>BGPT01000185.1:384230-425258 GCA_003297045.1 Symbiodinium sp. clade C Y103 | reverse complement strand
AGGAAAGTCAGAGAATCGAGAGAAGACAAGTTGGAAAGCTGAAAACGAGCATTTCGTGCGAGACTTCCGTCAATTTTCATCCAAGACATCATCACTCTTGCAGCTTCCCCCATAGACACTGCCGTTTCGACAGTCCAGAAGATCATCACTTTTGCGGCTTCCCCCATAGACAACGACGTTTCGACATCACGTGTCAGGAAATGCCACTNACACGATTTGCACGTTCTCACTACTTGACGCAGCCCTGACAATGGGATTCGCAAAAAACACGCAACACGACACGTATCAAGTACTGCGCCTGCCACGAAGAATGACGATGGACACGTCCAAAGTACTGCACCTGCCACGAAAAATGAAACGCAGCTTTTCAAAACGACGCGAAAGTATCGCGCCTGCCACACGGAACGAGTTTCGTCACGTCAAGGAACATGTTGCCATGGAACATGTTGCCATGTCACAAAGTGCCACGCCTGCCACACGAAACGATACTTCGACACGCTTGAAATGTCTCCAAAATGATCACCTTTGTGGCTTCCCCCATAGACACGGCGTTCCGGCCGCCAAAACGAACGCGAGGCTACGACATCATAGAAAACGTTGGCATGTCACAAAATGCCACGCCTGCCACACGAAACGATACTTCGACACGTTTGAAACGTCCAAAACATGATCACCTTTGTGGCTTCCCCNGCCACACGAAACGATACTTCGACACGTTTGAAACGTCCAAAACATGATCACCTTTGTGGCTTCCCCCATAGACACGGCGGTCCGCGCCAAAACGGACGCAACGCAACGGCAAAGCCACATGAAACGAACACAGTCCAACCCCCAGACCCCCAAGGTAAAACGAGAACCCTTTGCTACGCATTCGGGAAAAAATCGCAGATGACATATATCAAATATTTCGAACTTTGTATATTCAACCAGCCCAAGTCGCCTCAGCCATAACCATAGGACCCTTTCGCTCGGCCAAAGCCTCACCATCTTTGACACCTGCTGCAGTCTGGTATGCTCTGCGAGCTTTGTCATGTTGAGCAGGGAAGGTATACTGATTGTCTTCGGGACCACAATACCATGCAGCATGCAGCAGGCATGGAGCAAACTGGGAAAACGTGCAAGAACAAGTCATTCCGTCTGTATATCGATGAATCATGACAAATCGTGTCAATCATGATAAACATGATAAATCCTTAGCTGTATACAGATCTGTATACATTATACAGCTCTAAAACATACAGTATATCATATCTATCTATATGACATGCAAGAGATATCTGAGATTTGACATGTATGGAAGGTGAAGAACATGCTCTGAAAAAACCATATACACACATGATCATGGAATGTTATGAGCATCCGCATGCTAACTCGTACTAGTTGTGTTTGAGAGCAACTGCTATGGAAAGGTAGGATATAGGGACACATACGTGACGTGTTGACATTTGACATGATTCTGATACAACATACTCCGCAATGGTCCAAGCTTCTGGAAGATACCCAAGTAGTCTTCCATATACATATACATATATATAATTATATATATACATATACATATTATATGTATATATATATATATATATAATATTATATAATTATATATATATATACACACAGCTCTTGCGCATGAAACACGCGCAGTTCTGATTGGATAATGTTCCAACGTCAGCAAGGTCTCTTTCAAACATGTTGAAACATGCCCTCACATCATCCATCAACTGCCTGGCCTATGAGGGCGTATCCTGCAAGGCTTAAATGCTGGATCAGACAAGTTAAGTGCCTACATTCGCAAACAAACACACGAGTTCCAAAACTCACTGCCTTATTGACTCCCTCCAGTTACAGAGTTACAGGAACATTTCAGCAAGTTTCCTGGCAAAGAGAACACGTCACATACGAAGAAAGTTCTTACCCAAAATGGAGTCACTCACACTCTTGCAGTCCTTGTCTGAAGGCCAAACGGCCTTCCAAGGTTGACCCAATCGACTGCAGTGCGTGTAAGGCCTCAGAATTGCCATAGAGAAAAAGTGCCACTTCGTTCCAATAGTCATGTTCTAGTCAGAGCGAACCAGCCGACCCGTGTCAAAGGTTGCAGCATGAAACTGGTCACCTGTGGTACAGCAGTCGAATCGTGTTTGGAACTTGTCGGAGCTGAAAATGTCTGGAATCTGAAGAAATGCAAAGATTTTAAGTGACGCCAATCTCTCTAAGTGTCTTCCCCATCCAAATTCTCCATGCCAGAATCCTTCAAAGCCACCAAAACAACGCTGTCCTGCTCACATTTCATTGAGAAGGGAAGGGATCTTGATATGCTTGTGAACCCGCAGGATATCCGCTCACTGCGCATTCATGAGCTCTGCACAACTTGCGAGGAGGGCTAACCCTGTGACATCCAATAAGTACACTGTCGATTTCCGAATGTCTGCTTTGTCATCTCTCAAATCCTTACTTGAATTGTCTTTGGCAGCAGGGCTACTTTCAAGACTCACGGCAGGAGCGAAGTGTTGAGAAACTGAAACGGTTGGACTTGCAAATCATTAGAGATCATTGCAGTACTCAGTCAAAAAGTGTGTAGAATTGTGTAGATTCTGTTTGTGTGTTCCACATACCCTGCCACAGGGCTCCTGCCCCTTTATGCCACCCCCGTCAGTGTCCTCCTCTATTGCCCTGAAATCTTTGGCCAGTCGCCGATTTTCTTCCATTGGATTTCCCCAAATATCCTAGACGTGCAACACAAAGACCAGTAGCTGCCACATGCTGCCACTAGCTTTGTTTCGAGGGTTTGTCCATAGGTTGTCTGGACTTGCAAAAAGAAGCTGGCATGGGAATCATAGAGGAATATGTCTCTGACTGTTCGTTGCTGGCTGTGCCATTGACGAAGGGCCAAATCAGAGTCACCCCAACAATTCCTCAAACCTGGAAAGACAGCTGCACTAGTGAACTCGTGTCAGCCTGTTCGCCCAAGCATAAGCCCAAGAGAGCCCAAGAGTCATATGTCTTTGCAGACAATACCTGCCCCATAGACGTGTCAATGATCACTACATTGAGGCCACGCCGATTTGACATTCCACCAATAGGCACCTTGATCGCTCAGCCCAAACACAGCAAGTTTCTCTGCTACTCAAACTGTGAGGCAGGACACACTTCTTCACTAGAACTAACACAAGGCACACCTTTGCAAAAAATTGGTCGCCATGAGTCATGCGTGTGAACAGTGGAAACATCAGCAAAAGCCGAGGAAGGTCAACTGCAAGCCAAGGCACTTTCTGGTCCTTGGGTGACAAAAGATGTGAAGTTCAAACTTTCTGCACACTGCCATACTATCAGTATTTTATCTACGAATGTAGTTAGCTGTGAATGTGGGGAAATCTCAACGCACTGCCAGATACGTCCGCTTGAACACACATGTCAAGGGTCTCAGTCGGTCTGAGGCTTTTTCTTTGCATTTCTGTCCCAAGATGTGCCAAGTATCCTCCACAAAGAAGTCTGCAATGTCACCTGCATCGCCGCCAGCACTCACCACTTTCAGGTTTGTCGTCCCGATTCGCTGTGGGCTCTTTGCAGCTCGCTGTTTGGATTCCTTTGCCACGCACCCACACGATCAGTTCTGTCTCTCTTTCATCAGCTCCAGCATCGGGATGCATAGAGCTTGTGCTCTTTCCAGACCTGTCACCTGACCTACTTTCTGTTTGCAGTGAAATTCTCAAGCAAAAAGCGACAAGTTTGAGTCTAGTCCAAGCAACCTCTCCCTTCACAGCTGTCGTTTGTTTCCTCGCTGGAGCGTCTTGTTCCGGGTGGTTCACAGGGGTAGTGACAGTCTCCACTTTTTCAGCCGGTGCAGTGCTGGGAGGATCCAATAGCTCTCGCAAAAGGCGGACCTCCTTCATCGTCAAACCGTGAGGCTTCCAATCCCTGTTTTGAAGATTACCAAGACATATCAAGACAATATCTACATGGTGCAAGATTGAGAAACTCGAGATTTCAATTCAACAATGGAAGGTTCTCTGACATTAATTGAGTCCTGGCCATTCCCCAAAATTGGCCCAGCAAATTTTATCAAATCTTCAGCTATCCTGAGTCAGACTTCCCAAAGTCTCTCTGAGCATCTTTGTCTCTTCCATCAGTTCTCCACGTGAAAGGCACTGCGTTTTCTGCGTTCTCTGCATTCTGTTGAACTCACTGTGCATCTGCGTCTGCAAGCTGTGCGTTCTGTGTTCTCTTCGACCATTTCGAAAACCGGTTGAAGCTCCAGAGGGCCGAATGACTCTTCTCTGTGTGTGGCCGAACAATTGAAAGCAATCCGGCGATGTGATGACCAAGGCCTTGATTCGTCTGACATAAAGAACCCTCTGACAGGGACAAACCAGAACAAATCAATGATCAGGGCACAGTATGTCGGAGAATGCCATCACTCATTAAAAGAACTAACAGAAATACTCCAGTGCAAGAAGGAAATAGTGGTGATATACTAGTAGTAATTCGATGTAATTCACACACACACATATATATATATATATACCTATATAAGTTATATAAGTATACCGTATACCTATATATTGTTTTACATTCACTTTGCCTATTCACTCATTTCTCCACAGCCAAACAATGCATGTTGCAACAGGTCGTCTCACCACTGAATGGGGTCAGCATGTCAAGTGTCAAGACCAAGGAGCGGAAAGAAACGAAAGGATCCAACAGATCAAGCTGCATGGCTGCCGCGTCCGATACATGATGTGCTGGAACCAACAGCAACCTTTGACCAACAGCGACTCCTGATTGAACCATATTGATCCATATTGAACCAATTTCTTAAGTCGTGAAACCAAACCGCGGCTGTTTGAAGTGTTCAAAGTTCGAGACTCGATTCAACATATTCAACTTTCCAATATCAGGAAGCTTGCTGCACTCCCCACAGCTAATCCCATCACATCTATGTCTGTGAGCAAAGCAGCGACTCCCATGGCACGCCAAACAATAGAATGTCCAAAGATTTGCAAAGTCTACTTGTCGAACGTCCAAAATCAAATCTTCGGAATGGCGAAGAATCTCCTTGAAAGTCTGCATGGCATCTGTGCCAAAGCAACGCTCAGCTGCCCTTTCAGCAATCGGAGGACCCGATAGACCCCTTCAGCATGCCGGATGACTGTTTAAATAAGAGGCTGCGTTGCAGTGGAAAATGGAACAAGAACGGTCACAGTATAATTCACATATCGGCCTCGCCAACTCTCATTTAAGTATGTTAAGCATCAGTACCTAGGGCTTTGCTCAAACACAGGTCATTCTGATCATTCTGCATCTACACAGAGGAAGAAATATGAAGAAATCAAGGGTGATCGATCTTTTCTACGAAGTCTCAGCAGGTTCCAGGGACAAGAACTTGGAAGATCACAACGTGGATACTCTGTGGATCCTTGTGCTGCTTGTGCAGCATGTGCATCTTGTGCCCTTTGGCTCAGTTCGCCAACGGGATTTGTTGCCAGTGCAGCCCAGCAGGTCCCAGCAGGTCCCAGCAGGTCCCAAAGCGGGTTCTCGCCGTGCAGCCGATGGCAACATGTGGCCCCTCTGGTTCTTGGATCAACGGCGGCCACGCGGTGGAGTCGATGGAGTTGTGCTCCGCGCTTTTACTCTGCATCAAACCGGTTTGGTCCATGGGTGGACGCCATTCGTCTCATTCTTGACATCTCAGTGGCAATGCGATGTATTTCACCTTGATGGGGTATTCAAAGGATCGAACCAGGCAGTGTTGGGATGGTTGGGATGGTTGGGATGCTGATCCTGCATGGGAGCACCAGGCTTTTATCTACCCACTCGCCCGGCATATTCTGCAGCAGAATTCACCTCCCAGGTCGTCACGCGATATGTGGGGAAATCCGTGTCTGGAGAAACTAAATAAATGAAAGATCCAAGATCCAAATAGCAGTCTGTTCTTGGATTTGCAGTATGTGAAGTATGTTTCCTATTGTATTACTATTGCCCTTGGTTGCTGAGGTTTCGTTGCTGAGGTTTCGGCCTGCTGCTGCAGCAAAGTTCCAAAATGCGCAAACGCTGCAGTGGCGCTGGCACGGTGACCACTGCTTGCTTCCCAAAGCTCAGTGAATGTCGGAACAGTCGGAACTGTAGAACTCTCCTGGGCATTCTCAGCCTCCCACAAGCTTCAAATCCCAAGGCAAAACATATGAAACACGTGTGCAGAGTCTGTCAGAAATAAATATTGGGTACTGGTGTACTGTTGGGTCTCTGGTTGCATTACCGCGAAATGAGAATCGCAGACATACGATAATCCTGAGTAAAATCAATTTTCGCCAAAATGTAGTAAATTTTGAAACCCTTGGGAAGAAAACTTGGCAAACACTTGGAAACCTTGGAAAAAAAACTCGGAAGAACATGCCAAATTGTTTCGCCAAAACCAGGGACAACTAGCCAAAACCTTGCAAACATGTGCAAAAAATCTACCAATGTTTATGGCGGAAACTTGGCTCTCTGCTCTCAACCGAAGACATTGGCAGAAACTGAAGATCTTGGCCAGCAATTTGTATTCAAATCATTTCAAATCTATACAGCTCAATTTCATCCAAACATGGTCCAAATTTGTTTAGAAAGAATGAACTGTGTCAAGACTTGTGAGGGGTGGTGAAGTTCCTTAATAATCATGAGCGAAGGACATCTGGAGTGAATATTGCTGACACAACGTTGTTCGAAACAGAAGTTGGTCGGATTCACAAAGACTTGGCCGTCGTCAAAATTGACGAGTTCAACAAAACCAGTACAGATCGACACTATGCAGGCTCAACAACGAATGGCTTCAAACTCGAACAAGCACGGTTGGAACCTCTTCCGACAGATTTTGCAGAATGTTTTTTTTTTTTGAACTCTCCTCAGACCAAGTACGCACAGTTCCCTGGCATGTGTTGTTTTTTTGTTGTTTTGGACAAGTGCCTCATGTTTGGTAGAAATTGTAACTATCAACTATCCATCTATTTGATCCGATATCCTGTCAATTCTGCAGCAAGCATTGCGCCATAACAAGGCACGTATTTGTTTGTGCCCAACCGTTCGTTTTGCAAAAACGCTTTATATAGTGGATTGGAAACATAAAGACCGAAAGACAGAAAGAAGTGTACTTCACTTGTTTCAATGTTGTTTCGGCTAGTTTTCCACACTACCCCAGCGACATTTTGCCAAATACACTTCTACAACAAAAAAAACACGACACATGTTTGGCACCCAAATCAGAAACGCCAGCAACTCTATAAATTAAACTTATAGATCAACATAGATCAACCATCCATCAAAAAAGGCTCGTGGGCCTCTCCGGGGACTTGGGCAACGTCTGCAGTGTCTGTGTTCGATGGAGGCACTGCCGGCACTGTAGACTTTGACTTCGATGTTTCCAGGGCGGTTGGTGCTGAAACGCCTTCCGCTTTCGAATCTCCAAGCAACTCCCCTGAGTGTGTAGAGCGATATCCGAAAGTTGCGCAAATGCTTTTCTGACAAATACACAAATGTCAAGACTCTAAACATGGAAGATAGGTTTCTTTTTATAGATGCAACGTGAGATGATGTGCCATTAGACTGCTCCATGCAAGGCTGATAGACTAGCACGAAATGCGCAAACTTAAGAAATGCTCCCAGTCTGTGAAACTTCAAAGTCACCTACACTGAGGAGTGCATCATCCATCAGCTCACCCATCGTCACAGATGCTCTCCGGGCCAAGGTGGACGCAGTTCCAACAGCAGCAGAAGTGGAAGCTGAGGTAGCGGAAGGTGGATGCGAGTTAAGTGATGGCATGTCTTGCAATGATTTGAAGCCTCCACTGGACTGAAAAACGTTGGATCACATCGGCATTACATCGGCACATATTGGCGCTGTCAGTAGTTGGAAAGTAGGTGTCAGTCAAGATAGCAACGTAGAATGCACTTCCCGACACTAGATGTCGCTGACCGCCGCAGATTCTATGCAAATCCACAAAAAATGAAGAATGATAAACATGTATAAACAATGTTTCAAGATGTTTTAAGATGAACCCGATAGAAATCAGTAGCAATCTATGGAAATCTTGAAAGGCACTGCGCGTAGCGCGTCGCCGCGCTCTCGGCTCGGAGTCTTTGGAGCTCGTGCTGCGGAGGCTGTGGACGCTTTGGCGTTTGGAACTCGACGCTGAAGCGCGGGATGTGCCCTGGGAGATGCACCCGGAGACGCCGGAGACGGCAACGGAGACGGCCGAGGCCCTGGGCGATGCCCGTGGCGACGGCCGGTCCGGCCGGTCCGGCCGGTGGCTCGAAGCACTCGATGCGCCGCTCCACAGCTCTGACGGCGTCGCTGGCGTTGTGAACCACCACAGGCTGCCACGTAAACGCGAGACCTAGCCGGGCTCATAGCCGGGCTGAGATGGCTGTACTCACAGTGATTTATGGTCATTGAATGTCGAAGTGTCTTGGACTAGGATCAACTCTTTTTGGACTGGTGATTTGCTTGGACACCTTTGTTTATCAATGCTGGTCAAAACAACATTCCGTCAGGAATGATTCATGGATTCTGTAGTGATCATAGCTGAGCAAGTGCGAATGTATTGCCACTTCCAATGGACCTCTGCATCGAGCGATGATGTCTTCTCTTGAGTTTTCTCTTCCTGGGCCCAAATTTGATGCCAACCTTTCTGCTCTCAGGAATCACTTGGTACTCAGCACTCAGCAGTGCAAAGGTTCAAAAGTGGCTCTAGCCCCGTCGCAAGCAAATCTGTGAAAACAAAATTAGCCAGATTGCTTCAACCTACTAGTTTGACAAGATTCTTCCAGCCGCAAATCTTCTTCGAGTTTGCGGTTCTTGTCGTTCACACTTTGAAGTTTATCTGCAAGAGCCTTCAACATTGCCTCATCCTCAGTTTGGGCAGCTCTCGCCGCAGCCTTAACATGTTCCTGGACCCTGCAACCTCAATATTACAACATTGTACAAACATATTATAACACTTCACCATGCAAGCACATGGTGCTCGGGTGGAGTGAAAGATCTTCAAGACTCCACGAAACAGAAACCATATTCAAGATTCTGAAAACGTTTGAGCCCATGTTCACAGTTCTACCTGCACCCAAGAATCTTGCTGTTTGGCTTCTTGTAATTCTGATGACAAGTTTCTCTCCTTCGCAAAGTGTCCGGGAACTTTGAAAGCAAACAAATCCCAATTCAAAACATCAAAATACCTGCCCAGAAATCACAACTCAACATGGAAAGAGAGCGAATGCACAATGTCCTCAATTCTTTGTCAATGATGACTTGTAACAAGCAGAGCTTGTAAATTTGATCAAATTTACATACTGTATGTTTTGGACTTGCCTTGGAAAAACTCAGTGTGTTTTCCATTTTCTCCTCGAGTTGCCAGCGCGTTTCTTGTGTCTCTTCGGCATGTCTCAGGTCAGCGAGTTCTTGGCGCAAGTGTTCCAACCGCTCTTCAGTTGTTTTGAGGACTTCAGAGCGCACCCGTCGTCGAGGAGGAGAATTGGACAGGTTTCTCTCCATCTCCTCTCAAAGAATAATCAAACCTTTGCAAAAACTTCATGCACGTTTCGGGAGTCCAATCCACATGTTCCTAGCAAGCAAATGCGCAGGACTAACATTGATCATGCCCACTCCGCTGAAATCCCCTCATCGCTAATTAACGTAGAATTCCGCAACAAATGGATTCAAAACAAATAGCAACATATTTTTCTTTATTTGCGGAACCTGCCCAAACTGCTTTGTCAGATGTCGTTTTTCAGGCAAAAACACTTGTTTGGCACAAGTATGTGTAAGATTGTGTAAGTATGGCAATGCCATGTGTGGAGGCTAGCAATCTTGATCTTGATAAGTCCTCAGAGCATCAGTGCAACAGCAAGCAAGGTCAACAAGGAGACGCGTCCAACAGCCACTAAATACGTCAAAACTCAATTGGGTAATTTGATTCTGTGGCACATTTCACATATCACATATTTAAGTTATACAAGTGAATTGCGCCGTGAATTCAGGTTTCGAATGAGAATCAAAGCACTCCATGTCTATTCAAGGAAATGTTCCTCCAGCGGAATGCATGTGCTGCAGTAAGAGAGCTGCCTCTTTCCACCCCTGACCTGAACAAAGGCTTGTTGTCTCTAGCCATCTCAATGGATAAATCTCCAAGCCCAAATTTGTTGGATGCTGAGGCGGCTGCTCTCACCTCATTTTCTCTCTCAGTAAAAGCCATGAGTAGAACTCTTGTACAAAGGTGGGGGGGGCTACTAGCTTTTGCCTTGTTTCCTTCCTGAAAATGTTGCTACGTTGCAGATGCTGAGGTGAACTCTTGTATGAAGATGAGTGGGGTGTGTTGGGGGTGTGGGGTGGGCTAATAAGGTTCACTGTGTTTTGCTTCATGAAAGCATTGCTACGTTGAAAAAATGCTGCTTCGTCTGTGGTTGCACGACGGCTTGACTTCTTACTACGAGTAGGGCTGGTTCGGATTCCGTCTTGTCTTATCAGCCTTGAAGCGCCATCGACTGAAAGTCAACGGTGTGATGAAATTCGCGGATACAAAACCCCTCTGTGGGGATGAAGAAAAAAGATCCGCGCTTTCCGTCTTCAAAATCTCGACCCCGCTACTTGTTGGGCAAAATGATACCCAAGTTCGAAATCCTCCACTTTCGTATCGTCAATAAACATGGTGCCCATTGATTCAAACACGAAACAAATAGTTATTAAATAACAAACAAGTATCTTGTTTCAAACAGATGTTTTCTGCAAATATCCACGCAATTTGCACGATGTAAAGACTCCTGCATGCTCGGGACATATATAAGCTAAAATCTGTGTACGATACATTGGACAAAACAAATTTAAAGATTGACACGATTCCTTCAATCCAACTTCGAGGGAACCTCCAGCCATGACTATCATAGCAGTGAGCTCCACATGGGCTGCCTCTGCCGACACGAGGCATTTTGTCTTCTCAATCTTATTTCGTTTAAGGTTCCCCAACCCGTTCCAAGTTGTCTCCAGCTGCTTTTCATTCCTTTTGATTTTCCCCAATCATGCGCTTGGAACCCTGAGCCATTGTGAAGAGTATGTTGTGCAAAAGCATCTTCTCGATCTACTGCAACAGAAGAAAACCAAACACATGTTGCAGGGAGCCATGATCGCCAGAATACGAAGAAGACAAACACAACACAGAGTCCACGAAGCAATGAAAAAAAACAACAAAACCGCATGGACCGAAAGCGTGACGGCCCACCAGGCGGTTGATGCGTTATATAGAAATATCTTAGATACACATATGCTCTCATAATCTTTCACACGTTCAGTCTGATCATTGTTTTGATGTTTCTCCTCCAGTTCTTCCGCCAAGTTTTGGTTCTGCCACTCGATGCGTTCCACTTGTGACCTCGCCACAGCAAACAGCTAACCTGTGTTGGTTCAACACATCCAGAATGATCATCTTGAATCTCGGAGGTGTTGTCTGCCCTTCCTTGTCATGATCTTCCTGTTTCTGCTTAGATATAAAATTTTCTTGTGGTTCATTCCGTCTTGTTTTGCAACAACGGCTTGTTTTTGCACTCTGTATCGCAACATGACGGGCTCGTTGTGGGACTTCTGTCTCATACCATGTGTACCATCCAATCCTAACCAAAGAATAAGAAATCACAACTCCGTTGCTCATAGGACTCTGGATTCTTTCCCGGTTCCTCATTCTCGCTTTAGACTTGACCCCTGATCCAGGCAGTCTACTTGGATTCCTGTAAGTAAAGTTATCTTTGGAAGCGAGAGAACTCTCGGCTTAGCATGAGTGGTCCAGTTAAGCCCAAGGCAGCCGAGAGTGCTCGGTGTGCATCTGCGTGTCCGGAGAAACTTCATCACCTACAAGTAGCAGAGCCGGAGAACATCGGAGAAGCTGGATCTAGTCTGTTCATCGATCAATAAGATCATCAGTCTGATGTCAAAACTCAAATTTTGAGTACTGAACTGGACAGGGCAAGCACACACACAGACACAAACACAGACATGGACACAGACACGGACACATACATACACAGAGAGACACAAACACACAAACACACAAACACACACACATGCAACTACAAGAGAAGCGAACAAATAGACAGCTGCACACAGTGCTTTTGGATTTTCTATCTCAACGGCGTCGCAAAAGGAAGTCGCGCGATTTCCTTGCATCACATGCAGAGCTTAGATGCCACCTTGATTGTCCGCTTCTTGAGCTTCTTCCTCAGTTAAACATAGCTCAATTCTCAGCATCTTCGCCTTTCGTGTGTCAGCTTGGAAGCTAGAAAGTCATTGCATTCGCAAACCAATCGAAGCCAAAATGTAGCCGATGCACTTACTTTTGAGATAATTCCCCAACATATATCCCAACATGCATTTCCAAAATTCACGTGCAAACTTCCCGGTGCTTGGCTAGTAGGTCTGCAGCGTGTTCTTTAGTGTTTCTTGATATGATCCAAGTAACATCCAGTAACTCTCAACCCTGCCGCTTTGCCACCAATAATCTTCTGAACGAGCATCCAGTTTTCGTCTCAGTGTTTCCTCTTCGGAAAGAATCTCCTAGGGCAAGCGTCGACGAGCTCCATACTGAGTTTCTCAGCAACTTGTATGGCAGAAAGTGTGCAACACTCAAGATGCAATGGCAATAAATAAAATGACTTTGAAAGTTTCAAAGTTCAATAGCTTAAACTGTTATAAACTTTTAAACTTCTTCGATTGACAATTTAGCTTTCACAGAACCTTCATGCCGCTTTGTCCTGCAAAAAATATCTCTCGGAGTCTCCCACTCTCTGATCAGTCAAAAAAAATATCGAACTGACTCGGCATGTGCTCAAAATATGTTCTAATTTCGAAGAGTTGCCTGCCCATGGCGAGCGACATTTTGGAGTTGCAGCTGCTTCTGTTCCAGCTGCTGTCGTATATCTGCCAAGGTCTGTCGCAAAGTGCCCACCTGGCAGTTTTCGGAGTCGGATTGAGTTTTGTCATATCTCAGTTGATCTCAGTTGATCTCAGTTGGCCATGCACGATCGTGCATGTGTAAAATCTCAAGACCACCTTTGGTATCTGTGGTAAAAACGACCTGCATGCGCGTCACTTGTGATTGGATGTTAGTGGAATTTCATTCGATGTTGTTCGTGTGGTCAAACCTGCGATAGCGTCAGGGATGGACAACCCCAAAGAAAAAAACAATCAAAATCTGTTTGTGGTTCCCGGCTGCTGGTGATTCGAAAACCTCAAGAAAACTATATTAACACAATTTAACACATTTCTCAGTGAGTCTGTCACCGAGTGTGAATCTATGAAGAGGAGGAACCAAAGCACCCGCAAAGCCAAGTAATCTATGCAGGCACTTGTACGCATTGTTGTATGTACGTGTGTAGGTATGCAACATGTATATATATATATTAAACATAGTCATATAATGTCATATATAAAATATGTACACATACATAGGTGATGTATATGTGCATGTATATGACGTATATATTAATCTAGTATTTAATGATATCCAATCCCATCTATGTCTTGTATACTGTATATACAATATTTCTATGCTATCGTATTTTCATATTCAGACTGATTCACAGTGCTTAAAACACATAAAACATCATAAAACACATCTTCCGCAGTCGTGCGAATGGTCTTGGCGTTTGTGCAAGAATTCCGGATAGAAAAAGGTCGACACAGTCTGAAGTAAAAAAGCCTGAGAAAGCTTTCAGAAAGTCCTGAGTTCAAAAAACTTCACAGTTTGAAGAAAATCACGGTTGGTGAAGGCCTCAGGAACGGCTCCTCCCATTGCTAGCTCCATAACGAGAGTGGCAACTGCACAATCCCTGTCACCACCGTCACCACATTGTCAACACATTGTCAACATTAGAAACACATTCTGCAAAAGACTTCAGTTTCTGTGTTCTGTGACACACACACACACATGTTCTTGGCGTGAAAGGGCTCTGAGAGCAAGCAGCAAGGAGCCGAGAAAACTTGGGAAACCATCTGCAAGATTCTGCAAGTACACTAGTTCTCTACAAGTTCTCTGGGATTTAATCTGCTGCAAACAGAATCAAGATGAATCAAGTAGTCTCTGCCCAGTCTTGGGACGCTATTGAAGCACGTATGTGCACTATGCATTAAAAATGCATTAAAGTGAGTCTGCTCTGCCTAATGTTTCTGAGTCTAGAGTAGATGCGATCAGTTTCAAACACATGTGCCAAATGAATCCAAATGATCTCTTCCGAGTATCTGCTTGTTTATCTGCTGAGCGCTTCAATAAATCTGCCTTTCCGTCCATTCCTGCATTCCTGACAGCTTGACTGTTCAAGCAGCACTTCTTTTCGTCGAGTTGCAGCCTGGTAGTTCCAAACCACTAATTAATTTTAGACATATTTTGACTTACATTATGCTTTTTGTGGTCGTGCGACTTTGCTCTTTTGGCCTTGCAAACAGCATTGAAGAACAAAATGCAAGACTGCGGCAGCCCCCAGCTCCAACCACCAACACTACTCTGGGTTTCTATCTTGGATGCTGGTCAAAACGAAGAACGTGAATTAAGTTCATGGTGATATGGTGTGAAGAAACAAGATCTCCGTTCTGCTGGGAACATGGTGATTCAGGTGTTCTGCATACTTGCAGGCCCTACCCCCTTTTGTATACAATTCCATGCCAACAGCGGTATACTCAGTAGTACTCATTGACATAGGGAGACAGTCCAACGCAAAATTCATGAAGGCTGAGTGTCAGAGGATGCAGTGACAAAAAGCAGGCAATGCAGGGGGGGAATCCTGCAATGGAAGGTCGTTGAGAACTTTAAACACGCCTTCCACTTCCACCCACAAACTAGTTTGATGAAAGGAACACAAGAGGAAATGCATGGACAACCATTGAAGAGATATACCGATATAGAGTGATATAGCAACTATTGATGCAGTTCTTGTAAAATCTTGTGAGTTTTTCGCGTCATCTCTGCTCAGGCCAAAAAAGAATCCGCGAATGCCTTTTGGCATCGTCTGAGCGATGGTCTGCCCACAGGACAACATCAGCACCGTCGGGGAATCCCTCAGAGTTAGGACATCACCTGCATTGCACGACCACTGGAGCAAAATCACGCAAAATCTCAGTGAAGCAGCAACTCCACACTTTCCCTAGGAAAGCACGTGCGAAAATGCAAAGTGCTTAAAGTGTTTCTGCAGATGCTTAAAGTGATGCTCCTTTTTTCTTTGCGTTTCTGGCTTCTGATGCTTCTGGTGGAGAATGTCAGTGATCTGCAGAAAGGCGCTGCGCGACAAGGGGTGTACTGAGACTTTACCGTTGAAGGGGGAATGACTCGGGTGGGACTCCGGCTTCAAATTTGGCATTGGTTGTCATGGGATGTACGGACTTGCTGGAGGGTGCCTGAGAATGAAACGGGGATGTGCCTGCGCATAAGACGAAAGCGAAGCTTGGTAGGATTGAGGATGAAGATCTGATAAACATTGATAAACTTGGAAAACAAATTGAAAACGATACAAAATGGCTGGCCTTCTTTCCAATCGATCCTGGGTGTGGTTCGGAGGACTACGGTGTATTTCTTTTCTAGCTACAGTAGTTCAGAAAGTAATCTTTAAGTTTTGCTGAAGGATTGTTTTGATATATTTTGACACGAAATGTTGACTGAGACTGACAAAGCCCCGCATCCGGCTAGCCGTTTAACTCTACCCTCGCCCGGTCAAACCACTGCTGTAAGTACTAGCCCACCAATCCTGCTTCAGTCCAAATCTTCCGAATCCAGGACAAAAAAGGCGTCAACAAATCGACCATCGGAAGCTACTGAAAACAAAGAAGCTACCCCTGACACTTGCGAGTCCTTCCACCCGGCCCAGTAAATGCTGGACCAAATTGGTCAGCAAAGAAGTCAAACATTAAAGGCAAGTCGATTTGCAAAGAAAGCGACGAAACGAGAATATCAGCTGCATACGAAGAAACGTCGGAGACAACATCTTATCTTAATCCATGTTTATGTCATTTTTTCTTGGGATGTGTTGCATCCATCTCGACACCATACTTTGCAGAGCTTCGCAAAGCCTGTTCTTGTGTTCATGAACCTTCGATGCAAAAAAAACTATCTGATATGTCCAGGTTAAGCACGAAGTACTCATAGGACATATGGATTCAAGGGATGTGGAATGGGGCTGGGGATACGCAAGGGGTTTGATTGTCAAATATGTCCGCAGGCTGCTTGTTGCCAAGTGACGCGATACTGGCACGGCATGGCTGGCTGCATCACCGAAGTTGCAGCGGGCGCTGCCTGGACAGGTCTCACAGTGACCGTCGCAGCCACACAAAGCGAAAATTGGTGAATTGGTTTACTAAATATTAAATGAAGTTTAAATGATATTGATGGATTGAATAAAGAAACATCATGAAACACATGTGTATGATTTAAAGAAAGCACCATTGCACTACAACCCCAGCGAAATGGCATGTATTTAAACCATCTCAGTGCTGATGGCACACCCTTAGGCAGTACTATATCATATATTGATGTATGACAAGGCCTGCTTTTCGATAGCAGGGACATGATACTCTTTGCAAATTCAATACATTATTATACATTATTCATGACACTGGGGTGTCAGACTCTGGTCTGGGCCCGGACTGGGTGAATGTTGATCCTTTCTTGATGGAACCTGAACATAGGCCACACATTTTCACAGTTGCAGTATGCATCTCAGGTAGTCCCTGGTGTTTGTTTTTCTCTCTATCCCCACATCCGTCTGCCCCTCTCTCTTTCTGTTTATCTGTCTATCTGTCCCTCCGCCTGTCGGCCTGCCTCCCTGCCTGCCTGTCTGTCTGGCTGTCTGAGTCTGGCTGAGTCTGGCTGAGTCTGGCTGAGTCTGGCTGTCTGTCGCACGTAGGCACTTGGGACACTTAGGACCATGAGGCAGTGCGGTAGGTCACGCAGCCGCGGCCCGTACTTCCAAAGTCGGGGAATTGGGTGGCCTCCGAACTGGGTAAGTTTTTGCATAAGTACTTGGATGTACCTGGATGTACTACCATGCAAATGTATGCAAATGTGTGTATTCAATGGTGATTCAATTTGATTCGGGAAGGTAGCTAGACACATCACTTCGCTGATCTGGGTCCGCTAGGGAGGTAGCTTGGTCAGGGGATCGGTGCCAGAGATATGTATATACAATAAACATGTAACATGTACAAACATTGCGACATACAGCATTTTTCAAACATCAAGCACCAATCAATATTCAAATGTAAAGCGTGATTGACTTTCATATTTCAAATTTAGATATGTTAAACATGCACACGCACACACACACACACTCATGATCATTCATGTAATATGATGTAATGTGAATGTATACATGAATTATGTCATGTACGTATACAAACCCTCTCACTATTGATTGCCATCCTTTTTCTTCCAGCCTCAAAATCATAATGCTTGAACATAACAATGCTGGAACATAACCCCAGCACAAAGACATTAACTTGGCGAAGCACAAAGTAACTGCATCAAAATTCAAACACTGTAAAGGCACTAAAAAGCAATGGCTAAACAAAAACCATCACATGCTACATTTGTCATGCAGTTGCTTTGTGAAATGATGCGCAAACAAAGACTTGGCTGTCATTGCCTTTCATGCATTTTCAGGCTTTGGAACTTTGGATACTCTGCGAAAATTTTCTCGCTGAATATTCAATTATGATCAACTATGCACGAGATGGATGGACGTGCAACGCGAATCGACCTGACCTTGACTGTCTTTGGCTGAGCAGGTCGAGCTACGTGTACCGTCATCTTCTGCTACTGCGATACGTTTCGCAAAGATTATTTCGGGGAAATCGGGCTGTGGTAGGTTCCTTGCGGTTGAGAACCAGAAGCGCCCATGGAACTGACTCGCTTCTGCTATCACGATTTGTTATCATTCTTCCCCAACAAACTCAAGATTTCATAGGTCTACGGACTGCATTTTACAAAAGAATACTCTTTGTAAGTGTCACACAGGGCATCCAATTCTCAAGCCTATGATTATGAGTTGCGAGATTTACTGTGGAAAGGATAGAAAAGAAAGATAAACAACATAGAAAAATAACGAACTCTTACTTGGAGGCTCTACAAGTATGAGGCGTGTGACCGCAGTGTGCCTGGAAACCTGCTTGTTGCGCTTGTTGCACGAACGCCTCGTCTGCTTGCTGGAGAGCATGTCTGAACACGCGTATGAGAATCTGAGAATGTCTACGAGATCCGAAGTCAAAAACTAAAGTCTAAATTTCCCTCGGGGTCCGCCTTTTCCATCCTTGTCCATAATATTCTACGGAAGTCTGAACATGTCTTAACAGATGTCCGCCATGTCTTAACAGCAAATCCTGCTACGATTTGGAACATGTGTCCAGGCAATTGAAAGCTACGCTACAGTCCTCAGTCCCATGTACAGCTGCCATGAGCTGCCTAGTTCCTGTCCCATGCAGCATCAAACTTCTTGGTATTTCTTGTTTAGAAAGAAAGCCAGCATCAAACTCCGCGCGGTCTTACCCATGCTTCTGCAAATTCTCCAGGAGTCCATTCACTGATTCTATGAGTCTATTTCAATCTTCACTGCGACATATCCGACAGGCCTGACGGTCCGCGGCAAACCCAGCGACCTTCAACACAATCCAGCAAAGAATGGCAAATGTATTCATATTATTACCTGGGGACACCTGCGGCCAATTTTTTTTGGTCATATGGCCGTAGTTGCGAAATGCACGGAAAAACATACCCAACCCGAAACGACCAAAAAAAGTGGCCGAGCTCTGATATCATCAACATGCTGATCCTTAGAAGTGCCTTTTGCCAATGTTTCTTTATGACCACGGATTTGCGATCGTCGCAGCGCCCAAAAAAAATGGTCAAATTTGGCCATAATTGGGTCAAACCCATAATTGACCCCCAAAAGAGCAAACTTTATCGATAAAAAGCCAAACTTATTTTTCAACTTCACACCCATATCTGGCAGGGTTCTGGGCGGGCGCTTCCACGGACAGGGACGCGTTTCTACGTTTTTAGCGGAGGATTCTAGAAACCTGTCAATCAGTAACCCCCCGAAAAATCCCGTAACGGACAAAAAATGGTTAAACCCGTATGTCCACAAAAAAGTTGGTTTTAGGATATGCAGGTACATATAATTTCATATAAACTCATAATTTCATAATTTCATATGTAAATAGTATGTAAATATGTTTTTTTCATTTTTTTTTCCTGCCCTGCACACTGTCGGCCTCTCGAGCACTCCAGCACGCTGAGAAAAGGAAATGAACTGATGCAACTCATTTTCCACGGGTGCCCCCATTCACCGTTTGCCCATGGAAAAGACTAATGCAAACTGTCAGGAAGCGTTTGCAGGACACTCAAATCGTCCTGAAAGCTGTACTTCATCATCTTGGAACCAGTTTCCAAATCGAGATTTCTGATAGAAAGGGCAGCAAGAAGATACCAGACCTTATGGGGATGATAAAAGCTTATGTGCCCCAAAAACCCGAAAGACGACCAAATCCGAAATCGTTACAAATTGTGCTTTGGCTGGCCAAGCATATTTGACACTCCTGGGCTTTCAAGAAAAAGGTAGCAACAGCTCGAAAGTTCGAAACACTTTTACGGAGAGAATCAACATATGTAAATATTACACTAGTAATACATACAACGTCATACAACATCATACAACATCTGTAATCAACATACTCAACACAGAGTCAACACGTCATTTCGCCGGCCCAGCATTGTCGACATGTGGAAAACATTGGAAAACATTGAACATCCTGGATCCAACCTTCACCACTGAAACATCCTCACCGAAACACCTCGAACAAATTCTCGAAAAATAGAATACAATAGATAACAAATGATAATAGTTATCTAACAATAGAAGTACGAGCAATTCAACATAATTCAACGCAGTAAACGGATGTAAAAGCTGTCAACGCAAGAAATGGATTTGCAAACAGAAGGCATGACTTTGTTGACTGCCCAAATGCACTGGATCTGAGTGATTCAAAGTCGCTATCGGCCTGTTGGGCATACGCTTCCTGCATGGCTTTCTGCTGGCGACCAAACTCCTGCAGACTTGGAGTTGTCGGCTGCTTCACTTGACTTCCAAGTAGCATCATAATTTGTGTTCAACTGCCATGGGTAGATGTTAGGAATGAGTAGAACTGATTAGAACCGATTAAAATGCAATGAATTCAATGGAAACTCGATGACCATCGTAATGCAGGTTTGCAGAATGAGTCGAATTTCAGAATGGTCGGTGAAACAAAACAATTAACACAATTCACAAAACAAGGCAGGAAAAGAAAAACATCAGTCAAGACCAGTCAAGGCAAACAAGGAGCTGCTACGCACTGCTGCGCGGATCCTCCTTCTGCCTTTCCAACTCCTTGTGCATCTCAACCTGCGGCTTGTGCAGTCAGCATGCGATGCAAATCGAAGCTATCAAAAGAAAATAGCGTGAAAATATGGATCAAACATATCAGACTAATCCACACATTTACAAACTATGTATATATCAGTTTGTACAGACTAAAACAAAGCCTTTTTTAAGCTAGTCTCGAGTGACCTATGTCTGCGTTCACAACTGTGAATCATCCAATGATATCCAATGCCTGCTTTTCTGCCGCCTTTCTGCGATGATCATACCTGGCCGTCGGCACAGGTAAAATTCTCGAAACAAAGTGATCTTTAGCCAATAGGGCAGAGGCAGCTGACAAAAAAACTTTGAAGTTACTTTGAGGTTTGAGCAGCTGCAATACATGTCAAATTGTAACGCGAGCAGAATCAAATTGTGGTATCCACAAAGATCCACAAAGTAAAGACACTGTGAAGCACAAACTACTTCACTGACTTCACTGATAAAATCTCCGTCGGCCTCAGGCCCAAGGTCATCTCAGGATTCCAGGTAGCAGTTCAGCTCAAAGTCAAAGCTGCTTGTGATATCTTGTGATTTTGTAGAGTATTTTATGGTCTACTAACGGGTGGAAGCGTTTTGGAAGCGTTTTCGACCTCAGTGGAATTCTCAACTGCTTCTCAAATTTGTGCATTTTAAGGTATGTTCCAACACTGTACTTCTGCCATTTCTGCCATTCATTGCTGAATGTCTGGGGCACTGAGTTCTCGCAAACTCATCTTGAACCCGCTTCTGCTCGTATTCGAGGGTCGCAGCTGCAGCCTGCCGACAAAGAGTCACCGTAGAGTCACCATAGACAGAGTCAGCGACAGTTACCCCCTTGTGGTTCCAGCATGGACGGACCCAGTACCAATCCGCTGCCATCCCAACCGGCTCGAGCCCATCCTTTGACATTCCATGGCCAATGATATCATGCGATCCATGGAGTATCCGTCCAATCTTGACTAAGATATTGGTTTTCTATGGTTTTCTGGCTTCACTTCAAAGCAATTCAGAATTAGAACTTGATGCCCACAATATGAACCTGTGATGTCACAAGGGCATTAGCGCAGCCACAAAGCCTGTTGATCTAAGATGGCGCGTCGTTCAAAGGCAGCTTGTTGCAAGGCCATGAGCTGGTAGTTTGCCTCTGCATCACAGTCAAGAGCTACACCAGCTAAAGAATGCTAAAAAGATCTAAAAAGTCTAAAAAGAATGCTAAAGAGCTGAGCTAAAGAGCTGAGCTAAAGAGCTAACCGTGTGAACATCAAATGTTCTACACTCCTACAAAATGACCCCAAAAAAAGCCTGAATATGGGCCTTGAGGTCACCTTTTTCACAGGGAAAATTTCAACGGGGATGGACAAGATATTAGATATGACAAGATATAACAGGATATGACAGGATATGGCAGGATATGACAAGATATTACAAGATATCACAAGTATACATTAATGTAATACATTCGATGATATTCGATGATATTCGATGTATTTGGCGGTGAAACTAAGACGGAACAAATATGAAAAAATGCTCCTGATCCTCCGGGATCCTCCGGGCTTGTGGCACTAGAATCACTCGAATATGCTTCAAGCCGAACGAGAATCTCTAAGTTGCCCAGACTGGGATCAACGAGTTGGAAGATATTGCAACAAAAATCTGAAACGAGTCCTGTCTCGACCAAGCATATCGATGACTACACTGAATTCAATTGACTCATTGAAACATTGAAACATATTGAAAGATGTCAAAGGCCCACTGTCCTCCCAATGCCCATGCAGCGGAAAGTCTCCTGCTGGTCTACACTCATCTCCTGCGCCTTCAGTTGCTGATCCACCTTGAAAATGGGGAACCGGTGGCCACAAGACATCGCAAGGCATTACAAAGCGAATAAACATGAATCGAAGGTGGTACAGGACGTGCCACACACATTGAGTCACACGGTGAGCACCAAATGTTGAGACTGTGGAAGTGGATGGGCAAACATTTGGAACATTTGGAAGTTGAATTTCTGTCTCTTATATGCAAGTTGAAGTGGAAGTCCCAAGAGGCAGGAAGTGCCAACTCGACAAACTCCTGGAAATAGTTGAGTAATGTTACAGTAAATCAGCCACGCACAGACAACTGACATTGAAGATCGCTGGCATGTGAAAGTCACAAACATGGAGCTATAGCATACAACAGCTCATCACGCCGTTTCATGAGGTATCCCCAGTCTCTTTGCAACCGCCTGCATGAAGTACTGCTCTTTCTTCATGTCTAACTCCTGCAAAAATGGGAAGGTCAAAGTTGTATGACATGACACACCTCGCGAATGAAGTCCCTGAAAAGAATAAGGAAAACGAATTAAGTGTACACCATCTGTACTGGTCCTGCCAGCTTCACGTTTCTAATCTTGGCTGAAGAATCCCTCAAGGCAGCATAGGTGCACTATTCTGGCCGGATTCAGGATGAAAAGGACTCCAATGGGATCCAGGGGAGTCAAGTTGAATCAAGTGCAAAGTTTATCAAAGTTCAATACAGAGCTTACCAGCGTGGATTTGCTCTGATGAATCCAAGATAAAACCAGGCTGAGGTGGAGAATACCGCGGACCCAGCAACCAGCTTGGGACGAAGCCACGAACCATGACTTCCCACGATTTCCCGGACTTACCTTCGGACTTTCTTCAAAATTCCCTGTGACTTTCCTCCAATGTTCTCCTGTCGCATTGCGTTCTTCTTTGCCTCGTTGGTCTGCTCGATCATCCGGATACCCTGCGGGACCAATTGAGTCCATAGCTCCAAAAAGAACTGAATTAATTAATCTGTCATCATCTGTCCAGCTCCATCCTGAACAGACATGTCAACAGGGTCTCCAAATCTACACCAATCCCGTGCTATGCCTTTAGTCCTATTCCACGACTAAGGCGCTGTAGCCGATGTTCAAACATCTTAGCCCACACAAACTGCATCGTAGTTCAGGTTGTAGCAAACAACTCAAGCTGAGCGACAAGATTGACAATTGGACCTTTTGAGTTCCTTGAACAGTCCTCTTGCTGCTCTTGCTTCTCCCTCAAATGATGGATACAGGATGATACAAGTACCTTGTACATAAGTGATTCTCTCGTTCTCTCCCTCTCCTAGCTGGAAGTAGGACCGAAAGACTGCAATAGTAAACCAATCAGAACAAGAACAAAGCAGACGCAAACACAGCCTGTGACAGCTGCTCATCCAAACTCCGAGCATAGGCATTTTTTTGCTGCTCAATGGCATGAGGATCAGGAATCCTGTGAGCATCAGTGTCACCCGACAGCGACTGAAAGGTACTCAAATATACTTTGGAAATTCGACCTACAAAGTTCTTGGTTTGCCGGCGATCTGTTCTAGTCTTAAGTTTCCACCGAAGAAACAAGTGACGACTGCATTTCATTGAAGTCTGCAACTTTGAAAATCCCTAGCACGCACATGAAAGAGGAAAAACATACTAGGTTGGACTGACTTGAAATAGTGAATGAATCTGGGGATGTTGCCGTTGAAAAACTTTGTGTCCTCTACATGAAGATACAGAACATGGAATCTGCTTCCTTCCAAACCAACATGGCACACTGCGGATAAACTAAGTTCCGCCGAATTGCACGTCACATCTGTCATCTTTGGGATTCTTATGATTCTTTAGCAAGAATTCATTGCACCTGCGGCTTCCTGCGGCTTCCTGGGGAAGCGCACCCTTCTGTCAGTTTGGGAGGCTGCATGGGTGGCCCAGACCTGACGACACATCACTGACTGTGAAAATATCATTGAGAGATGAGAGTGGAGAAACATGGAGAAACATGTGATTCATGTGATGCCATTATGCACTTGCGCATGCAACACGACATGGAAGAGTAGGACAAGGAGGCAGTTGCCACCAGGCACTTGAGATGAAACTCAAAAGCGTCAAGAGAGATGATCGAAATTCACTAGGAATTGAAGGCCAAACGCATCAGCTTCTCAGCCTTGAAATCAAGATTAATTCTAAGATCAATGAAGTTGTATCAAGATGATGGACTTCGTTCCAAGTATTTCCAAGTGCCCCCACGGGGGTGAGACAACACCGTTGCTCATCGCTGGAAGTGCTGCCCTGGCTAGAAAACGAGTCTAAAGAAATTCTATGATACTCTCCTTCGCTGTGACCCGTGAGATTCAAATGCAACATTGCAAAGTCACAATTTTCACTCCGCACTACGTATACTCCATGTGCTCCGCCTTCTGGGGCAATCGTCTTTGGATAAGTCATTTGAACACATTCGAATCACATCTGCGAGAACCCCAGCTTAGCTACAGCTTCCTCCAAGACGTCAGCTGGGGCCCCCAGCTGCCCCGATATGGCAGTGCTTAAACCGTTCATTGCTGGTGCAGCTGACCTGCGAATCCGCCAGAACCAAAGGGTGAAGGCCAGTGAAGGTCTCAAGTTTTGCGCGGGCGAGAGTGTGTGTTTGTGTGTGTGTGTGTGTTATGATTGTCATGAATGTGGATGTGCAAACCAAGGTCAGATGTGTTTGCGAGTCCAGGAAGTGCTTCTCATAGACAGTGATATACCATGACCGTTCCATCAGCAATGTGTATGTTGATGCCAAGTACACAGCGGCTTGGATTCAGGGATTTTTCTCCTTCTAGAGGACTGCTTTGACAGGCTAGCATTTCCTTTTCAAAAAATTGCAGGCTAATGCCCGCACACAGCAGAAGAGAGAACGACGTTGCTGCTGGCTGGCACAGCAGGCCTGGGTTCGGCATGGTTTCCAAAACGGCGCAGGATCCAACAAATGAAACGTTTCGTCTGCTAGCGTTCTTACGTTCTTAATGGCGCACTTTTGTGGATAGGTTCTTTCAATGGAGAGCAAACTTGCATGAAACTGATTATGTTCCAAATATTATATATATATATATATATTATAAATACAACATGATCATTGAGGGAGTTCATCAAATGATATCGCAAAAGAGGACATGCTGGCTGTGGACTCCGAAGCATCCCCAAGCGCCCTTACAGAGCTGAAGAGACAGCTGTGTAGCTGCTGGCTGGCACGGCAGGCCTGAGTGTTCAAATTCTCAAAGTTTCAAATGCCTCAACGTTTTTGAAACGTGTCCGTATCTATATCTACAAAGATATGTGTATATATATATATATATATGTATATTTGTGTATATATGGTACCGTGTCCCGTCCTGCTGGCCAACCCCCCACCCCCCAGGGGGGTGGTCGCCAGGTAGCCTCCCCACCCGTTCTATTGGGCAAACTATTTGCAGCATTTCTGAAGTCCAGCCTCGTATTTACTGGGTATTTGCAGCATTTCTGACGCTCAGCCTTTCATTCACTAGGTATATGCTCCCTTTTGGACGACCTACATAGTACATACATTCCCTCAAAGTACCTACGTACTACCGGAAATCATAACATATATGCTACGTATCTCCTTCCCATTTACTACCTATACCCCCCCAACACTACATATGTTTAGCATATGGTTCCTGCATACTATTGATATACTACACACATGCTTGTATATCGTACCTTTGAACTACCCATATACTACCTAAAGACGGTCTGTATACTTCATGTGTACCACCAACCCTGCCCACCCCCATATATCAATATCTATATATATAGTATCAAATATAATCGCAATATCATATTTATATATCAGGTGTACGTATATATATATATATATGCATTATATGTAATATATATATATATATGTATATTATATCATGATATATCAAATATATATACATATATATAGTACATATCACAGTATATACACATATCATATATATATATATATCTATATATTTAAATCATACATACATATATATATATATGATATATATACATATATCATGTATATATATATACATATATCATGTATATATATATATATACACATCATATCTATATATATATATATCATTCATATCATATGCATATATCGTATGCATATATATATATATATACATACGATGATATACATATGTATCATATATAGCAAACATACCCCCCACCCCCCTCCCCATCCCCCACCCCACCACACCACAGGGGGGAGGGAGAAGAGTTCAATACATACCATACATCAGCCCCCCCCCTCCCCTAGGGGGTGGGAGGGGGCCGAGCGACGCCGCACCATATATATATATATATATGTATATTTACATGGATGTTCATCCCACTACAGTTGATAACAATAGGTATTGACCCACCCCCAAATATACATATATATATATATATATTATATACATAATATCATATAATCGTATACACACAGACATAAACACCTTCATTCCAAAGTTATTTCAATTTCCATTGTGTCTGCGGAGCCCAACGTAGCCGAAGAGATTATGACATTGCTGCTGGCTGGCACAGCAGGCCTGGGTTCGACAGTCTGCTAGCCTTCTCACGTTCTTCATGGTGCACTTTTGTGGATAGGTTCTTTCAATGGAGAGCAAACTTGCATAAAACTGATTATGTTCCAAATATGTCCAGACGATTGTATGTATATGTTACATGCATATATAAATATAAATATAAATATAAATATAAATATAAATATAAATATGAATATAAATATAAATATAAATATAAATATAAATATAAATATAAATATAAATATAAATATAAATATAAATATAAATATAAATAAATATATATATATATATATAAATACAGTGCTGGAGATTTGCAAGTGATGCCTTGCAGCAGCCTCGCGCTTCTAGGAATTAGGGTGCGTTCTCTTGTTTCTGCTGCTTGCTCCATGATATGCCAAGGGCTAACAGCCGCAACTGCATGCCAGGGCTAGGCTGCAACTGCCCTGTTTGCTGCTGTTGCAGGCGTTCATAAAGAAACCGTTGCCNATGATATGCCAAGGGCTAACAGCCGCAACTGCATGCCAGGGCTAGGCTGCAACTGCCCTGTTTGCTGCTGTTGCAGGCGTTCATAAAGAAACCGTTGCCTGCATTCATTTGTGATACATGCGCAGAAAATAGTACGAGCTGATGGCAGGTGACTTGCGAGCAAAGCATGAGCACGGCTATATGCTNAGAAACCGTTGCCTGCATTCATTTGTGATACATGCGCAGAAAATAGTACGAGCTGATGGCAGGTGACTTGCGAGCAAAGCATGAGCACGGCTATATGCTATACTTTCTAAACCTTTTAGGGTCAGCCAGTTGGACAAATGCTGTGGCCAGCGGTGAACCTGGTTTCCGTTCTGCTTTGGGAGCTTTTCCTGTCTTGATTTCTTTCCAAGCGCCCGGGCGCAAAAATTGTGAAAAACGAGCCTTGCCACCGGCGCCAAAAATGAGCCCAAAATCCGGGCGCCAATTTTGTGCCACCGCTACAAACGGCCAGCATTTTGAGCCCTCCTGGCGGCCCCGCTTTCTGGACCCCTGTTCTGGAGTTTTCGCCCTTGGCACGAGCAAACTTTCCGGCATTGCGCAGCATTTTCATAAGGCTCTTTCCGCTGTGCGTTTCTTATTTCGGCAATGCCGCAGCACGCGTATGCCGCTGCATGATCTATGCTCTTGCTGTCGCGTGATATCCTCGTATGCGTATGTTTCTGCTGAATTAGGCGCCTTGCCCGGCTGCAATGCCCGCATGCAAGTTTGCGACTGCGACTGTGAATAAAGGGGCCTCTGCCCAGGCACATAAATTATCATTGGAGCCACATGACATGGATGCTTATTCACTTTTCACCATCAGTGCCATGCAGCTGTCGGATGGCAGAACCAAATTCACGCTAATTGTAGCGGTCATGATTTGACCAGCCTGCGCGCTTGCTCGCCTACACACACACACACAAGGAGGGCCCAACAGTTGGAAGCTGCTCTGCAGGCCGAATTGCGGTCTCATTTTTTGAACCTCATGTTTGGTTCTTTAGGACAACAAAACCTTGCAAGGCTGTCTATAGAGGACGTTACGATTTAGTGTTTCGCCACACGTTTGGCCAGCTGGGGCTTCAAATTCCTTGCGCCTGCCACGAAACATGGAAGTAGAGGTTCACCAAAGATTGCGCCTGCCACGAAAAATGGAACGAGGAGGTCCACCAAATAGTGCGCCTGCCAGGAAAATGGACCTGGAAGGCCACCAAATAGTGCACATATCTATTTGAAGCCTAATCTTTGGTACTTCCATTTGGCGTCAACCCCGCTCAAAACTCTTTCCCAGGACCTTTACAGCGATCACCGCAGGTGCACAACAAACGCGCGGATGCCCGCGGATGCCCGTGCGGATGCGGGACGACCCCTGCGAAGGACCACCGCGGATGCCAAAAACCCAAGAAAAAAGGCCGCGGATNACAAACGCGCGGATGCCCGCGGATGCCCGTGCGGATGCGGGACGACCCCTGCGAAGGACCACCGCGGATGCCAAAAACCCAAGAAAAAAGGCCGCGGATGCATTTCCGGCGTTTGAGAAATACAAAGTAATACAAAGCAACCCGCCCTGCGGATGNGACCACCGCGGATGCCAAAAACCCAAGAAAAAAGGCCGCGGATGCATTTCCGGCGTTTGAGAAATACAAAGTAATACAAAGCAACCCGCCCTGCGGATGCCCAATGGGGTTTGGGACATTTTATGGGGGCGAGGGGTTTTCTGGTCTTTGCTCTCCTTTTTTCGGGGGAGTCTTCGCCTTGAGGGGTTCTCTTCTTCGCACTTGCGGCTGCCATGCCTTTTTCCTTCACCAGAGAGTTGCCATGCACTTGGCATCGTATAGCATCTTTCTTTCATGCTGCAATGCTGCCCCTTTCAACGCCAGTATTTTAAGGGCTCGTTTCTGGGCCCTCAAAAGTAGAGGTTTTGAGGCTTCAAGTCAGTGGGCCCTCACAGTATATATTATAAATACAACATGATCATTGAGGGAGTTCATCAAATGATATCGCAAAAGAGGACATGCTGGCTGTGGACTCCGAAGCTCCGAAGCATCCCCAAGCGCCCTTACAGAGCTGAAGAGACAGCTGTGTAGCTGCTGGCTGGCACGGCAGGCCTGAGTGTTCAAATTCTCAAAGTTTCANCGCCCTTACAGAGCTGAAGAGACAGCTGTGTAGCTGCTGGCTGGCACGGCAGGCCTGAGTGTTCAAATTCTCAAAGTTTCACCTACCATTTCCCTGCAATGCCTCAACGTTTTTGAAACGTGTCCATATCTATATCTACAGAGATATGTATATATATATATATATATGGGTCAAACCCCTGGTACCTAGTGAACCCCAAAATAGCTGGTAAATGGATGTTCATCCCACTAAAGTTGATAACAATAGGTTTTGACCCACCCCCAAATATACATATATATATATATATATTATATACATAATATCATATAATCGTATACACACAGACATAAACACCTTCATTCCAAAGTTNACACCAACAATTTCAATTTCCATTGTGTCTGCGGAGCCCAACGTAGCCGAAGAGATTATGACATTGCTGCTGGCTGGCACAGCAGGCCTGGGTTCGACATGTTTTCCAAAATGGCGCAGGAACCAACAAATGAAATTCCTCTTCTGTGAGCTTCCTATTATTAGGGTACCAGTTGATATCTAGAGCGTTGTTTGTTGCTTGTGTCTTTTTCTTGATGATATTGCTCGAATGTATCATTAAATCCGTGCACTCCGTCTTCATTTCAATTTCAATCCTACGCTGTCTTTTCCAGTTTCAGTTTCACATCTGACCATTCCGAAGAATCACGACCACAAGAACCACACCGGTGGCGAGATCACTGCTACAAGGAGGACAAAATCAGGGACTATGACTACGAGGACCAGGAGGACCAGGAGATGGTGGGATGATCATGCTTTTGCAGTGGCTGATGTTGTTGACGCTTCTGGTCATCACAGTCGCTTTAAACTGAGATGAAGGAGAGCATTGTGCCATTGTCAATATGAATTTCAATGCATCAAGAGGCACCTGCAACACAAACAAAAACCATCTGAAGACACAGGAGACTCGAGATGGGAGTCTCCACACCTTCCTGACACTTTCCTCAAAAATCTCAAATCTTATGCCCGAAATATTAATGGCTTCGAATATTCAAATGTGAATATGGTTTCAAATATTCAAAACATCCTGGAGTCAAACATGAATGTGCATACACACAAGAATAGAAAGTGACCACTGACCAGTGGACCATAGTCGGCAAGAGTTGTTTGTTTCCTTCTTCTCTTTACCAGCTGATTGAGGCAGACTCAAGACGAATATGCATTTTGAAATGCCCCAAGGAGAACATGCTCAAACTTTTGCATTTTTGACCCTACCAGGTAAAGAAAAAGAAGAGATGCATTGTCCAGATGCAACAAGTGTGCATTTTGGGATACATCTCTGACCCAACAGCTTCTGCTAATTGCATGTCAAATATGCTGGATGCCCGAGCATAAACATCAGCATTCTTCATGACAGTCCAAGAAACTGAGCAACACTTGTCGTCCAAGTTGATTGCACCGGCGCAGCTTGGCAGTAGCAGGCGCCTTTGAACACAGCAGATCAGGGGTCCCACTATGTATCCACTCTCTCTCTCTCTCTTTACTATATATATATATATAGTGTGCGTGTGTATGTGTATATACATACACATACAATATTTATATATATATATAATATACGTACACAATTCATATCAATTGATCACTATCATGACGCGTTAAATAAGCTACCTTATCCAGCAAAATTGCAGGAAGTCCTTTTGGCTCGTTTGGTTCTTGCAAAGAGCGCTCACCCAGATTTGCTTCAACACAGACTCTACGGTTTGCAGGTTTTACTAGTCTTGCGGAAAACCACTGTTCCACCGTGATTTGAGCAAAAATCCATGCCTGTCGCTGGCGCAGTCGCATAAACAATAGGTGCCGTAGACATAGGCAAAAATTGCCTCTCAAACGAAAGGAATCGTCATGCATCAAGAAGTATGGACTCCAAGAGTTTTTTGCGATCTCTTTCAAAATGCCTCTTTGACAAACACCCAGAACATCCCTGAACAAGATTTTGCTGCAGTGAAAACATCTACGACGCTGCCAAGGATTCAGAAATCTCAGAACTAGACCAAAAGATTGAAAGAAACAGCCAGCAAAAAAAACACAAGATGCAGCCCACGAACCCGAATGCAGTCACATTAAACACTTGTGCGGGACAAATTATTGCCAGAGTATGCCAGAGTCTTGTATATTCGTCCCCTGTGTCTCTACCATTGTTGGCTGTAGAGTGTGGATTGGGGGGGTTGTGAAGTGTGAAGTGTGGAGCGTGGAGTGTAGAGTGTGGAGTGAAGGGTGTGAAGTGTAAAGTAGAGTGCGGAGAGTGGAGAGTGGAGTGTAAAGTGTGGAGGGTGGAGTGTAGAGTGTGGAGAGTGGTGAGTGGAGAGTGGAGTGTGGAGCATGGAGTGTAGTGTGTGGAGTGTAAAGTGTAGTGTGGAGTGTGGGGTGTAGAGTGTGGAGCGTGGAGTGCAGAGTGTGGAGTTTAAAGTGTAGAGTGTGAAGTGTGGAGTGTAAAGTGTGGAGTGCGGAGTGTGGAGCGTAGAGTGTAAAGTGTGAAGTGTAAAGTGTGGAGTGTGCAGTGTAAAGCGTGGAATGCGTGGAATAGAGAGTGGAGAGGGTCAAGTCCACACTGGTCAGTTGCAACTGCACCAAATACAGCGCCTGCCACGCAAAATGACATGCCACACACGACGGATCTGCACCACATGCTGCGCCTGCCACGCAAAATGAGATTGTCAGAATGTCCCACGCCTGCCACACGATTTGCACGTTGTCACCACTTGACGCACCCCTGAGAATGCGATTCGCAAAAACACGCAACACGACACGTCTAAAGTACTGCGCCTGCCACGAAAAATGCTGCGCCTGAAACGAAAAATACAACTCATCTTTTGAAATCTTTTGAAAACAACGCAAAAGTATTATGCGAGCCACACAAGACGACTGGCGACACTTTTTCCAGACTCGTGAGAATCCACGCCTGCCATGCAAAACGATGCATGTTTTCACTTCTGGACGCAGCCCTGACAATGAAAAACACGTAACATGACACGTCTCAAGTGCCGCGCCTGCCACGCAAAATGACGATGGAGGTCTCCAAAGTGCTGCGCCTGCCACGAAAAATACAACTCATCTTTTGAAAACGACGCGAAAGTACTGCGCCTGCCACACAAAACGACTTTCGACACCTTATGGAACGCGTTGGAATGTCACGAAGTGCCACGCCTGCCACACGAAACGAAGTTTCGACGTTGTAAATCTCAAAAATGATCACCTTTGCAGCATTTCCCATTGGCACGGCCATAGCGGTTGCGAACGGTTGCGAACGAATGCGAACGGTTGCGAACACGCAACGTGGAGTGATCAACCCCCAAACCCCCAGAGTGAAACGGGAACCCTTGCTACGCATTCGGGAAAAAACAAATGACGTTCATATTATGAAGTTCATATTGAAGTTCACATGAAGTCTGCTTGAGAACTTCTCACAAGTCAGACTCAAGAATGTTCAGGTTTCAATTCAGTTCCTCGGCACAAGGTATGGACACCACGAGATTGATAAGACTGCTGATCATTGTTGATCCCTTGATAATTCAGTTCCTGCTTTTTTTCTGCATCGTATTGCATCTCCAGCTTCCTATGCTTCCTATGCTTCCTTTTCTTGATACCAGTATCTCCTCATCGAGGTCCTCATCCTCCTCACAGCTTCACAGCATTGCCCTTCTCGCCTCGGAAGTGGCCTCTCTCACTTCTAGGCGTGGCTGTGAACCAATGGCACTCAGATACTCAGATAGCTGCCATGTTTGGTCTCTCATCTCGGTACTCAGCACTGCAGTGGCGAGGGTGAAGTTTCAGTAGGACTACAGAAAGGATCTCGCAGTTGACACGCTTCAGGGAAACATCCCTGAAAACTTTGCTGCCCTGCAAATAGCATGGGCACACACCAAAAGATAAATATGTTGATACTGGTAAGGCCAAACAGAAGCTTGGCAGTGAGGTTGAACGCCAATAAAAAGATTGATTCCTGTTCTCTTCCAAAGAAGACGTTTACAAAAAGCTTACGACATATCGAAAAGTGTGGTAAGCTGATTTCGTCCATGCCCGGACCCGTTTGCATTTTGTCATGAAACTCAAATCTCGGTTGTGAGCAGTACTCACATAGAAAAATCAGAGCACTGAAATAAGGTGCTCAGAAAGCTCTGTACCGGTGCATTTCCTCGAAAATAAATCAACAAAATTAGCGAGAATATTGATAACGAGAATTCCTTTTGCCAACTTTTTGTCTGTTCATTTGATTCCGACAATGCCATGACAGATCATGGCGCTCGGACCATTTGAAGTTGCAAAATAGAGGGTGTAGTGCCAACCTCTTCAAAACGGTAACATGGCGTTCCCGTGTTTTCCTCTTGTACTCTCTTCGTTCTCTGATTCTTTGGAACGCACATTTTCGCCAGGATATCTGAAGCACATGCACCCTTGAGGCCTTGTTGGGGAATGTTGGGGAATGTTGGGAATCTGCAGAGATCTTGCAAGCTTTCGCAATGGAGGGATGTTAATGGCCGTGTTGATGGATTACCTCATGCTGAAGCAGACAAATTAGACAAATATCCTTTTGGATTTCAATGGCAATTCGCTTTGGAAGAAGAGAGTGTCAATTAACGACTTCAAAATTTATCACACATGTGATCAACCATGGCAAAATATGTTTGGGATTGTTTGGGATTGATTGGAAGAGGTTGACACTGGCTGAACGAAAGGTTCACACCCCTGCGAAAATCTTCCCTTTGGAGAGCTGCTGCCAGCATCCACCACAGGCGAAGGCCAAAGCGACTTCCACCCGATGCAGCTTCAGATCAAACAAAATGAAGAAAGTTGGTGTCGCAGAACAAACGCTTCCGCAAAGCATTTTTCATCTTCACAAAGAAACTTACAAATGACAAAAGATAAAACGCTGCAGGGAGTCGGAATCAGAGCAAGTCAAAATGCAGGATTCTGCGGCATTGACTGCATCGCGCTAACACATGAGACCAAGCGGGGGACTCACTTGGACTCCTGGATCGGCTCGTTGGAAAAATACTACGAAATGAAACGAACAGAGTAACAGATTTGACTTGGCAGTTTAAAATCTGAATGCTTCAGATTCAGCAACAATTGATCCACAGGGAGTAGACACTGCGTGAACAAAAACGCACGACCCTATGTTGCAATTGATCACATAGCAACGATTGCTACGATTGCAGTCTACGATGCAATCCCATAACTTTCATAACTTCCCACAAAATCCCCTGATTGGAACCCACCCGAAGCCCATCTTGGGCAGTGAACTGAACACATTTATACACATGCAGACATATGTATATATATATATGATTATATAATATATATATAATATGTATATATACAGACAGATACGCGCTTACACATTACAAACAATTGCAAACATTTGCAAACATACATACGCAGAATATGGTATGTTATGGTATGCTCGAAAGCAATTCAGATCGATTTGGTCCAGGTCAACTGTCAGGAATTCAGGGCTGATGGACTGATGGACTTGTTTCTTCTGTTCCCTCCCTCTCACCAAGCTTGCCATTTGAGCTCACCATTTCAGGTGTCCTTTGAAGCCAGAAATACGCTCCAGTTATCTCCAGTTTACAATCCAAGTCTAGATGGCTTAAGTTGGCTTGACGGCTTTTGCACGCTTTTCATTGCTTTTCCATGTTCTTCCTGTGAAAGTTCCGCAGGCTCCAGCCTTTCCCACTCGCCTCACTGGCCTCGCTTGCCTTGTTGGCAGCTTTCTCTGCCAAAGCTTTTGCTTTCTGTTCCAACCTGCAGTGTCTAGCGGGTTTCCGAAGGCTCTTGGGGCATTGTTTGCTGCGGAATTGAATGAAGCTCCTGATTCTGGAAAAGGCCAGAGTATTTGGCACTTTCTAACATTGCCTTACTTGGCAAAACTGGTCACAGAAAGAAACCCAGAACCTAGGCCTAGTCAGTAAAAAGATCTTCAACTAATCTTCAACTGTACAATATGGTTCAAGAATGTTCAAGATGTGCTTACATTGTCCGTGCTCTTTGCAACACGGACATGTTGACATCGCCTCAACAATGGGACAATTGGTGTGTTGTACTACAGAACCCTCTGCAACGGTCAGAACTTTGTTTGAGTTCTCCAGTGTTCTACAGCACCTGTATTGGACGGAGAAGTGTACGGTGCAGGGGACATGTTTAAAAGATTTTAAAAGGAGCTGCGAGGACAGTCTGGGCCAAGTCAAATTATGGAGTGTTTAGACCGGGCGCAGGTTTGCTCTGACCGATGTCCGACCTCTTGCAGGTCCTCACAGGCTCAGCTATTTGTGCACTGTCTGGGACGAATGCTTGGTTTAAGGAGTCTAAGGACCGAGGTTCATATTTTGGACTGAGGCTATGCACAGCATGTACGCAAGTTGTTTGTGGTTCCTGTTAAACTATAACATACTATACCTAAAACATAACAAAAAGAACCTGAACTATCTGAACTGCCTGGTTCTCTCTGACCCTAATGGCAACAGGGACGTCGCCTCTCCGCCAATTTCTTCTTCTCGCGGATCTCAATCTGTAGCAAGGCAAACAATTTCTGCGAAATTGGCAGAATCCGAAAGGGTAAAGATGAAAAAAGATGAAAGAGTTGCTGCACAAGCTGCACTGCACAAGCAAATACCACTTTCGACATCTTTCGACTAGTCGAGCTTTCGCCGAACAGGAAGCAAATGGAAGCAGAATGAAGCAGCACCTTTAGCAGCGTCTGTGGTCTCTGCATGGTCTGCACCTCTCGCAACATTTCTTCAGCCTTCTGCAACTTCACTTGATTCTGCCTGGCGGATGTGCAGTGGTGACCAGTGCTGACATGCAATTTCACATGTACAGACTGTACGGTAGCCAAAGAGCAGGCCTGAAAGGTCTGAAAGGCCGAAAGACGTGTTTGACAAAACTGCCAAAAAATGCAGTTGTTCCACAAGGCCGACATGTGCCTGACTCCGGTTTCAAAAGGTGACCTTGTTCCTCTTGTTATATTTCGTTGTATCTTGTTGTTCTGAGACATCGTTCCATATCGTTCCCACGTCTGCAATCATTGGTTTTCATCTTGCTTGCCCCCAGCTCAACGTGGCAAGCGTGGCTTGTAAGTCTCAAAGTCAGAGGTCACCTTCGACCTGGATTTGCTCGCTGCACAAGTGCAAAGAAGCACCATACAAGCAACATACTAGTGGGAAGTACGGAAGTCCCTCCAAAAACAACACAGACCATCAGGAATCACCCGAAAAAGAAGTTCAAATCATCCAAAGCTAACCTGAGTAAATTGTTTTCACCGAATTAGATGCTGAGAGCATCTATGTGACAGACTAGCAACAGTGACATACCGAAATGGATCATCTGGTACGCAAGTGATTGAAGGTGATTGTAGGCTCTCAAGTGCGGAGGTGGTATTCCGCTCCAGACTCCATCTGGCAGTGCTAAATTTCAAATCTGTCACATCCGGTCTCATTGCAGAGGAAGACTGTCCTGAACTGTTTGAATCCACTGATACATTTTTTTTTTGCTGGAATCTTTTCGACCAACGCTGAGCAACAACATCACATAAAGTGCATGCTACCAAATCTGCTAGTAGATGCAAAGAAGTCCAAAAAACACAGTCTCGTTGAAAGCCGAAAGAAATTGGACCAGGACGTCTTTCTCTCATGAATACCCCCCCAACACCACTCCACTTAGATCAGTCGAAACTATTGCATTCCACCACATCTACATGATTTCCACATGCTGTGCATGCCATGCTATTGCTTTCACATCTTGAAGTTCTTTTGTGTAAATCACTCCGCTTCAAAGCTTGCCGTGTGTCTTCTGAAGGATTCTTGTCTTGTTGGATGCTTGGGTTCAAACGTTGGCTCGATCTTCAATGCCTTTGCCCATTCCTCAGCGTTGGCCCTGGTGACTTCCACACCACCTAGGCACCATAGTGAGCAGTGGGGGGAATCCTGAAGGTCGGACAATGCAGAACACAAAAGCACTCATTCCATTTTAGAGACTGAACGAATCTGACTTCCTGCTGATCTGAAATGCCATACACACACAGACCAAGTCACATCAAGTCTCGTTTTAGAGATACAAAACTGCGACTCTCGGCAGAATTCTATTGAAGATGATTGAGTTTCGGTCAACCTGTTTCAGGTCAACATAGGTCAACACAGGTGAATATAGGTCAACTGGGTTCCCAAGCTGAGCTCCATGATACGGAAGAGACCCATGCTGAAGGTAATGGAATAGAGAGATGACCTCACAGATCGTTACAGAGCGACTAAGAGCACCAAGACATCTAAGTGACCTCTACAAAACAATACTCAAAACATCTATGCAAACCTATACAAATTGGCACTGTCGATTTGAGTCAATTCCGCATGATATGTATTAAAGATTTTGATGTACATCATCACATTGCACCAAGACAATGCTGGAACGCCAAACTTGCATCGCGTTGCACCATAGTCTAGGGATGCTGTGCCTGACCGAAAGACATTCTTAAACTCTTTGCGATTCCACAAGTGGAGCTTGTTTGTGGTCGTAGCTTCCGCACATGTTTAGTCCCAGTTGATCTGAATTGATCCCGGAATTCATCCTCCCTTGTCTTGCATCTAAGCGCAGTGTCCACTGTCTTGCACAAAAGGATAAATACGATAGGCAATGTCCTCTAATGGGACAACCTCTGCTCGCTGGCAAATTCTGATGAGATCAATCTAAGGTTGCAATTTTCACAGTTTGGTGCATGAAAATGAGAGCATCCATGAAATGTTCTTCCTGGCCAAGTTGTGGCAAACTCAGCAAACAATCCATCTTTATCATTCTTTATCAAATTTTGTCAATCTTGTGCTCTATCCTTCATTCATTTCATTCTTGTGCTCGCTCTATGCTGCTCGTGTTCCAAGGCTCCCCAGCTTGATGGACTCAAACGCAGCAGCCACTTTGCCTTCTGAAGGCTTCTCTGTGCCCTCGCAGCGGTTGTCCGTGCACAAAACCTCTCTCACAAAGACATGTTGGCTTTGTTGAATCATGGATGTTAGTTTTGTATACTTTTGTTGCATTGTTGGGATTGTGTTGGCTGAGATATATATATATATAATTTCTGTCTTGCAGCCTTGCACCCCCCAGTTTATCGTCCGTAAGGATGAGTCATGCCTTCTCTACAAAGTCCACGTGGAAAATCTCTAGTGCTCACACAATACTTCTGATCACAAATTGCAATCACTGATGTGACATCATATGACAAAATATGACATAACAGGACAACTCTGAGGGTGTCAGTTCTGCTGAATCGGTACTTCTCATTCGTAGTCTAGCATGTATGAGGGTGTGTACACATGTATGAGTACATGGGCGTGTGTATGAATGTCTGCAACGATAGAATATTCTCAAAAAAATATAACCACTCGTGGGCACATCTGGCCACATCGCATTTAGATTTAATCGACATTTTCGGCCCCAGAATCTCCTCCATGTGTTTCAGGATTTCGGCAGGTGCGGTGGAACCTCAGCTGCTCAGCTCAACGCTCAATGCTCAATATATTGGTACTTAAAAGTACTCAATGCTCACTCGACAGAGACTCCCCAAATATCAAGTTTCTCCACGTTCGAAGCCCATCTTCGCAACCAGTCACGACCTGTCTTACAACCCATCACACTTTTAGCCGTATGTTCATCAATCTTGCGGTTCAAGTACACTAAGTGTCTGGTACAAAAGTGTCCAGTGTTCTTCAGTGCGCAATTGCACAAACACGATCACAATGTACTCAAAGCACCGTAACACAGTTCTATCAGATTGGATCAGATTCTATCGTGTTTCTTCGCTCTCAAAACTTCTCTCCTTTCTGGGCCCCTGCTGGCATACTTGGCGACTGCTTCAGCATCTGCTGAGACCTCCAGGCTGTCCCAGCAATGCTGAAGCATCACCGACCCAAACATTCCTGCATGTTCCTTGTATGCTGCAATGTCTGTGACGCTTTGCTTAATTGACAACAGCACATTCACCTCTTCGAGAACACCACGTTCACAAGGCTACTCCACCCATGTTTTGAATAGGTGAAAGGATCCCCGGTTTGAATTCAACACGCTTAAAAGGCACCAGTTCCACAGTTGAAGTGAGACGAAGATCAGCAATCAAGCGAATCACTTCTATTTACAGGCTGATTGTGGTCAGAACCCCCCGCAAGTCTCATATGCAGACTTTTCCCGCAGGTTTGAAACCTGATCCGGCCTGATCAGGCTTCATGCCGACGGCAGTAACCAGCGACTTCCAGATCTTTTCGGATTCATCACCTGGGCAGCATCAAACATCCTTCTGCAAATGGAAAGAAATGGCCATTGAAGCCGTACAGAAGCAACATGAACGACAAAAATCCAAGCATAAAACAATGACAAAAACGACATAATGATGTATGTATGTATACATAGCTATATATATAATTATATATACTGTAGGTATGTAATTCTACATAATATGTACCTGTACGTATGCACAATTCTCTCAGAAGTGGTGACTCGTCCATGATGAAATTCATCCACGCAGGCTGTCTTCTAGTTTCTCCGGTCAACAAACAGCAGCAGTGTTGTTGAAGGCCGACTTTAGGTCTGAACACCAATGTTTGCGGTCTTCAACATGCAATTCTCATCAGTGCCCTCCAAATGAGTATGAGTATGGATCAAATTTGGGCACAGTAGTGTATAGTCAGTACCTCAAATGTGGACTGCTTGGTACTTTAGAACGCACAAATCGGTCAGTCTTTTTGTCTTAAACATTTTGACCCGTGCTCAAATGGTTTGTGAAGGCTGTTCCTTGAAAACAGCCTGGTCTTGGCTGTCCATCCGAACTTGGTCCAGGACTCATCACCAGTTTGTCGTAGTTCCCCATCAGGCCATTGTAATACTGCCTGCATGATGTGCATGGACTCCATGGACTCCATGGACTCCATGGACTGCCCGCTTTTGCTTTGGCAGTACACTGCAAAGCTGTCTGCATGGCTTTGTTGAAACAACTATTTCCAATGTCTGCGTCTCGGGGAACCTGAACCACAAAGAAGAGGAGCCGTGCAAATCATAGAATTCAAACAAGCAAAGATCAATCCATTTCAGCTCCAGCAAGAAGGCGCAAGAATGGCCCATGGTCCTGTGCTGGGCACCTACCGTTTTGAACAAGTCTCATGTACTTTGAAAGCCACGGCCAGTTTTGACACCGATTCCGCCTCATGCCCAAAGCGAAGATCGCGTCATATTGGAATCTAGAGTCCACGTTGCTCAGGTGCTGGCAGCAGCAGGGTGCAAACCAAAGACGTTGAAGTGGTTCCCAGCAACGTGTATATCTATATATATATATATGATTATATATACACATATGCATGTGCATGTATATATATATATGCATGAAAATATATAATACAAGTATGTATATATATATATATATATATATATATATGAGTATATATATATATATACTTATATATATATATATCATATACATATATTGTTTGCATATATATACTATCAGGGCCCCAAATCAAGAGACCAGAATTTAATGGTTTTCTGGCGCCAGAAACGGCGCCACAGCCGCATGACTTGCAGACGCGCAGC
>BGPT01000185.1:360548-382328 GCA_003297045.1 Symbiodinium sp. clade C Y103 | reverse complement strand
CAACCGCAGCAACGACGTTGACACAGCAGTCCCAAAAGAGAGCCGGGTTTTGGCAGGCTTCACGGCCTCGCTCACATGGGCCCTCGTAATATATATACACACATATAAAACACATATATCGTATATGCATATGTATATTTGTATACAATCTGCATATAAATTACCTCTATCATTCGATTAATCTGGAGATCATCCACAAACCATCTTCAAATACAATAATATTATCAATTTTGTCTATTGCCGAGCAGTAAAATATCTGGCAGTACAAATGTGATATCTATTTGATATCTTATCGAGGGACAATACTCCACAAAACTCGCACCATATCATGTCAGCCAATCCCTGCGAAATCTCGAAAGTCTTGGCATGCTGACAGTCTGAGTGATGAAGTCAACAAGGAAGGTTCTGTACCTTGGATGAAGTCAAAAGACTCAGCCGTGCATTTGCAAGTCTGCCTCAGAAACCAATTTTCAAATTAGATCGGCGAAGGTTGAGCAAAGAAATACTGTATGCTTGTGTCACGAAAGCAAAACCAGTCCTGCTCAGGAGTCTTGCATTTGCACACCCGGACACAAGCAGTCAGAAAAGCACTAATGGACTCATGTTGCAGTCAAGAGACATTGGAAGGACTGGTGGCTGAGGGTAGCCCTGTCTCAAGGTATGGAGTTTTCTTTGCTCTGCCATTCAAGTCAGTCTGCTGATCAGAAAGCCTTCTCCGAAACTTGACTGGACAAATATAAAAAAATGCAAGTCCCAGCTTCAAAGTGAAGCTTTTACAAACACGGCCCCTTGCAAATCCATTTGCAACATCCTCATGAAAGGCTTCTTGAAAGCTTTGTTTGGGTCAGACCTTTGCTGTACAGTGGTCTTGATCTATCTGTCGGATCAAATCTGATCTAATCTCATCTAATCTGATCTAATCTATCTATGTCAATGTCTAAACCTACTGTATCTGAGTCTGTCAATCCATCAATCCACAAAATTCTTCTCAGCTGTGTGAGCTATCTACTCTGTCTAATCCCACTAATCCATTCTATCTAAGCTATCTAATCTCTCACATATATCAAATCTACTAGTAGCTTATCCAATCTGTATAACTCATTGCAATCTAATCCAATCACAACAAATATTCTCTATACTATACTATAGAAACTATAGATCAAAGTTCTACGAGTAAGTATCACAATCTATCCCTACAATGGCCATTTCTGTAACAACCCGTTCTGCTTGCTACCTGTGCATGCAGCTGGTTTTCAGAACCTTTTAGAACCGCTGAAAGCCCACTTTGGAAAAACAAGTTTGGAAATTTATTTCTCGACTTTTTTCCGAACCCAAATCACTTACAGTATACACATAGAGGGCGAAGTTCCCCCAACGTTGCAGTCAACTCTCATTCCCGCATGGAACTACGCCCCCCAACTGCCAGGAAAAGTCACCCCATCTTCTTCGCCNATAGAGGGCGAAGTTCCCCCAACGTTGCAGTCAACTCTCATTCCCGCATGGAACTACGCCCCCCAACTGCCAGGAAAAGTCACCCCATCTTCTTCGCCCTGTGTAAACGCAGCACGAACATGCAAAAGTTCAAAAAATATATTATCCCAAACCTACAAACCACTATGAGAACGCAAGTCACCCCAATGGTTTCAAACTAGGGAAAGTGGTTAAGAAAACAACATATTTCGATATCAAAACACCATGTGAACGCATGATTCATGTACGTTTTAGTAAGATCTCTCTTTTGGTCTAAAGCGCATCTAATTCCAATGTTGAAAGCAAAACAAACAAATCTAAAAAGTGTTAAAAAGTATTATCTTTGACCCCAAAACACAATCTGAACGCATGATTCATGAACGTTTTGGTAAGATATCTCCTGTGTTCTAAGATGTAAGAATTTCTGCAATCAATTTCAGTGGCCAAACCTTGCTTCTCTTCAGATAGAACTGAGCCCGCAAGTGGGCTGTAAATCCCAGGTTCCGAACGAGGTCAAAAACGAGGCCAAAACGAGGCCAAAACGAGGCCCGAACGAGGCCAGCAACAGATCTATACAGTAAGGATCACTAAAAGCAACCTAAGTAGATGAATCNCAAAAACGAGGCCAAAACGAGGCCAAAACGAGGCCCGAACGAGGCCAGCAACAGATCTATACAGTAAGGATCACTAAAAGCAACCTAAGTAGATGAATCGAAGCAACTACCCTACAAATCTCTACAATGGTTTCCCTCGATGGTCACCTGAATGAGCCAGGCATAAACACAAGCTAAATGAAGCAGTTTTTACTTCTAAAACATCATTTTCTATCTCATGCAACTGCTCCACCGCAACTGAANTCACCTGAATGAGCCAGGCATAAACACAAGCTAAATGAAGCAGTTTTTACTTCTAAAACATCATTTTCTATCTCATGCAACTGCTCCACCGCAACTGAAAGCATGTTGGGGCGACTTTCCCGGTAGGTTCCCCCCAACTAAACGCAAGATTTTGGATCAGTCGGGGTGACTTCGCCCTCTATGTGTATGATTTAATTCATGTTGGCAACACCGCCACGGCTATACAACTGCAGCTGAGAACAGTGTACCTAGCCTACTACAGCAACAATCGAACAATTCAAACTCACGCCTTGTAGAAATCGTCAATCGTCTCAGAGACAGTTTTGACCTTGTTACCGTGGCCCATAGCTGTTTGGGTCAAGATTGGAACGTTGTGAAACACAAACGATCCGCAGCCCTGCGTAAACATGCTTCAAGCATCTTCAAGCATCTTCATTCTACATCCACAACGCACCAGAAAATTGTCCACATCGGCTCTGTCCCACAATCCTGTTCTAGCGAGCTGGGACTGCGAAGCTCTACTGGTCCACCGCTTCATCCAACAAGTTTGAAGCGGCTTTACAGGTTGTTGCGTAGCTTTCATGAGGAGAGCTGTTCTGACAGCAAAAGCAACACCTAGTCACAGAAATCTGGTTCTGAGAAGTCTTCTCTTCAGCGAAATTAATCAAAAGTAAAGCAAGAATAGGTCAATGTCCACAGTATCAATCATCTTTTCTGCAAGGATCTGCCCGGTATCGTACACTATTGTCGGATGCCAAACCGCTATTACCAGCAAACCCTTCAAGAGATCCACCTTTTTTTTGCTTTGAGGTCATCAAGTGTTCAACAAATCTAGTGAATGACAAACACATTTAAGCCATTTTGACCATTTCGACCATTCCAGACCAATCGTTTTAGAGTTTTAGCATATCTTGGCCCTTACAAGCTCATTTCAAGGTCCTGCCCTTGCCATATTTGTATTATATTTGTTATCTCTTTTCAATTTTCGTCACAGAATGAAGGAGATTTATGGAGTGTGTTCCGTGTGTTCCGCGTGTTCCTCCAAAGGCGATCTCTGAGATTTCTACTGGATTCTTGAGGCTCTCCACAACTGATGCATGCCGGGCCGTCTTGGAGCCCTGAGAGTCTGAGTCGGGCACTCGAAAGCTAACATCTTGGAACTGTCTAATTGAACTTGATTCTTAATTTCTCATAATTGATTCCTTTCGTTTCCTTTCGTTTCCATGCTCAGTCTGGAAGAGACAAGAGTCAAGAGATGTCAAGAGACAACCATTCAAGCAGTGGGACCAAGCAGGTTCAATCACTGTCACAACAAACCATTGGCCCATCGGAATGAAGTGCAGCCTGAATTGTGCAGAAACCAGAAAAGGTCAGTAGAGATTTGGAAAGTTTTGGAAATTGTGCAGAAATAGAGATTGAAATTTGATTTGAAATGATTTGAAAGGGCACTTTGAGTTCACTGCCTCGCTTGTGTCCGTTTTCGCAGATCCCCGGCGAACTTCTGCCTGAGCCTGTGTGCCCTGAAAGGCACCTAGGAAGCTCAAGCCTGCGCAAACGAGAAACCTCCCCTTGGCAGCCTTGTCTTTGAGAATACAATTTGAGAAGCCAAGCCTTGTCTTCTCATTTGCATTAACCAAAGTTCATCATGTGAGTCCATGATAGTCCGTGTAAGTGTGCAAACATCAAGAACGCTATAGATTAAAAATGATTAAAGGATATTAAAGGTGTTTCTCAACGTGATTAAACAGATTTAAACAGTTCCCTTCTTCCCTTCGGTGGATGTCTTTGGGACTCGGTCCAAACTTGTGGCCTTGGGCGCACAATAGGGCTGCAAGCAGAGCTGCAAGCCTCGGACAGGAGTTGGAACCCGCACTAAGTTGGAACATGTTGGAACGTGTGGAACTTTTCCTGTGGAAAGCAAAGAGTACTGAGTACTGGAAGTTTGCGCAAGACCAGAAGGACATGAGAGATGCCAGGTGCGGCGATCACATTTGCCAAACAACCTGGCTTCTATTCGCGGGAAGCTGCGCCCTTTCTATCGCACTTCTTCGCTGCAAGTGATTGAACATAGCCTAGCCATCTCCAAAATACCAAAAGGGTCCACCGAATCCTTTTTTCAAGGAAACTCGGGTTGCATTGTTGGCAAGTGTTGGTGATTTGTTTTCGCATCATGTTGTTCAAAACTGACATCTGACTCTTGCCAGCACGTTTGGCCAACACGACCCTTTCATTTTGGCATACAATCTACTCTTTTGACCTCTTTGAAACGTATCAACAGAATCGACTTTTCCGCCGTACCTGTAAGGTCAGTTGTTTTTTCTACGAGGCCGGAATGATCCAAGAGAAGTGAGCAAACAATCTGGCGCGGCTATGGCGAACAATGGTGCTTTACATGATTCACTGGTGGGGGGCCACTTGATGCTTCCTGACAAAAAGGAGGACCGCAGAACCGTTGTGACCAGCACCGGGTGATAAACTTTGAGACATCTTTGAATGGTACATTCTGATCATTCTGACAAGCTCACAGCAACTTGCCATGTTCATGTTCTTAGCGATGTTCTTACGATGCTCCTAGTTGACGGCCGTGGAAGTTCTGGGCACTCCTACCCTGGGCGACGTGTGGCAGGCTTCCTATACATCTTTTGCGCCTGGACAAGGCGTGGCGTAGACTTGGTTTCTCACAATATTTTGATATTGAATGGAAATGACGCTGTTAGACTCTTCATGCTTAAACAAAAGCAAACAATCTCACTGACACGTCCAAAGTATTTGAGGACCCAAATCATTGGCCCTGTTTGCTGCTTGACATGGAATCTGGTGTCCACCTGTTGCAGTGTTGCAGCGAGCAGTTTGATTTTTACATGTGTTCAAATCATATTCATGTTTGTCTCGGTCTTTAAAGATCCTCTTATTGGCTGTGACAGTTTTTAACTTTTCCAGGACCAAGAAGTGTAATTCCAGTGCATAGCCGCTATAGCCAATCGAAAGCTATGCCTTCAGTGCAGCGCTTGCCTTCGGCGGTGGACTTTCCGTGGTGCGGAGAAAAAGGCAGCTTCTGAGCCACATATCCCGCAGGTTCAAATCCAAAAGTATCCAAAAGCGCTTTGGCAACCATGGATAGACCCGGAAGCAAAATACATTACCATCATTACATGTCATTAATGTCATTAATGTCATTACCATGGGCATGCTTTTTGTGGCTTCGAGCCTGCTGCATGATTATTGTAATACACTGCAGCCAAGGCATCCATGAACAGCGATCTATGTGCTTCACATAACACGCCCCACAAGCACCGGCAGAAGCAGCTGAGAACCTAACCTGCACACCCAAAGTCAAACCAGGGAAATCGAGCGGAAAAATACAGTTCGAAGCTGTGAAGAGGTTCCCGATGTCCATATTGTATTTTTTAATTGTCATACCAGTAGTACCGCACAAGGCGGTGGCGGAAGTTTCAAAAATGGTAAACCTATAGGAGAGGTTCGTTGCTGTGACTGATGGATGGCAGAGCGAACNTGATATATTTCTCTCTTTATGCTTCATGCTATACCATCTTCTGACTTACATATTTCACTACATCTCTCTTCGCTCTCGGGCCATCCGTCGTCTAGTTACTTCCAAATGTGCTTGGCGCCACAACGGCGTGCACTTTTTCGACATCGGATGGCCATCGAATCGTCAAAAAGTGCTCCGTAACCCCTCACGTTTTTACGATTTTCACTTCCAAGTGTGCTTCGCGCCACAGCGCCGTGCACTTTTTCGACATCTCAACTTCCAAAAGTTGTCCGAACCTGTCAGTTTTTACCACTTTTTACTTCCAAATGTGCTTCGCGCCACAGCGCCGTGCACTTTTTCGACAACTCAACTTCCAAAAGTGCTCCGAATATGACAGTTTTTAACACTTTTTTACTTCCAAATGTGCTTCGCGCCACAGCGCCGTGCACTTTTTCCACATCGCAACTTCCAAAAGTGGTCCGACGCTGACAGTTTTTAACGCTTTTTACTTCCAAATGTGCTTCGCGCCACAACGGCGTGCAATTTTTCATCTCTCATCTGCCAATATGTCTCCGCACCCGCCGCTTTAGCGAGCCTACTTCTCGACCCTCCGGAGCCACAAATCATTGGAAAAACACAGCGTTTCGCGACTTTCCTACCTTTTCNCTTTCTCATCTCTGATCTTCTCACTTCTGACTTTTCTCACCTCTGCTTTTCAACTGTCCATATTGTCGGAAGTTTCACTTCTAAACTTCCTTCGACTACGGTACACTAATAATTGTCATACTACGGTACACTAAGATACACTAAGATGCACTAAGATACACTAAGTAGAATGTTCGGAATGTTGGTGCAATTGCTTTGTACAAGTCATTCAAAGCCCAGCTGGTGGCGCTCTTTTGCTAAGGAGGGCCATTGGTCTCTTTGACGTCACCTGGCAGTGCAGCGTACTGTGAACAAACATCAAGTCAAGCAAATAGCCGCAAGCCGTCAAGGTAACTGTCTACATTTCAGTGCTGGCTCATGGAAACAATGAACCATGAACTAGTCTCAAAATGTCTCAAAAGCAGATTCAACCATAGCAATGAATCATCATCTGCACAAGCACAGACAACTGATACAATATGTGAAAATCAGATTAAATTGGTTTGTTATTTAATCAGGAGCTTGTTGAACACCGCACACTTGTTTGTTCTGCATCGCATCATGAATAATTACATGGAAGCTTTGAGCTTGTCAAACGGGTGTCATGATAATGTTGTCTCAAAGAAAAGTTGCAACCCTGCGACCTTGAAAAACTTCTGACTTCTGATATCTTCTGACCGAGTGTCAGTTGTCCTATGCTGTTCTGTTGATTTCGAGCTTTTACTTGCAGAGAAAAATGGCTAACCAAAACTAACTCCGAAGGCTTCATAAAACGCCATTCAATCACAAGCTCCGTGTCTGAAACGCTTCGTGGATCTAGTCTAGGATAAAGAAATCTGCAGAGCACCTCCCTCTGGCTCCAAGTCATCATCGGCAACGCGAGCTTCAGCATCGAGCTTTGCCTATGCATACGCTGCATAAACTGCATACGCTGCATACGCTCAACCAAAGAACATCGAACAATATAGTAGAGTGGGCGATGAATCGTGCACCATGCAACTGGAGCGCAGCAAAGAGATCATAGTGATTCATAGTGGCTAGATGTAACTGATGCGTGTCAAGAAATGTATATACTAAACTACCGGGCCATACCAGGCCAATTCTAAGCCTTTTGATGAGGAGTTCATAATGTCATCAAGGCTGCCAGTCATACCGAACTCATCTTGCCTGATCTTCGTCCGTTGGATTCAATCGAATGAGTTTGTTGCAGCCAGCAACGAGATCCTCATGACGACTATCCGATATCCGATGTGTGACCACTGGAGACCACTGGAGACCACTGGAGGGCAGGCCGGGCACGGCAGGCCAATCATGGAGAAGACAAATAAGACAAGGATGAACAAGGGAAGGTGTCGAAATGTGTCGAAACAAAGCCAGGACCAGGGAGGATCTCTGAGAATTTGTAACAGATAGGCTTCAACATGCTTCAACCATCTTTAACATCTCTCAATATGTCATAATTCATAAGTGTCTTCCTACAAAGAGGGTATCAGACTGCCTTGGCTCGTCTTGTGACCATCTTGAATTCATTGCGAACTCCTTTTGTGATCTCAGCTGTGAAACCCCGGTCACAGTTGTGCTCACAAATCAGCTGAGGTGGGGTCGGCACGATTTATTCTTCCTTTTTTCTTTAGCCATTCAGCTACGGCTGCCATCTCCTGCGTTTGCTCACTTGTGACAGTAAGAACATTGAGCAGCAAATGGACAGAGAAACCATAGAAACTCAAAGTGTTGGAATACAGAGGTAGACGTCAACATAATTAAAACGATTAAGCAAGATATCACAAGATTCATAAAGCAAGACTACAGTAGTTGCAGCATGTTACAGTGCACAGACTATACCGGCACAGGCACTACGAGTACTGATGTCTTGTGGTATGGAGATGTATGGAGTGAATCTCAGATCAACGCAATCCCCTTTAGAACCTGAGACACTAAATTTCGTTCAGTCCCTTTCGCTGACAGGAAACCCTCGCTTCTTCCGTTAAATAAATGCTGTAAATGGAAATCGAATGACATAGAATGAAATAGATGGAATATTACCGGCGGTAAGGACCGCTAAGGCGTGATCTGAGGGATGCGAACTGAGATCTTGAGAGAAACAGGTTTCATCCGTTCACAACGTTTGAGCTGAGGATGGGCTCTAAGCAGGTGATTTCAATCGATTTCGACATGGTTTCCTTCTGACTCAGGTTGTGACATGCTACGTTGTGACATGTTGTGACATGTTGTGGCATGCTGTGATATGCTACGTGATTCTCCTCCGCTGTGATATAGATGTACTTGCCCCTGTCGTCAAATATGCCACTGAGACGTCCTTGGGGCTTCAGTGCAGTTCTCGCGTCTCGATTTCCACCCTCTCTGCACTCTCCAAACGCTCAAAATCTTGGTTGTATGTTGCATCAGCTTTTGAAGCGTCCATGAATCAAGTCAAGTTGTTGATGCTTCATGCGCTTTCTCTGTCCAGTCCAGTACGGGTTTCCAATATGATTCTCAAAGAACATCAAAGAAGAGCAATTGCAGCAAATGTAGAGGAAGCTAAAGGCAAAAATAAATAAACAAATGCCAATTTCTGGCAAAGATAATTTCTTAGTGGAGCATGCTGGCATTGCACTGCAGTGGCTGGAGTTGTTCTGGGCGTCCCAGGCCCATCTTTTCCAGCTCCTCCAAACGTTTGATGGCATTCACAGTCCTCATGCGGAACTCAGCCGCCAAGTCCTGTCGCTGAGATGCTTAGATTTCTCTTGTTTTTGATCAGAAAGTTGAAGAAAGGTGTGACCACGGATGGCCGCATGGCCGCATGGACATCTGCTGGACAACTACGGGACCACCGTATCCAAACGTAATCAAACGAAAGGTTCGCCTTCACTAGGCTCAAGATTGACATGGCTGCGCGGTCTATGACCAGTGTAGCAGCAATGCAGTTGGCAGTTGCTGTGGTGGATCGGTTTCAAGAGAAAGGACATATGATGACTTCTCTTGAAAGCATATGAAAGAAAATCACAAATAATGCCCGCTTTCTGGTGACCATGCTGGAGAATGCCCGGTGCTTGCGTCGATGCTTTTCGCCAACTTCCATCCAACTTCCATACTCATCATTGACTCATCATTGACTCATCATACTCTGTGTTTAGTCCTACTTTGAACCTGGACAACCCGTACAGCCCAGGACACGATTTTTAATATTGTGGCTATTTCAATGCTATTTCCAACTCGGGTTTAAATGGCAGGTACATTGGAGCTGAGGGGTGGGCACATCCTCTGTTGAGTGACAACATGGGAAGTCACAAGTGATCCTTGCCATTCCTTGCCTCCAAATTGACCACTTTCCTGAGCTTCACATAGTCGACAAACCTGACAAAGCTATGCTCAGATCCGATGTCAGGCAACGTCAAACTCTACAGGGAAATTGTCTTGCAAAGGAGGATGTTCAAAACCACATCAGAAAAGCAATACTTTAGTCTTCTGACACGGGTCATGCCTGTCCTTTTGATTCTCTCCAAAAACTTCCCTACTCTGACATTCCAAATCCTTAGCATCCTCCTTTCTGTCTCGTGTATGTCTGAGCTTTGCACTTTGCAAAGCATTTCTGTTCCCAACATCTTTGCAGTTTCCAGATGTCTCCTCTGTGCGGGCCTTTCGACTGCGGAATCTCCAATCGAGCCATCATCCTTTGCAATGGTCGCTTTGCAGGTCAAAGCAGTAAAGTTGGGTCAGGAGGACTGGCCAAAACAATAGAAAGCAAACAACAGATGTTGGTGAGAGCCTATGGCATCATTTACAACTATGCGGCAAAACTCTATACAAAAAGTACCTGATAGAAATGAGCAAACTTCCGGACCCTACTGTCAAAGCCACTCGCCTGAAAGCGGTCAAGAGATGTCAAAACCCATAGCATCCCATAGCGTGGATTAGCGTGGTTTGCTTAGAATACACTGTAACTACTGAGTCCTCGCCCTCTGCTTCCACTGCGAACATTTCTTTCCACCTGCAAGGGAGCTGGATCAGAAGTGGCGCGCTCTCGTTTGGATAGTCAGACCATGCTGGGCCACCTGTCAGCACGCTGGGAAAGGGCATCAAAAACTTCTAACTTCGCACGCCTTGCGAGTATGAAGGGTATGAATGGGTATGATGTGTATGACATGCAATCGTCACCTGACGCCCATCACATCCCCTCACAAGCGCACTTTTCAAATTCTTCTCGTTCTTGCTGCTCCTTTTCTTCTCTTGCCTGCAAGGGAGTCTTGACAGCAGTCGTGTCTATGTCACGACTATGGTCCATTGTGGTCCACCATGTACATGACATGGAAGATGAGGCTACTTACCAGCAAAGGATTCAATACTCACCACAACCACAGTTACACCGTTGCACCCTGGTCAGTAGACCTGGAACGAAACAGTTTGCTAAGCTATGACTGACAAATTACTATAGATTTGCGCGGTATTGCGAATCCAAAGTACTCTGCATTGCAATTTCGAGGTATTCACCTATGTGGAAGCAATGTTGGGGCGTCTTGGCGGGCATCATACTTTTGTGAGTCAAAGAGGTCTTTGTTTCCCCGTCTCTACTCGCTGTAGCGAGATTTAACTTCTTGTTTTTCCGAAATTTTGGAAAAGGCCAAAATAATTTTCGTGGTTTTCTCAGGTTTCCTTGGATTTTACGGTTTCTTCCGTTTGCACGGGTGACAGGAATCCAGTTTGTGGGTGCCGCCTGCAGAAACAGGAGGGCTCCTGAAGCAGTCATGATGTATCTAAAAATCAAAATGTATCGTATCAGTCGTGCCAGTCTTCAGGCTAGATTCATATGTTTGGCCCTACTGGTTTAACGTCCTTGAGTGAAAGGTATTGCGGCAAGGTAAACAAGCGCTCAAAAAAAACACATCATGACATGAGGCAAGAACACTCGGAACTGCCTGGTACCTCCCTCTTCTCACCACGCTTAGTAAGAAACACTGACATCAGAACTCCAATGCCTTCATTGCAAACTGCTGCCTCTAACGTTCTGTATTGATCTGTATTGCATATACCGTGTCTCTTATCCTCTTCGTTTTCGCAGTTCAGAAGCTTCCCCGCCAGCCTTCTCATCGTCTGCCTCCTTGCGCAAACGTTCTGCCTCTCTTTCCTGTTGCTTCTGACAGTACCTCAGTTGACAATAGGACTCGGAATGTCCAAACTCCTGCAATAGTATTCCGATGTACTCTGACAATTTCAGGCATGGAACCAGTCGTGAAGAATAATCAGAGAAGGTTTCATAGAGAAACTCCGCATTGTATCCACTTGGCATGTGCCTGAAGTAGAGAAGTAACTCAAAAGATCATGAAGTCTATTTGGCATGAGCCTGAAGTAGAAAAGTGTCTCAAAAGATCATGAAATCTAGCTGGCATGTGCCTGAGGTAGAGAAGTAGCTCAAAAGATCTTTAAGTCTAGCCGGCATGTACCTGAAGTAGAGAAGTAGGTCAAAAGATCATCAGTCCGCTTGGCATGTGTCTGAAGTAGAGAAGTAGCTTAAACGATCATGAGGTGTAGTTGGCACGTGCCTGAAGTAGAGAAGTAGCTCAAAAGATCATTAAGTCTAGTTGGCATGTACCTTAAGTCGAGAAGTAGCTCAAAAGATCATTAAGTCTAGCCGGCATGTACCTGAAGTAGAGAAGTAACTCAAAAGATCATGAAGTCTAGTTGGCATGTGTCTGAAGTAGAGAAGTAGCTCAAAGATCTTGTGGACACCGGCCCTTTGCAGTCAGAATCTTCTCGAACTGCGCGCGGACTGGAATTGAGGCTTCCAGGTGACTTTGTTGTTCTGTTGACGCTGTGCTATGCTAGCTTGCATGTGTTGAGGTACTTTGTGCATTGGAACTGCTGTATCAAAGCGACTTGTTCTCGTGTAATGTGTTGCGATTCTAGTGTGCTTTGCAAGTCTCTGTTGGCAAATCCCATTGGAACTGCAAATCTTGTCTTTCAATCCCAGTCTATAAATTCTTTGCTGCTGGAAACTTCCGCCATCCGCCTCGTGCGGGTTTTACTCGTACTTGAGCACAGCTACAAATGCTGCTGCAAACTGTTGAAACCTAAGCACAATGCTTGGCATTCTTCTCCACCTTCTGCTGTTGAGCCTTGCGCAGAGAGTCAACACGGTTCCAAGCAAATCGTGTTTGCACGTAGGCCATCATAGGCACATACTCATGGCAACTCGGAGACAAAAAAGATTGAAAAACAGGACATGACATTGATCGCCACTGTATAATATTGTATATCTTTGTTTCTGTTTGTGTCTTGCCATTGCTTTTCAGCGATTGTTAATGCCAAGTGCCGGAGCCTCTCGCTCTGCCTGTTGTTGTGCCCTCTTTTCCTCAGAATGGTATCATCGCAGGGGATGGATCTAGTCGAATCTTGATCAGTTGTGACTTGTTTCGTGCCAAATCAGCAATGCACTAACAATCAGCAACATGCATTGTGATGAGTCTGAAGCATGCTGTATCCTAACCATTGTGTCAGACCAAAGCTGTTCTGCAAATAGCATTCCACAGGGTGTGGTGCCAGCTTCCTGCAATCCCTCACGATACGACATAAGCATACATAAGCGCCTTGCATGCTCTATTATCATGTTGATGCCTTTTGAAGGCATTACATGCCTACAATGGCTTGACCTAGAGTGGGTTGTTCCGGGCTGTTCCAGCTTCATGAGGAGCTCAGTCCCAATCCTGTTTCTTCTGCTCCTTCGCCGGATTAGGCTTCTTGGCAGCCTCATCCTCGAGTCGTGAGAAAAACTACTTGAGCGTTGACTTGGACATCCTTTGGAGACAAAAGAATCACCCTGACAGTTGGAATGTTTTTGATGGTGTCAAGGGGAGGAGAGTCTTGATTCCTCTGCTTCCAAAGCACTCAGCATTTCAATAATTCATAGATGTTCATAGATACTTCATACTTACTTCAGAGTAGTAGTTTACTATATCTTACCTAGCTTTAGCAACGTGTTTTAATCATGTCTTTACAACATGGTCTCCGTTGTTGCACAATTGTTCCACAATTGTTCACGGCTCTGTGTGGCTCCGTTCATGTCTTGTTTCTCTGCCAACATGGTCGCACCTCATCAGCTGTTGCAGCTCGAGCTCCTACGTCGAAACTTGTGAAAACATATCGAAACATACCGAGCTCTGGGAAGCCTTTCAATACAATGTTGAATAACGTTGATAAGACATGCTTGAAACTGCATCTAGGAGTAAACCGCTACGATTCATTCAATTGTTAGATTCAATAAGCATCCAAATAGGACAGGTTTGATATGGTTGGATCTGGTTTGATCTTGATGTAGTGCGTATTAAACTGTATTCCCATTAAACATCAATTAAACATCAATCCTCCAATATCCAATGCTGTTCTCTGTGCACCTCGCTGCATTCGATCCAGCGCTCCTCGCCGCCTGGACACGTCTATGACACGTCACAGCCATGTGCCAAATCTCAAGCCATCCGGACAGCCGGGCCATGCAGATTCCAGGAGATTCGAGGTCTCTGCATCATTCGGCACATCTACTTGGGATTAATATGCTCTGCTAATGCCTTCAGAAGTCACCATCTGTACTGTCACCGAAGAAAACATGTTTGGGCTATCGATCTTCGTTGGGTAAAGAAACCAGGCTATTCAATGAAACCATATGACCAATGTGAAACAATATGATACAATACGAAACAATATGTAACAACATCAATGAAACAACATGAAACAATGCGAACATTTGATAAAATGTGAAAACCTTGTGTAAAGATGTGTAAAGTGTAAAGCAGTTCTGTTTGGGAAGTGCTTCTCTTCTGACTCTGTGCCTTGGAGCTGCAGCCCTTGGTGAAAATTGCATTTCACTGGCCCACTGTGCACAGCGTAGCTCGGTAGGATTGAAACATGGTCATGAAAACAAAACACATCATTTCAACACATACACACACTATATAGATATATATATATAGACCGTATAAATGCCTGTTCCATGATGTTCAAGGTTTCTTGGCTCCTTTGCCACTAATTATATAGTGGCTTTGATCGATAGCAGAGGTGGTTCTGTCCTGCCAGTCGTTGTCATATTTTGTGGTGTTTGCCGTGATTGTTTTCACCGCTCACCAGGATTGAGTTATTGATGTTCATTACGTTCTCCCTCCCCTTCTCCTACTCAGCTTCCTTGTTCTTCTTCTGCTTGCTGTTGCTGTTACTGTTGCGGCTGTGGTTGCCACTGCCGCTGCCGCTGCTGCTGCGGCCGTTGTGTTTCTTTTTACAGTTTCTGGTTCATTTGCAGCAACGCAATAATGACTCATTCCGTACCATTGTAGATTGCAGGCATTGAAGTTTCGAATGCGCAAAACATGGTTGTGTCTCTACTATTTTGATACCAAAGAAACCCGACATTGAGACGAAGGGAAGAGGTGTAGATCTCGATCGTACGTTTTAGCAGTCTAGGAAAATGGTACAGCCCCACGGGTCGTATCAAAATTGGAACGCAAAACTGTTGAGAAGCGGCCATGCTCTGTACTCTTTACAGCGTTTGGCTCAAATCTGAACTGTTGGACCAGAGCGTCAGACTTCCCTCACTCTTGTGCAAGCGAATTGTGCACTGAGATTGCAGCTGCTTTTGCTCCTTTTCCTCCTTCAAAGGGGGGATCGTTAGCCAGACATGATGTCTCTTTTGGTATGCAGGTGCTTCTCGCAGACTCCACAACAAAAGTCACTTCAACAAAAAAAGTCGAAACGGGGTCTCCAGCAGCAAGATAAAGACGATTTGAAGCACTCTGTCTGAGTGATGTGAGTTCGAAGATAGTGTGCACTTGCACTTGCTTACTCTGAACGCTGGCCGGAAAACTCGTTGGCTCATCAAGGCTCCGTTGACATGATCACGCCATCACACTGCCAGCGTGTGGAAAGTGTGTAAAGATGTTTCAAGAAACTTGCAGATATTTAACTTCCGCGTTGGAGCGCCATAGAACTTTTTGTGATTCCTTCATATTCCATCGATGACTTGGAGTTCATGCCCGGAAAACAAGATAAACACAATCAAAAACCGAACAAACTGAGCCAGCATGAGCCAGCAAACAATCGAACAAGGAAACAAAGCAACAAAGGTGAAACTACATAAAACATTGCACATAATCTGCACATGATTTGGAAAGAGTTGTCTCAAGTCACCTGCCTTTCACAAAAACTGCCTGCATGACAAGCATCGGCAAGTACTGCTTTGCTCTTCCCAACGAGGTGTCCAAAGCGTGTGAAACCGTTTCACTGCAGGCCTGTATATTTATACTTATGTGCCGTTTCTAGCTCTGGCACAACTCATGCGTGCATTTAAACATATTGAAGAAAAAAAACAGCACACAGGCGGAGCACCCAGCTGCATCTTTGATGCTTAAACGTTTCACAACATGGGTCAACACAGGTCAACAGAAAATTGAAAGCTAAAGCACGCAAAAGTAGATGCATTGAATCAAGTCACATGCGATAGAGGGACAGCATGATGACGGCAGTTTGATGGGTCAGCACATACTGTAGTTTGACGTTGAATGGTAGCTCGCAACAGATTTATGCTTGGCTCCATTCGAAGGGATACACTATGACAAGATGACAAGATATAATTGATATAATAGTATAATATAACAAGATATAACAAGTATATAGATATGATATAAGTAGTACATGTGAGACAAATTGCTGCGCAAGGACAGCCCAAAGTATCAACGTGCTACTGCAGTCGTACCATGTCGTATCCTCTTCTGCAATGGTCTTCGCACGTAAAGCAAAGAAAGCAAACCTTAGCGGCCAGGCGACTGTCATCGATTGTCTCTAGGACCCCGTTGCCTTCACGTCTATCGAAACAAAGTTTTTGGAAATCTCGATTCACTGTCTAAGAAATATTGTTGTGTACAGTATATAAATACAGAGTAGCTAGAGCGCTTCTGGCAATTGACTGGAGCAAGTTGTTGAAGACATCCTCAAGTTTAGAATCTCTAAAGCAAACAACACTCACAGATTGCAGCAACAGCCGATGGCAAGCATATTCCTGATACTTTTATTGAAGCTTACTCTTATCGAGGCTCTTCAAAACTTGCTTCTTGAAAGGACTGGCACCTTTGAGTTCAAACCCTGGCAAGTGCGTCAATTGCTGGGCACCACTCTACATTGCATCAGTCAGAACATGTCAGAACATGTCAGAACATGTCAGTACCAAGTGTGGGGCAGGCCCAAGATCCCGAGAAGGAAAGCCACGCTGAGGGCTGCCAAACCCACGCTTCCCGAATTTCCGGAGTTTCCTGACGTCGGTGATGCAGGGAGCACCACCCACTGCGTGACAAGGGGAATAGGACATGTCTACAATACCAATCATTTGCTGGAAAGTTCCTTCGAAAAACATGACAAGCTGTAAGTCTTTAGGTCTAGTACACAATCTGATCCTGCAAGAATGTAAAGCAGTAAACAGGTGCATGGCCATCGTGAAATTGAATTTGGTCAGGTCTCTTCGGATGTGAATTGCTTGGGTGAAGAACACAGAGACTGCGCTAGATTGATGTGTCAAGGTTCGTCAATGTGTCAAAGTTGTGCACACTCCGACCTGGAGGCTCTGCCATTGCAGCGCTGCGCTGGCAGTTGCACAACTTGACGCTGCTTGATGCAATCTTGGCTCCAAGAGAGAGAAGTCTGAGATGCCATATATGATGTTCCTATGATGATGATACTCAATGATGGTCCTATGATGTTCCTGCGATGTTATGATATTCCCTATAACAGTGTTCCCCATGATGTTCCGTATGATGTTCCTATGATGTTCCTGGTGTTCCTGTGTGCCTGCCTTCTCTTCGCGTGTAAGGTGGTCGAAAGGTCTGAAAAGATCTGAAAAGTGTGTTAGAGTGAGCGGATCTGCGTGAAGGCTGACACCTTCAGACTTGATAACAAAAAACGATAAAAAACGCAGCAGAACATTCAGCGTCAACACCAGCTTCTGTCTAGAGGCAAGGACGTAGCGAAACATGCTGGCATGTCATTCAGCCATTAAGTGGCAAACACTTTTTGCCACTCGCAGATTGGTCTGAAGCTTTGCTTTCAAAGATCTTTTCCACCAACACAAAATCCGGCACTTGAAGACTTTTGCAGTCTATGAAGGGCATGCCTGTTATCATCTGCTTGCTTGGTTCTACTGAATATATATATATATAGAATTATATATATATATATGCTATATATATAGTAATATATATACATATATATATATATATATATATAGTCTAGAATATGAGGATTCAAGTCCTTCACACTTCACACCTATGGAAATTCGAAATGTATTGGAGGAGGTCCTGCACGGATGAAGATGCAGTGGAAAAATGTTAAAACAATACGGTCATGCAATCTTCTCCTCCTTCTCCTCCTTCTCCTCCTTCTCCTCCTTCTCCTCCTTCTCCTCCTTCTCCTCCTTCTCCTCCTTCTCCTCCTTCTCCTCCTTCTCTTCGCTGTCTAAGCTTTGCGGCGCTTCTGGCAATGCCTTCACATTTGTGTCAGCCTCATCACTTTCTTCAAGACCATCATCATAGTAAGTTTCATCGGAGTCGTCCTCTATCTCTTCCTCCTCTAGGGCCGGAAGTTCTTTCATCATGTGCGTCACATCCTCTGAATCTGTCGGGCCAGTAGCTACAAAACCATCAGACTCGTACAGTTTCTTCGCTGGACCATAGTTGTCAATGTGAAGGTACATCCTTTCATCCTTCCAAATGAATCGAACAACATCTTCTGCCAAGGCCAGCATTGCACGTCCAATGCCAGATCTTCGGTATGGAAGGCCCACACAGAGATTGCTAAGATATGGTTGTCGGGTAGTCCCCTCTTGCATCTTGCCATTGTCAGTCTCCGGTCTGCGCCCATCATCTGGAAGGATACAAATCTCAACATAAGCGATGAGAGGACCTCCCTGTTTGATTCGTGCCACCAAAGCTACAGTTTGATCTTGCTTGATAGGCCGACGCAGTGATTGGAGCTGCAAAGTCGAATCTAGTCGCATTTGGACTCCATTTGCAATCCCGTTGACTTCATTTTGGTCAATGAAGGCATTTGCATACTGAGCCAAGCCACCAAATGGTCCCATCTTGTCTGCATCCCAACGCTTTTTCTCGAGGGTACGATCAAAGCATTCGACCATTAAAGCAGTGATCTCTGGCAAGTCATTTACATCTGGCATTCCCACCTGGTCAAATCAACCCGCATGAGCCACTTTGACATAAATGAAAACTAATCAGAAATGCATTGATTTCAAACTTCTTCATATTTCTCCACCCCTTTGAACATGATTTCTGACCTTGTACTTTCACGTGACCAACAGATTTAACGGCTTAACGGCGCAACAGTTCTAAAGAAGAGACCAAAAAGATCCAAAAACGATCCTTAAAGGGTCCTTTGTCCGTCCCAGGCACCTCGCAGCCAAGTTCTTCTAGAGGACCAAGGCTTCGATCTTTATCGATCTTTTCCAGCAACGTGGCACCAGTACTGAACGAAGACAAGCCAACTGCTGTCCTTGAGATCCTTGCAGTCCTTGCAGTCCTTGAAGTCCTTGATACAGTCCTTGCTGCAAACTGTGTTGCAGAGAACTTGGGCAACACGAAGCTTCGAGTCGAGAAGCCAAGCACTAGCCCCAAAATCCAAAGCCAAGAATGTTTGGCCATGGCTACAGGCTATGGCAGAGCCAAAGACTCCGTGAATCTCCCTGGAATTAGTGTGATACCGAGCCTTTCTATCTTTGGATTGTTGATATTCTTTGAATCTCTTTGATGCTTTTTGACCCTGCGGCCCCTTCTGGGCGTACTTAGTCTCGCCTGTTGTGAAGCTATAGCTGCAGTTGAAATCAAATGAATCTGACCTAGTTCTCTAGTGTTATATAGTTTTCTTTAGAGCAAGTATGATCTGAAACGTGCGAAGGCTCTTACTTTGCTCGTCATCTTCAAGCCCTTCTAACTTTGCTGGTCCGAAGCATCGGTCAAGCAAAGAGATACTGCAGAATCCAAAAAACGGGGAGCTGGGAGAACCATATCTATTCAACGTGTCATCTTTGGCCAACTTGTACAATGACTTGTGAGCAACAACTGTTAAAGGAAGAGCACGTGGTAATCTTTAGCTGCTTTTGTGTTAAACAAGCCCTCGCAAAATCAAAAAGTCATATCAACATTCTTCCTGGTCCAGTCCCTTATCTGCTCCACAAAATATCATTGTGGCCAATGCTGCCAGTGAAGTCTGGGGGTAACTGTCCGGTGAAGCTCTTCTCCAGGCTTTCTGTTGAAAGGTTTACAGTGCGTTGATGAACGAAGTGCTTGGAAACCCACTATGTAGAAAGGGATCAACCGCCAATATCTGTCAACACGTCAAACGAGACATTCTATGAGCCACTTTTTTGCACCACCACCACATGCCTTGCCTTGTCGCGCCCCTAACCTACATCTCAGGAATCTGCTAACCGCTGCACCAAACCACACAATTGGTCTGCTCATGGTGATTCAGAGAATAATTGCAAAGTCATAAGGCTGATAAGACCAGTTTCTGAAGTCGGTTTCACATTCCAACTATGGGTTCTTGTTTTTTCCCCTGAAAAGCTGCAACTGGAAATGCACTTCAGACAAAGAGCCGACTCCTCCTCATTGAATTCTGCGTGCAGAAAACGAAACTACTGGCGCCAATACATTGCTCTTGCCTTGCTTTCTATCTAGACAAAAGGATCCCTATGATAATCGTTGATACTCTCATTCTCAACATTTTTTCAATTTGGCTGGACTTGTTTTGATCCGTTCAAGCTTCGTTTGATCTTTGTTGATGATGTCAATGAGATTGTGAATATGCGTGAACAAAATGTAACAAAACAATACAAACATATACAAAACATTCAAAGATTTTGCCAGGCAGAATTTGCTCAAACTTCCACCGCTGTTGGAGCCTTGAGGGTGGCATGGCAAGGTCTAGATCGAGGGCAGAAGGTTTGCCGCCCCAAAGAAGACATGGCTGCTGGACCGATGTCAATCATCTCAAAGTTCACCAAGTCTCAGCATGTCTGAACCTTCTAACCGATCCAAAAAAACATCCAGACCCTCTCACCAAACCAACATCATGACCTTCTGAGCTCTAGACCTTTTCAGTCTTCTCAGATGTTTCAGCCTTTTCATCCACTGAATCACCTTCCGAATCGGATCAACAGGAAACCTGAATTGACGACATGAAAACTGGGAAAGAGCGATGGCATTTGCGATGGGAAATAGTCCGATGTTATGAAGCAACAACCATGCAGGAAACGCATGGCAATTTGCAATCACTTGCCCAGAGACTTGGCCTTCAATTCCAACTTGCAACACTCTCCTTGCAAGTGCCTTCAGTTTTAGCTTGGAGATCAATCTGCAGTACTTAAACAATCTTTAAACATACTAACTTAATTTGACATACTCATGGAGGTTTTATCATATGAGTCATATGAGCATACTTAGCGAGTCTGAAACAATTCCAAGCAGCTCATCCAGCTGGTCTAGATTCGCCAGGAGGTTGTCTTACATTGTATGAGGTTCCCCCTCACGTCAACACTGCCTGGCGCTTTCTCGCCATTTGGTATTTGTGCTGGCTTCTCCTGCAATTTGTTTGGAACCATCAGGATCAATGTTAAAAGATGCTGAAAGCATCTTTCCGTAGAATTTTGATAAAATATCATAGAACATCATATCTAGACTATAGGACGTCTACTGTGTTGATCATGATTCCTCTGGCTTGACTGCAAGGCGCGTTCTGAACAGTCGTGGCTGAACCCAACGGCTCGGCAAAGCAAACGACAAATTGCTCGGCCTTCCCAAAGATTGGCACTTCCTTCATCATTGCGTCCGAGTTTTCACTTCCGCCTTGGAGGTCATTTCCACGAAACTCAAAAGCGGCCTCTCTCTTGGTCCAACTTACAGCTCAGTAAGCAGTCTAAAGATGTCTAAAGCCTGAGCTCATCAGCTTCGGTACAGTATCAACAGGCTCAAAAAGGCAATTGTGAATGAAGAAACCAGAAATGAGTGAACCTTGATGCATGTGACAGATGCCATCCGATCGACAGCTCCCTCTTAGCCAAGCCATAGAAAAGGATCGATNNNTGCCATCCGATCGACAGCTCCCTCTTAGCCAAGCCATAGAAAAGGATCGATTGATGTTTGCACCACTGGGGTGCCACCAGGGTATCTCAGTGGTAGCGGGGCTCCCGAGAAGGGGGGTTCCAGGGTTTGATCGGTGCAATGGGCGTTGGTGAGGATGAAGCTGGCGGAAGTGAAAAGTCCAAATTAGAAGTGTTTGATG
>BGPT01000185.1:322861-360294 GCA_003297045.1 Symbiodinium sp. clade C Y103 | reverse complement strand
GCTCCCGAGAAGGGGGGTTCCAGGGTTTGATCGGTGCAATGGGCGTTGGTGAGGATGAAGCTGGCGGAAGTGAAAAGTCCAAATTAGAAGTGTTTGATGGAACAAACCCAGCAGCATACCGCTTGTGGAAAAGGAGGGCTCAGTTGATGTTAGCATCATTGCCTAGTACAATCTCAGAGAAGAAGTACGGACCGAAACTTATGGGTTTTGTCTCTGGCGAAGCAGAGCATCTGCTTGAACATCTAGAGGTCGCAAAGATCTGTGATGAGGGCGGAGACAAACTGATTTGGGACGTGCTGGATGAGAAGTACGGACCTAGGCAGATAGATCTACTTCAAGAGTCGCTGAAAACCTTTTTCTACGACTTGACTGTCAAGCCACAGGAGAGTTACAGACAGTTTTCAGCAAGGTTTACCACGGCACAACGGAAATTAGAAGAACAGAAGATCACGCTTCCAAACGTGGTCTTGGGCTACATGTACCTCAAGAAGCTGCGCTTGGATCCTCAGAGTGAAAGCATGGTGCTGACAGCATCATCAGGGAAGCTGGAGATCAATGACATACTCAAAGCCGTGAACTCCATTTTTCCCGAGGGCAAGGGCGGCAGCAACAAGCAGGTGCAAAAGGAGATCTTCCAAGCGGAGAAAGTTCCCCAAGAACCAGAAGAAAGTGATGGCAGTGAGGATATGCAAAGAGCACTTGACGTAGTAGCTGAGGACATCCAAGGCCGAGAGGACTGGGATGAGGAAGACGTGCTAGAAGCATTTGAGACCTACACTGACATCAGGAGAAAGATGCGAGAGCAGAAGACCTCAAGGGGATACTTCCCTAGACCTACGCCAGGCAAGACAAAGACGGAGACATGGCAGCTTAGTGGTTCGATCCGTGGGAAGATTGAGCAGCTCAAAGCACGCACAAAGTGCCACCTGTGCAAACGCACAGGACACTGGAAGCGGGAGTGCCCAATGAGGAGCTCAACTACATCTTCGACCACGGGTGGAGGGGACAAGGGAAAGGAAGTGATGCTTGTTGAAAACAACCCCAAAGTGCAACAGATGTGGGACATTTTCATGAGTGGGGATCCGGAGGAGAAGGTGGTTTGCTGGGGACAGGACCTAGCAAATGACGTCCGCAACAGCGGGAATGCCGACACCCATTCGACCGGAAACCGTCAACGTGATGGTGGCTCTGCAGTGGTGCATGAAGACAAGTGTAAGAGGGGGCTTGAGCAAGAAGTTTTTTCCGGAGAAGACCAACTGAGAGCTGGCAATTTTGATGATCCAATCCTCATAACATGTGGGGTGCCGGATACAGCATGTCGTAAGACTCTGGTAGGCAAGAACATCTTAGCTCACATAGAACGTCACTTGAGTGAACATGGTATGAAGACCCGACGAGCTAAGGTGAGTAGCGAGTTCCGATTTGGAAACAATGGCATTTTGTCATCCGAAGAGGTAGTGCTGATTCCTGCATGTATTGGTGGGAAAAGAATCATAGTCAAAGCAGCAGTGTTGCCTGCCGAAGGCAGCTACACACCATTGCTTTTGAGCAAAGAGTTTTTGCGTCAGCTTGGAAGCGTTTTGGATTTGAACAGTGATTCGGTTTATTTTGAAAAGCTTGGGTGCAAAGTGAAACTCAAAGAAACCAGGAAAGGTCATTACGCCATTCCCCTGTTTCAATTTTCGGGTATTGATGATGCTTTTGCTGCTGATGCTGACAGAAAGAAGAAAGACGAGAAGAAGAAAGAATATCACATCAGTGAGTTGGAAAGCATACCTGAAGTTGGGGATCCTTTAGGTTCAAGCATAGTTTTTGGGAACTTTGACCCTGGTCAGGAAACCCTGATAGGTTCCTCAAGTGATCCGGAGGCCGAGAACCATGCATCCGGGCACCAGCAGCGTTGGAAATCCAATGCAGATGCCCTACATCAACGAGGAGATCCAGCAGATGTTGACGTCACTGCAGGAAGACCGGCAACTGGGAGTGGCGACCGAGAAGAACCTCGATGTCTTTCCAGATCAAGAGGAAGACCAAAAAGAGAATCCAGTTCCAGGACAGACGCAGCTGACGGAGGGCAAGTACAAGAAGAAGAAGAGCACCATGTGGGAAGTATACCAGCAGGACAAGAGCTACATCTCGTGGGTGAGAAGTCACATCAACCCGCAAAGCAACAAAGAGATGCAGAAGTTCAAGGTTTTCATCGCTTTTGTCGACCAGAAGAAGATCCAGCGCATCAACCGGGCAGCAGTGGCTCCACACAAGAAGGATCAAGTGAAGGCCGTCAGCAAGAGAGGTGCAGTACGCACTCGATCAAAGGAGGAGGAAATGGAGTGGGAGACAGTGGAGAATGTGTCCGGGAAGAGCCAACTCATCATGGACAAGTGGGGAGACCTGGCCATCAAAAAGACCTATGTGGCATGGGAATCAAAGAAAGCCATGATCAAGCATCTTGCATGCACACCGGTGGGGCTGAACACCTTGAGCAGCCTGCTGGAGTAGGGCAAGAACATGTCATGTCCAAGAAAGTGCGTAAGCAACTTTCAAAAAATGTACAGTATATAGCCGCATGCGAGCATTGCAACGTAGTGCATGATCATGATGGGGCAATTCAGGATGATGTTTGTGTTATTGATTTGCGTTTTGGGTCAGATGTTAGTGAGATCTTTTCGGTTCCCAGAATTGGTCCCGTCGCGGAAAAGAGAGGACTTCGAAACGTGAAAGCCTATGACATCCATCATGGTGGATGGGATTTCCTCAAGTCAGAGCACCGAAGAAAGTGCTTTGAAGAATTGAAAGCCAATAAGCCAAAACATGTGCATGTGTGTCCTCCATGCGGCCCTTACGGTTCCTTGCAAGCTCTCAGCGAAAGAAAAAGAGACCCGGCAATTGTGCGCCGGGAACGGATTGAAGCGGCAGTGTTGCTTCATTTTGCCATCCAAATCTGCGAATTTCAACACCAAGAGGGTCGAGGGTTCAGTTTTGAGCACCCTTTGAAAGCTAGGAGCTGGAACGATGAGAAGGTCAAGCAGCTAGGAGAACAAGAAGGGGTGTTTCGGGTTGAACTGGACCAGTGTATGTTTGGGTTACAAGATCCCCAAAACCACAAACTGTATCAAAAGAGTATAGGGTTGTTGACCAACAATGAGTACATACAGAAATCCATGAACGTCAGATGTGACAATAATCATGATCACCAAAGGTTGGAAGGACAGGTCAAGGTGGGGGGAAGATGGTGTAATCGAACCCAATGTGCCCAAGTGTACCCCCGAAAGCTGGTTGAGATGTTGGTTAATTGCATCAGGAGGAAAATCAGAAACCATGAAATGGAAGTTTTGGCAGTTGAAAAACTTTCTGGCAAGATGGAAAGTGTTCGGGAATTGGTTCATAGGTGCCATGTTAATTTGGGACATCCCTCAAAAGAGCGATTTCTTCACATGCTGAAGTCTGCGGGGGCGAGCGAACAAGCGTTGAAGGAGGCCAAGGAACACAAGTGTAGTGTGTGTATTGCGCAGAAACCACCGGGAATGCATCCTGTTGTTAATACCCACAAGGATCCTGGTTTTAACCAAGTGGTTAGTCTGGATACCTTCGACATTCACCTAGGTCAGGTGAAGAAGATCAAAATGCTGAACATTTGCTGCGAAGGGACTGGGTTGCAGGTTGTTGTTCCTCTGTGGCGCGGGGCTAGCTCACACAACACAAGAAAGGCTTACAGGAAGTTCTGGTTGCGTTGGGCTGGGTGCCCCCCCCGAATTAAAACTGATGGTGGTCCTGAGTTCGATGGGGAATTTCAGGAGGGCTGTGACCGGGATAACACTTATGTTTCCAAGTCGGCAGCCGAATCCCCCTGGCAGCAAGGGTTTTGCGAACGACAAGGCGGACTCTGGAAGCAAATTTTCTACAAAGCCAAGGAAGACAGTCAACCCCGAAGTAGGGAAGAGTTCAACGAACTTTTTGACAAAGTGACCGAAAGCAAAAACTCCATGGCGCGTAGACATGGTTACTCCCCTTACCAACATGTTTTTGGGAACGACCTCAAAGTGGCCCCAGGGTTGTTAGATAATTCCATGGGTGAGCATGTGAAATCAGGAATTTTTCAAGGTGTCAACAGCTTTGTGCGGGCTCAAGAAATAAGGCAATCAGCACGCAAAGCCATGGCATCGCTAGACGACGTGGAGAACGTGAGGAAGGCAGTCCAGAAGCAAACGAGGGCACCAACAAAGCCTTTTGAAGTGGGCGAATATGTGTACTACTGGAGAAGAAGTGCAGAATCAAAACAAGGCATTTGGAAAGGACCGGCAAGAGTCATCGGCACCTACAATGCCAACACAAAAATCTGGGTGAACCATGGGAACAAGGTGTTGAGATGCTCACCTCAGCAACTAAAACTTCTCACTGAGGACCAGAAGAAGGCAGTAGGTGTAGTGCCGGCAGAACTGCTTGCAGTTAGACCAAGTTCCAAACGAGGTGCCCAGGTGTTCACAGACATCTCACAGGAAGCTCATCCCCAGGCAATGGACCTCGAGGAGGAGAATGAAGATGAACCGCAACGAGAGGCGAAGAGACAAAGAGTTTCCTTCGAGACAGACATGGAGGAAACGGATCAAGACGCAGAAGCGCGACCAGGACATGAACGACAGGTCACAGTGGCCACCGAACAGGTCGACACCCAGTGTCCGAATACACCGCAGGGAACGATTCCAGATTCAGACGAAAACCAGCAACAACAGAGAACGTCAAGTCAAGCGCAGGTGACAGCGTCAGCCGGAACCGACAGTGGAGTAATTCCATGGATCGGCAACAGTGGTACAACGCCAGCCGGACACGGATCAAGTGAACAGCAGACGTATGGACCAGTCAGACGAGAGAGTTTGACACATGCACTTAGGAGAAGTGCAGATATTCTGGATCACGGGGATATACGTTTGCCACGGAGTCAGCTTGCGCCGCATCCTCAGCGAGAAGAAGATGATGCTCTTATAGCCCAGCATTCCTACTCCGAGAAGATGAAGGAGAAACATGAATTCCAGGTCAACGAGGATGGAGAACTCGAAGTTTTTCTAGTCCAGAAAGACACGCAGGAAGTGACGGACAGAGAACTTTCTCCGTTCGAGAGGCTGGAAGTTGATAAAGGAAAACTTGTTGAGTGGGAAAAACTTTTGAAAACGGGAGCCATCAGAATGCATGAGGGTGAAGAAGCCACCAAAGTTTTGCGGGATCACCCCCAAGAGAGAATTTTGGAAAGTAGATTTGTGAAAACTAGGAGGGATCATCCTGACAAACCCGGGGAAAAACAAATCAAATGTCGATGGTGCATCAAAGGATTTAGAGACCCTGACCTTTACGAAGTGGATAGACAGTCCCCTACGTTGAGTTTGGATGCTCTCATGGTGTGTTTGCAGATCATTGCTAGTAAGAAATGGACTTTGATTATCTCCGATGTTGAGGGTGCTTTCTTACAAGGTGATCCCCTGGTTCGATCAAAAGGGAAAATTTTCGTGAAACTTCCTCAATGTGGTGTTCCTGGGTATTCCAAGAACAGTGTCGCGGAACTGGTTAAATGCGTTTACGGTTTGTGCGATGCCCCCCGAAGTTGGTGGTTGAGTTTTTCGAAGACCTTGCAAGATTTGGGGATGAAGCAGAGTGAACTGGACCCCTGTGTCTATTTTTGGTATAACAAAGAAAATGGGGAACAGTTAGAAGGAGTAATTGCCTTGCATGTGGATGACATGGTCATTGGAGGTTCTGATGTTTTTCATGAAAAAGTTTTGTCTCTTTTGAAACAACGGTATCCCTTCAAACATTGGAAATTGAAACAAGGTAAGTTTTTGGGTCGCATGTTGAAACAAGATGTTGATGGGTCTATCTGTTGTGATCAAAAAGAGTATGCGGAAAATGTTGAAACGATCAAGTTGACAAAGGAAAGACGTAAACAAAAAGACGAACCTGTCACACCTTCAGAGAAGAAACGGCTACGTGGAGTCGTTGGAGCAGCGAACTGGCTCATGGGATCTACGAGGCCTGACATTGCAGTCGAGGCTGGACTTTTGCAACAAAGAATCCAAAATGCCAAAGTTTCAGACTTAATAGAAGCAAACAGGTTGGTAAGTAAGATCCGCGATCATAGCCATGTTCAAATCACAATTCGGAGCATTCCACTGGAGCAGGGTTCTTTCATGGTTGCAACTGATGCTAGTTGGTGTAACCTCGAAGATTTGAAAAGTCAAGCGGGGTACTTTACCTTTTTTGGGACCAAACAGATGCTTCAAGGGGGAAAAACCTTTCTTTCACCACTTCGGTGGAAAAGTTTCAAACAAGAAAGACACACCCAGAGCACACTTGGTGCTGAACTCATGGCCCTGGCTAGAGGCATCTCTGAGGCCAATTGGCTTAGATCTCTTCTGGGGGAGGCTTTGCACAAGAACTACTGTTTGGAGAAAGATCGTAGGTATCGTGAAGTTTTCCCTTTGTGTATCGTCATTGACAATCGTCCGATTTTCGATCATGTGGTTGGGGATGGTGTTGTGATTAAAGATAAACGTATGGCTGTTGATATGCTAATAGTGAGAAGAGACATCAGAGAAGAGAATATCTGCCTGCGCTGGGTTGAGACCTCCAATATGATTGCCGACGTTTTGACCAAACCTGGAGTTTCTTTGGGGCTTCTCTTTAATGTTTTGAGAAGTGGTTGGTATCTGGTGAGTTTGGAAAATAAAATGCTGACGCAAGAACCGGTTCACTCATCTAGTAGGGGGTATGTGAATGAAGAAACCAGAAATGAGTGAACCTTGATGCATGTGACAGATGCCATCCGATCGACAGCTCCCTCTTAGCCAAGCCATAGAAAAGGATCGANATGTGACAGATGCCATCCGATCGACAGCTCCCTCTTAGCCAAGCCATAGAAAAGGATCGATTGATGTTTGTACCACTGGGGTGCCACCAGGGTATCTCACTTGTACAACTGCCCCTGACAGGAAGATTGCTTCGTTTGATGAATTCACACCTGCATGGCCAGACCTGCCGGCCAGGTGAACCAGATGAATCTGGACCCATACTCGCCACACAGTGGCCCAGGACTGGTCGATGGCTTCCATGTTTTTAACCTTGGGGTGCATTATGGTGGATATGTTGGGACTTGAACCGCAATGCTTCCGGGCCACTTTCCCACCGAGCACGATGTGTTTGTGCATTGCGAATGCGTGGCGTCTTAAGAAAACGTCGGATTCATGTTTTCCAGCAGAGATCTATCCCTGAAAGCCTACCCATTTTGCGCAGACTTACCCAACAAATCTTCTGTTGGACCCAGTGGTCTGGCCCAGGATACCCCTGGCTGGAGAGGTGTTGGACTTGGACTGACCAAGAAAAGGGTAGACAGGCTATTGAGCGTTATATCTTATTCGCTGTGTTCGCCATTGATAAACACACACATACTACAGCATAATATGTATGTGTATATATATATATATATATATTATATACATCTATAGTTATATAACATACATATAGGTGTATATAATATATATATATATGTGTGTATATATACACAATCACGTATCCACTATAATATTTATATATATATATATTGCTTGACTTTTATAAAGTATAGTTTTCTGCCTTCTGCCGCCATGTCCCAAGGCCAGCAGCTGATCCATCAGATCGGCGCATGCCTTCGCCCTATGGTGGCCCTCAACGAGGTCGATCGTTGGCGCGATGCAAAACGGGCCCCTTGGTGGTGGGTTTCTTTGTGGTTTTTGTTGAGGGATATCATTAGATGAGTTGACCCTATCAGATTTGTTAAGGCATCAACAAATTGTTGGTTTCAACGAATTCACTTTAATTTTTAAGCAGAAATCAACGGGATGATGATCCCCAATTGACTTTCATACAGTTGGCTGAGGATGCTTCCCTTACAATGATCCTACTGTATTTCCTCATGATCTTTGCTTGATTCTTGAGTGATATCATGGGAATGGTTCACCCAGCTTTCAGCCAAAAGCTCAGCATTTCACCAACAGTCGGGGTGTAACCTATAGCTGAAGGTTGGCTGAAGATGGTGTCTTAAAGGTATATTGAAACTACAATATTGTTGTAGTTGCAATGCACCTGTGGCAGACTGGCGCGCAGCATTGGGGATGTTGTGATGCGGATGATGAGTGCTGATCAAATTGATCAAAAATCAACCCTGGGGATTAATCAAATGACCTCTTATTGGGAGTTGTTTCAAAATATTGGGATGCCCCCCAAAAAAAGTCTGATGGGTAAAGCCAGTGAAACACCTGTGGATTTTTGGGTACCCAAATTTGAGATGGGGCCACAATATTTGTTATCAACTACTAGCGCAGCAGCACATTCAAGGTGTTCCAAGTGGATTCCTCCCAAAGTTGGTTTCATGGAAAAACCACTCAAAGAACACGTGAGGTTATTTGGACTGTCCGACGGTACACATGATATGTTTTCCATACTGGGATGATCGCGGAACTGGATAGAAATTGATTGTATAATTTCATATCAAGTTGAAATTGGGATCTATTTGGATATCATACGTGCATACTGCAATCCAGTGTCAAAGCCTCAGTCCTCACTTTACATGCATCGTCCAGTCGTCGTTTTGCCTTGCCAGGTAGCACAGACTTCGCTGCCTCCGTGGGCGTGCAGGTGAGGGTAGTGTGTAGCTATTGGAGGACGAACTGTTTTGTTTTTTTTTTTAATTCCTGCTTGTTTGCCTTTCTTGCTTTTCCTGCTTCTCTGCTTTTTCTGCTTTGCCTGCTTTTCCTGCTTCTTTGCTTCTCTTTTTCTGCGTTTTCTGCTTTTCCTGCTTTTCCTGCTTTTCTGCTCTTCCTCTACTTCTTCCCGCTCCTCTGCTTTCTTTCTTTACAGTTTCTTTGCTTTTCTTCTTCTTTTGCTTCATTCTCTCTTGTTTGTATCCTAAATGAACCCCGAAAGAAACCCTAGGAAAACCCTAAAGAAACCCTAAATGAAACCCTAGATGAACCCTAAATCCAACCCTAAATGACACCCTAAATGAAACCCTCTATGAAACCGTAAATGACACCCTAAATGAAACCCTACATGAAGCCCTAAATGAAACCCTGCATGAAACCCTAAATTAAACCCTTAATGAAACCCTAAAGGACACCCAAAATGAAATCCTCAAGAAACCCTACAGGACATTCAAAATGAATCCCTCAAGAAACCCTACATGAAACCCTATATTGAGCCCTAAAGGACACCCTAAAGATATCTAAAATGATACCCTAAATTAAAGCTTAAATGAAACTCTAAATGAACCCGAATAACACCTTAAAGAAATCCTAAATGAAACCCCAAATGACACCCTCAAGAAGCCCTGCATGAAACTGAATGAAACCTACAAGATACCCTAAATGAAACCCTAAAGATACCCGAAACGATACCTTAAACCCTAAACCCTAAAGAAACCCTTGACGAAACCCTGAAGAAACCTTAAAGAGACCCTCAAGATACCCGAGATGAAACCCGAGATGAACATGCCAAAATGCAGCAAATACCTGCAAAATGACAAGTTCAAGTTCCAAACCGTTGCAAATCCAAGGCAAATGGTACCAGGAAAGAAATCCCACAAAACTGGAAAAAAGAAACAAAACTATTCCGCACCCTAGTTGCCGTGAATGGATAAATAAATTGAAAGAATCGACTAAGTTACTATATAGCCAGCAAAAAACTACTTGATTGAACGGTATTGTTTTTGGCACCCTGCTGTGACTAAACATGGCAACCAGAAATCCCCATGTTTCATGGGACATATTCACCTTCATCTTGGAGAGAAATAAACAGAAACAGAGATTTTCGGCAGCCAGGATACTAGTCGGGTAAGTAGCATGGACCTGGTTTCCCTCGTGGAAACCTTCAGCTTCGGAAGGCTAAGCCCCAGCCACCCACATGCTTTGGGTTTTGGCATGTTCGGTTCCATGCAAATTAAGAAAAATAATCCTTCCATCATAATGTTACATACACCCCAGGAAACCCTGCCTTAGTAATCTAGTCATTTTTGTGGCTCCAATCAAAGAGTTTAATATGATATGGGGATGGGATTGCATGCAGTTGCATTTAAGTTACTTTAAGGTATAATATATATATATATACTTATTTATATGCAAATCATCTTATATATGTGTGAACTAGACTCAGTTACCCTATTCAATCCCCGTATTACCTTTGAATGTTTGTTAGTCAATATGAACCCATTTTGGTTGGTCAAACCCCTTATCTCAGCCCGACCCACCTCGAGTCCGACCCTTCCTTTAACGACAGGGTGCTGAGCAAGCAGCTGAGCAGCCCGGGCAGGCGAAAGGGGACCAGTCTACGAACAGGGGATTCCCTCCTAACAACGCAAAATGGTGCTGTAGTATGGATATAGTGAGAATATCATGGCATATATATATATATATAGTATACGGATATTAATGGAATATAAATGGATAAACCCTCTGGCAATTAAACATGGCAATGGAAAATCCCCGACCTAAATGGACATTTAAGTGGGACAATCATCTATAAATGGATCATTTTCCAGCAAGTCATGGATTTGATTACCAGAGGGTGAAGTAAAAGCTGGCTGGCGATTTTTTGCAACGCAATCCTTGGATGTGTTGTTTGATTTTTTGCTAGACATGGGATATTTGCTAACCAGCTCTAGAGAAATGCTGCGTATCCAAAGATTGAACCTGTTAACGCGGATATTACCTGCAAATCAACGGGAACAAACAATGGAGATGTAGAGAATCTGAGTGGCTTCAAGTATCCATGGGGACTCGCCCGAACGAACTAAGAGTATACCCACAAAATTAATCAACATTAGATTTAGACCAATACGGAGGTTGGTGGTTTCATTGAACTGTTCTATGAGATAACCATGTTTGGGATGATGCTCCTGACATTTTATTCTCGGGATCAACCGCCAATTAGCTGGACCCAGGAAAATGTATGTGTTTCATTCCATTTGTTAGCTGCACTTCCAGAATGGCTGGTTATTAGGTGATTATTGTCCCCAAATGCTGGGAGTTGTTTTTGTGCGTCCCGCGATTTGTCCAAAGTAAACCTGCCACAAATGTTTCTGCACGACATTTATAGAAACAGGAGAAATCTGCAGGTATAGGGGTTGCATTTTTGGGCCTGTATTTTTGTAGAAATTTACGGCCCCCATATGGGTTGACAGCTCGCACTGTCACCATACAAAAATGAGGATTCGACCCAGTCGTGGGATTAGGAAGCGACTATGGGTCCCTGTGAGCCTCCTTGGAACCACTATTCACCAATCGCTTTCCCAGTATATACACCCATGTTTGCTGGTTAGATCTGTTTTTTTTTCTGGGTCAACCCCTGTTTCGTGGCCACATCATGTGCTTTTGTTGTGTTTTTCTCTAAGCTGATGATTTTTGCTTGGTTTTGAAAAATCCCATTTAATTTTGTTTGTTTGTTTGGGTGACAAAATCCTATCAAATCATATTGAGCCACATTTTCCCCTGGTTCCCGGATAAATCTCCACCTGCTATTGGACGAAAAACTCTTCCCCTATAGGTACCTCGCCCTGCGAGCGACAGCAATGCCCGAATGCAAGAGCTGCGGCGACGCGACGCTGGGATGTACCACCTGGTAGCTAGCATTTGACCTGCCATAACAGGACCTTCAATGGAATAAATCAACAGAAATCAGGAAAATTGGGTCTGTTGGTTGCAGTACGTTACATTAATGTATCTATTATATACTAATATACTTATATATAATATATATATATATATATATTCATTTATATACACACATATAATCCCAAGAAGTACCATACATCCCAGCTACATCTTCTACGAATCTCCCAGCAATTTGATCTGAGGAAGAGCAGCTGCGCCAGCAGCAGTGGCAAGAAGAGCAACGGCAACGAGCTGCTCAGGAACAGTACAGACTGCAGGTCCACCGCGGCTCTTAGGGGGAGGGCCCACAACTGTTAGGTAAAGCGGTTGCAGCCGTGCCAGCCAATTGCTTGCTGAATCCAACCTGTTGGGAAGCGTTATCTGAAAAGCTCACCTTCTTAGGTGGCACTGAGAGTGATGGATTTGGGGAGAGGGGGCCAACTGGAAAATCTACCTTCCTTGCCCAGGGCGGATGTTGTTTGGTGTGTCCACCAGTGTGTGCGTGTTTGTCAGAAGCTTTGAACCGCCAAGCCAAATCCACATTTACATACATTTATATACAATGGGACGATGGGAAAGCCACCATTTCTCAACACTTCCAGGATGATTTCCTCTGAATATGGGTTGTTGCTTTCAGAGGGCGCAGCTAGTGCCAGCTGTGATAAGATATCAAGCTGAATGTTTCCTAGCGTGCACCCTCTTTTGAAGCAATTTGAAAACCGAAAATGATCAACCATTCTCAGGAAAGCCTGATGGCTAGGATCTATACTGCGGAATGTTTCATTTTTTGGGGATCCATCTAAAATCATCTACTGTCCTCCGGAAGCGGATTGTGCTACAGGAGCAAAAGCTTCAAGAGCAGAGGGAACAGGAACAAAGGCTACAAGAGCCTCATGGCTTCATTGGTTGTCAGACAGGCGAATTCTTGGGCCAAAAGTTGGCGAATAAAATGCCTTGCCAAAATTGGTGTTCTTTGCAGGCTATCGATATGATTACAGTATATATATAATAAAAATACATAGTCACATAATTCATCTAAGATCAGCCAGTCATTTTGTGATGAAGTTTGATGTCAGACCGGGACACCTAAACGCCCAAACCCAGGCAGAGACTGCAAGAGCAAAGATTGCAGGCGTGGGATCCAGTTGAACTGGATAAACCTTAGTGAAAACCCTGGTGAAAATACCTATGTGGACACGTATATATATATATATATACATATTTCAGGGGATGCGTCTTGTATTACAAAGATTTTGTGTGTTTGCTGGGGTAATTGTTCAAGGCCAGAAGCAGGAACCTAAGGAGAAGGAAGGATGGCCCTTTACCGATATGGAGAGAGGGAGAGAGAGCATTCCAAGTAGAAATGAGGTGCGTCCAAGGCGAGCTTTGTGAAGGAGTCATCAATATTTGGATAGCCTTCCAGAAAACTCAGATGCACCCCTAGGTTTGGAGGACGATTTTTCCTATTGGTTATACCCCTAGGAATTCCAATTTGGGATGGGTTTATTTTGCAAAACCTTCAAACATATCAACAAAAGTATTTTGAAGATTATCGGCGGAACTTGCAAGTTTACGGAATTTTGGGTTTCCAGATGTTATGGGAACATAATATTGGAACCGCCAAGAAGATAGATAGTAGAAAAGTAAAACCCCACTATCACCAAGCGGCAGCTACAGGAACAACGAATGCGTGAGCAGCAACTGCAGCACCAGCCTCAGTGCCAGTTTCGCTGGTGAGTTTCATGCTAGAAATGTGGGAAAGTCATGTCCAGAGAAAATTTAATTGTTTGTTAGGTGTCGGCGAGATTAGCCAGTGACATGCACATAGTCTTGTAATGAATTTCTTTAATAATTGGGTACCAAACGGATGAATACAGTAAGGGACATGTCTTTCAGTGTTCTGCTTCCAGATCGTTTTCAAGATGCCAGGCCAAGAGATCCGCGGGATCCCAGGGATCCCAAGACCCAGGGCTCATATCAGATGAGAGATTTGCATTCCGGAGCACCACTGTCCCACTTGCAGTACCCTCAGGCAGGGCAACTCCCAGCTCATAACATGCCATGACCATTTCCAACCCTGCAACATTTCAAGATATGCAGACAACTTTAATCGGAGTTGTTCAGGGTTTTTCCACGTCAAAACAATTGGTTTTGGCGAAAAAGATTGGCTACACTCTTTCATACATGTGTACATATAATCATGTAATCATATATATATATGTTAATATTTTTGTATATATATATATACATGTTAATACATATATATATATAGATATATGTTAATTTATATATATATATATCTATTTACATTTATATATTTATATATATATATATGTTAACATATATATATATATGTTAATATATATATATATATATATCTTAATATATATATATATATATATATAGATAGATAGATATAGATATTGCGGGCAGTTGTTCAATTGAAACGAAACATGACGTCAGAAAAACCATGCAAGTTCGTTTACCAACCCACTAACCAAACTTATAATCGCCATAGACCCCAGCTATTCTAGATTCTAGTTACATAGTGTTACATACCAACTTCGCCAAGGATTGGGGGCAGCATGTCAGATAGTTGAGCCATGTTGAGCCTCTATTGTTGATGTTTGTATCCCATCAAAAATCCCTCTAAATTACCCTCTGGTAATTTAACAGAGCTATTGAAAATGGCTAGTTTTAGTCTATTTTCCCATTAAAAAATGGTGATTTTCCATAGCTATGTTAGTTTACTAGAGGGTACCCTTTAGGAAACCAATCTCCTGGGGTTTTCCTTTCCAGGACCCGCCGGGCCCCTCGGCGCCGCCGCAAGCGCAGCTGGCCCCGCACGGAAGCCAAGCCTCGGAGCGGTTAAGCGCTTGACCTATAGCGCCTGGGTCCCGAAGATTAGTTGATTGAATGGGATCTGATGAGATTAAGTGGGCTTTCGTGAGTTGTAAAAAGCAATGAATGGGATTTAGGGTAACTTAATGGGATTTGATCCGGGATTTCACATGATTTAACGATCAACAATGTGGATAATGGGGGAAATAATCTGGATAAGCATTGGATAATGTATAACAATCTCACGTCGCGACATCACTGGAATGATGGTGAATGGACTGGGGTAACTTAGCCCGAATGGCCAAACTCTTGGTGAATTATTATATTATTTTTACCTGAATGGATCTGAATGGATATAACAAACAGTTTGGGAATGATTTGCCAGGATAGGTCATGATAGATCATTCTTTACCAACATCAGCATGGCACCTCACTGCGGTGTACCATCTCAACTGTCAAGATGAAGGAACCAAAGCACATGTCGTTTGATGTTTGATCACTTTAGTACCAGTAGATTCTGCATACGTCCGCGAGCGAAGTTGGAAGTTTGGTCTGTCCAAACAGCTGAATGCAACGTGAATTTGGCAGCCCAGGCCAAACGGCGACCCATCTTATGCAACGCATCGCTTGGCGGGGGCCATAGATCCAAAGCCCCAGCGCGACCCGGGGTGTGACACAGGAAGGTGTTTGTGATACCCTTTGGTAAACATCAAAAGCTATGGAAAATCACCATGATCATATTTTGATAGGATTTAATAGGTAGATCGACAGCAAATGGCCATGTTCAATAGCTGAATAGCTATGTGAAATTACCACAGGGTAAGAGTTGGTGTGAATTCAAAGTGAGCCAGTTGAGCCAGTTGAAAGATGTCAAAGCTTGTCAAAGTATATATGTTCCTGTTTGATTGTGAGATTGCTTGAGCTGGTTGATATGTCTGAGATATTTGTTCCAATCTACTGTGCTACCACGGCTTGTAGTCAGTGTAGTCGAGCTGAATTTTGCAAAATAGAACAAAGAGAATGGATTGGACTTGCAGTCGCTGTGTCTATATATATATATATGTATATAGAAGAAAAATTGCGAAACATGGGAAAACAATTTTGTTTGCGCTCATCCCGGAAAAAAACATTGCCTGATGTTTCACTTGGTTTTCTTTTTTTGAGAGATTTATCCTTTTAGATCTCTGTGACTTGTTGGTGCCAAACACCACAATCTTAGCATGCAGTACTCTATATCGCTACTCTCTTATGGACAGACGATATTTTGTCGGGACTTCACTGAACAAATGTGGACAGAGTTATTTTTCGGTGGCAATGACTTGAAATTTAGGGCCTCACAGCTTCACATCTATCTCGATGGCGCCTCCGATGCGAAAGATGACAAGCCCCTGGGAGCTTGCAGCTCCAGAGGCCTCTGGGCTAGCTAAGCGTGCTCATATTATTGGATGCTTAGTGGCTGGTCGTGACTCATGGTGAATGCTCCTGGAAGTCTTTACAGCAAGTGGATACTCATCCCACGACCTATCCGATTTCTGTTGGAAAATATCCCTCTCCCCAGCTCTGCATACTTAACATGACTTCTACTGCTCAACATCACGATTCAAATTGCTGAATATCCAAAGTTCGGAATTATACCTGTGATTCCGCACCACAATTGACATACGTCCGCTAAATTTATAGTGAAACCAAACGAATCTCCAGTTTCAAAGGAAGATAGTCTTCTGCACCTCCAGGTTGCATAATTTCCCATAAACTAAAACAAAATAACATCAAGTAAGAATATGATCAAGCCCGTAAGCAATCTGATTGAATCCAGACAAAAAAAAAATACAGTATCAACAACCCCAAAAAAATAGAAGACTCCTATGGTAAAGTATGGTTGGTTAGATATAATGATACCCGTTGGATCCCGTGGGTAGTATGATACCATTACATAACTTCTGTAATACTGGTGAACTAACATAGCTATGGAAAATCACCATTTTTAATGGGAAAATCCACTATAAATGGCCATTTTCTATAGCTATGTTAGTTTACCAGAGGGTACTTCAAAAATCCAAACTTTTGCTTCCTGACCGTCCGAACAAAATTGACGACGCTCTAAGGTTCCAGAGACGCCTTCGTCCTTCCCCGCAACGCCACAGCGATTGGTTCGGGCGCTCGAGCTGCTTGGGGCTCTCCGGGGGAAGACTCGGGGGTGGGGGGGGCCAAACGTCCCGGAAATTAGGTGGTTCTAATGGGATGTTGAATGATGTTGAATGGGGCCTCAATGGGATTTAATGGGATTTCATGGATTTAGCGGGATGTTGCAGAGAATTTTATGGAATTTGTTGGGATTTGAACGGGACTCAATGATGTTTTTCATCGTGCTCAATGGGAATTAACAATCAAGAACGGGGATGATGGGGATGTGTTCTGGATAAATGGGACGTCGCTGGAATGACCGTTAGAATTGGGGGAATCAAGCCTAAATGGCTTCGGTGAGATTGAATTTCGAAGCAATTCCGGCAATTCCAATCTACACAGAAACATTCTGAAACTATTTGAAACTACTTTTTTTGTGAACTTGGAGATGTGTCTTTTTAAGCCAAGACTATCGATGATCCTGCTGCATGTCACCGAGGCACCTGCAGGGCAACCAGCTGAGGCATGTGGTGAAGGGGGCTCTGGACATTTTGGGCGGATCAAATGTGGCAGGTTTCAAGATGTTTCAAGCATTGAAGTGTGTTTTCAATTCTTTCTGGATTGATCCCAAGTGGTTGATACATTCTCACAGGGCTTCAGCGCCAGCAGCACAGTCATTTACTGCCCTGCATCGTTTTCTACCACGGGGGTCATTTTCTAATATGCTGTGTTTTCCCCCTTGATACCCCCAACATATCTGTTTGCCCATGAATACCATCCACCCCTATGAGAACCTTTGCCATTCCGCCCAGGTCAGGGGCGTCTCTTGTGGTTGGTGTAAGGAACGCTCACCCAAGGCACTTGGGCTACTCCCCCGTTGTGGCCATGCTGGAAATGGCTCAGAAGTGATTGTCCATGATCGATTCCATTGCTGCGGCGTCTAGTTGCATCCAAAAAAACGGGCGTTAGGAATCACAGGGCGTTTCCTTCTGTGGGAGAGTATGGCAGGAGTGGTTTTGAATGGTTTTGATCAGGCATTCTGTGTGGGTGAGTCATAGCTAAATGCCATGCGGATGCCTTTTTTGTGCACTCGAAACCTTCGATCATGAGGTGGCCATGGCCCTTTGTAGTTGTATGCTACACCACCAAGTTGGAGTGTGTGAGTCTCGATCTTGAGCGTATTTGAAACGTGTTCACCGAAACGCGGCCAGAAACAACATGGTATCTATACAGTAATAAGCCAGCATGCAGCATGCATGTGTAACACAGATGTATTTACACACATCTACATACTATATACACACACATATATACATGTATAGATAGAAAGATAGAGAATATATATATATATATACATAATATGCAATATATGATGTTGTCAGTAACATTGCAGGACACGGGGGCCAGTTCCACTGTTTTGAGGACATGCTCCACTCGGTCAATCCCACAGCCATTTGGGAATGGTTGAATTCCCACCTATTTCTTGTGAGTCATTGGGGATGATGTATGGCTTTGTTTGACCAACTTTTAATGAAACACACAAAAATCATAAAATCATGTCTTGGAGGGTCTAGATTTCTTCGAGATTTCTGGAGCTTTGGTTTGGACCATGAAGAAATCCAGCTGTTTGGCTTGATCGCCACAGGCAGGGCTCCCACTTCCCAGTAGCCCCACTGCTGCGTCGGCAACTGGAGGCGATTGATCGACTGAGTTGGGGATACGAACAAATCATGAAATCCTCGACGTATTGAAGCAACAAACATGGGGATTTAATCATCTATTTTATCTATATATATATATGTATAGAAATCCATATATACAATATGAGGGAGTGCCTATACTTTGATACTTTCGCTTTTGTAAACTAGAAATCAGGGAGGTATATATATATATATATGACATTATATGTACCTGTAGACTAGCCAGCCGATTCTTGTTGCAGTATCTAAGTTTGGCCGCGATGACAATGATGGGATAAGAAATGGTGGTTTACCCAACGAAAGATGTCGTCAACCATCAAAAATACGTTTACAACCAACAACAAATTCGAAAATACTGAGAGTATTGTTGGATACTTGGGTCAAACTTGGATTGTTCATTTGATGCATGTTTTTTGGCCGTGATGGGGGACTGTGCTAATCAGCAAAAAAGACTGGGTATCTCAGATTGGCCATGCCAATATTACTTGGAGAGAGAGAGAGAGAGATAAAAGCCAAGATATCCATGAGCGATCAAGGTTAGAAAAAGGGAATGATTGAACTGAAGTGCTTGGGCATTGTTCATGTTTGCAGGCTCAGATGGTGCTATTGGCCATGCGGGCAGGGAGTAGATGAGTTTCTTCACACGGGCCGTCCCCATTGCCGGAAATCCTTCAAATATTGGCTTTGGTGGATAGTGATATACTTTAGGATGATGATAAATCCATGAATGTCATTTGAAGAAAGAGGCACGTGTACAGACAGAGCCTGCAGCAACGTGTCAGGAACCTCGAGATGGCAAGTTTTGGTTTGGATGATGTAAGAGTAACCACTGATAGCTGGTGGTTCGGGTTGGTTGGAATCACCGAAATCGCCATGACAAGCCTTATCACTATGGGGCATCACTGGAATTCCAAACCACCAAGTAATCATTGCATCATTGCCATGCCAAAAAAAGTCAGTACTGTTTTGCTATATTTTAAGCACTGGGTTTGCAAATCATCATTTGCCACTTGTAGGGTTTCGTCGTCAAAGTGTTTAGGAATTCGGAGAAGCCACAGCGATTGGATTGTAGCCAGCAGGTTACCCCTAGGACGACATGTAGCTGGCTTGGTTTGTCAAAATTTGCCTTCACATACCAGCCTACCAATAAGATGAATCTAGTAAAATCCAATCCTAAAAATAGTGGTACTTTAAACTAAAGGACGTTTCTATATTTGTGGGTGGCTGACTCATAATTCCTACTAACATAGTGTAGCCATGTGTAGCCTTTTCCGCATTTTTTGGGTGAATTGTACGGTTATGGGTCAAAATGGTAATGAACCCATGGTTTTCACCCCAAGTCATATAGCATGATTACCTCAGGTAATTTAACAGTTTGCTATGGAAAGTTCACCAAAAATCCCCATGTCAATGGATTGGTTTAGGGGAGAATCGAAATCGGAGTCCATTGGCTTTTACCATCAACTTGATAGAGCTTTCCGGTTTCAATCTTCCCTTTCTAGGAATACTATCATTTACCCAGAAATATTCCATGATGTTACCATATGTTCCCACTATCTTGTATATTCCTGTTATATCCATTTATATCCAATGATGGAGTCGATCCACCCCATTCCCACGTCCAGGAAGATCGCCCGGCAACGCCGATCCTGCTTCTTCTCCGCCTGCTGCGGACGCCACTGCGGGTGCGGCCGCGGGGCAGTCCGGGGCCGCCAGGGGCAGGTCGCAGGCTGATCACCAGACGTGTCGATGGGTCGATTTTGGGGAAAATCTGCAGGGAAGCCACTGGTTTTTAAGCCAAAATATTGGGCGGTCTTGCATTTTTTTCGGAATTTGCCAGTGCCGTGATACTTATATAGGTGATTTGGATGGGCCATGAACTTGGCTAATCTAGTTGGTTTTTCAGAAATATATTCTTAGTTAAAGCCACATGATTGGGATGATCACCAAGCAATATAAGTTCAAAAGAGTTGAACCCACCAATGAGTTGTTGGTTCCTGAATGGTTTAATTCTAACATGTTGCAGCCCATCACATACCCAGTCCTACAGTGGTACAAGCCAGTTTCCAACTAGTTGGCTAACTTTGTTTCTGCGAAGGGTTATGAATCACTGGCTGGCTGGATGCGGGAACCAAGGAACATAATTGTATAATATCCCCAGTTATCCCCATCAAGATCAATGCTTGGATCATGAGGCCAGGGGGGAAGACGAGCTTCCGATGGCTTCGTCATGATCTACTGTTACTTGCTGCAAGCTATTCCTTTGGTACTCCAAGGATAAGAACAAAAACCTACAGAACGAATCCTCCCTGAAAGGAAGCTTGGACCACTGGACCCCCTTCGAATCCTTCGAACATGTTTTCACAATTTACATCCACTATCATCCCCTTCTGCAGGAGCCCCCTACGGCCTGCTTGATCTGTTTGTTCCTCTTTGTGAGGAGCCGATTTCTTGGTGTCCAAGAACGGTAAACTTCAACAACACCTCTACGCCCCACCAAGGACCTGTAGTGGAAGATTTCGCATCTCTGCTTTTCCAGGCTTTGATGAAGTGATTTTATCGGAAATCGCTTGAAATTCATGGACAATCAGCAGAGTTTCCTAGCATTGGCGGGATAATTTACAGAGTTGACCTCATTTTACCTCTATGCGCAAAAGATAGAATCTCTGGTTTCCTCTAGTGAATTCATATAATTACTATAATCCCAGTATACCCATTATATAAATCATCATTAAATCATCATTAAAAACCCATTGAAAACCACTGGATCCATCTAAGTCCCATTAAAACCCATTAAGAGCCACTAAATCGATATAAATTCCCATTAAATCCTCATTAAATCCCATGGATGGCAATGGCCAATGGCCTACATCAACAACGCCCATCTCCACCTGGCCATGGAACTTCCGTCGGCTTCGCCATGGGTGGTGATCACCGGTGGTGGCAGCGGAATCGGGCGAGGCCGGCTGCCATCAGCGCTGGGGATCGGTGCCGTATAGTGCCCCTCCTGGTTTATTGGTTTATCATCCATTAAACTAACAATTTGCTATGGAAAATGAGCCATTTATGAATGATATTTACTGTACACATTTAAAGAAATAATGATTCTCCATCGCTATACTAGTCTACCTTATGTTGTTCATATATAAACATATATATATATATATTAAACCATTATGACAATGTTATAACCAGTAGTTTTGTTTTTATTTGTACCATTCATGATTGCAGCTTTGATCCACTTGATGATGGATTTTTTAGGACCTGTTTACCATGACTTATGATTTCTTACAAGGTCAGGGCCCCCAATTATGTTTGTTGCTTTGCAAATCTCATAAGCCAGTTCGATATATCTACCATCAATCCCAGTTAAGCTACTTATAAACCAACTTAGCTAACCGGGGCACAACCTTGTAGCGATGAGGTTTGATTAACTATTCATGGTATAGCTATTTATATAGACATATCGAACTAATTAATGGGGTTTACTTGGATGTGCATCCCACTTGGCAACTGGTAAGTGGGTATACAACCTACTTGCTTCCAGATGGGACGACCAAAACAGAAGGCGATCTACGATCACCAGGGTGATTGACCACTTACGAGCCGCGGGATGATTAACGAGGGGTGTAACATGGTATAACCATGAATGGTGGATGCTTCATGGATAATGGAGATAATGGAGGCATACTTGAAATATATTTCTCACATGTTGCACCCAAGAAGAAACCCAGTACTGGGTGAATCGGAGATATGGTGGGTGATTACCAAAAAATATAGGGAATATAAATATACTTATATATAATTATATACATCTAGATATTATAATATATGCTGATAATGATATATATATATATATAAACCAACTAACATCACTGGAGGGGTACCACCAGGCAGCGCCGGGCACCAGGCCTGGTCCACCACTTCTGTCAGCAGGGCCCAGTGCTCACCTGCGGCCGTCGCCTGGAAAGCCTGCGCCAGACGAAGGACACTGCGCCGGAGCCGAAGGTGAGGATATCATGGGATTTTTCATGGAATTCTAATGGGATTTGGTGGTACCCCCATGACTTAGGAACGAACCCCCCTTTAAACATGGTGATTTTCAACAGCAAATGATGGATTTACCCTCTGGTAAACTAACATAGCTATGGAAAATCACAATTTTTTAAGGGAAATCCACGAACTAAATAGCCATTTTCTATGTCGCTACGTAACAAATTACCAGAGGGTAATGGGATTTTAATGGAATGGGGATATAAGGGGATATGAATGGATTCATGGGAGTCTCATGGGGGTATCATGGGATTTTGATGGAATTTAATGGGTATCAATCGGCTTTTAATGGGATATATATATATATATAATGGTATATCAATGGAATTTGAAGGGGTTATCATGGATTTAACGGGATATTCAAGGAATATATTAATTGAATATTAATGGCAATTTACTACAGTTCGCTGTGGAAAACTCATAAACATCGCACAGTTAGTTCTGATGTTTTACCTGTTCGGAATGGTGATTTCCATAGCCACGTTGAGTTACCAGAGGATGTCGAACGGAAAGGCGGTATACAACCAACGTAACCAACTCTGATAAAGATATCATGTAATTTGGATGCATCAGAACGACCACACTGCAGCGTCACTAGTGATTACCACTGCCAGGAATCATCCCCAAACCGCCAAGCTTTTCAGCTGGGTGATGATGATTGTATGACCAACTTGAATATGATTTGGGTCTGAACTGAAAGTATTGAAAAACAAGACAACTATATATGTCACCCACGGTTGTTCATCATTTTCACCATTTGATGGCCTTTTGCGTGATATACCAGGTACCATGATAGCCCCCATTTTCAAGCACACTCCGTGCATTTATTTCTTTGATTTTGTTTGTGTCGGACAGTGATAGTTGCTGTTATGCTTGTCAATGTATTTTTATTTCAAGGGCACGCGGACATATATCTATCAGATCACGGTGCATTTTCTTGCAACGCGTGCTTTGTTACATAGATACTTTCAGATATTTTGATACCATGCCAGAACAAAAAACATGAGCGCATTGCTGTTCATGTGCAGACCTTCGAACTGTTGACCAGGCAGTCTCCATCGTGGCATGTGATATCGCTACAGCTGAGGGCCGTGAACAGTTCGGGCAACCCAGGTGACCCTGCTGACCTGTGAAAAAAGACGCATTTTCGATGCATCTTTATTGTGCTGTTCTTTGTGAATAATATATGTTCAAAGATATAGCGTGTATGTCTGCATGTATGTAATTTCTGTGTTCATGCTTTTTTAAATTATAAGTATCCATACATGAATATATATATATATATGTAGATAGATGCACATGTTACAAACACGTTTGCTATAGCTTCATGCATGCTTTGTGGGCATTTAGATTTATATAGTTTACACACATATGCCTAATTTGTAAGACGCCCCCCCCAGAGGCCTCAGACATAAATAGATCTATAACTCCTAGTGTAACCGTAGAAGTATCAGCGATAAATCCAAGAGTTAGCCTAGTTATAACTCAACTTACCTATCTAGGCAAACCCCATGTTCATACATGAACTTACCATTTAACTGTTGGATAAACTGTAATAATCCAAGTTTTTCTTGTGAAATCCTGTCATTCTCCCATGAAATATCCCCATTCCTATTGGTTGATACCGTAACCCCCGTGTTTGAGGGTGAAATCCCCGTCGACCTGAGGCTCCTGAAAGCCTTGCCCTCCCAGGCTTTGGGGAGCCAGTTGGAGCAGAGTTTCCCAACCACATTTTAGATATTCTCGGAAAATGTTGCATTTTTAAGGTGATATGTATATATATATATATATATGCATTGAGACATATCGAAACTTCATTAGCCCAAAAAATAACAGTGTACCTGGCTGATTTTCAAGTATAGATTGGGTTTTGGTATGTGGATCGGGGAATCAACTGTTCAATGCCAACAGGACCTGACCTCCCAAAAACGGCGATGCCCGCAGGCGCCCGTGCGTTTGTTGGTGCAAAACGCTGCTATCGGAGATCCCGCGGCGTTTGAGCAGCTGGATCTCAAGCATTTTGAGGACCGGAGCTGAATACTGCAGGTGGAGAGAATGATGTAACCTGCAAACAGCATGTCATAAACCATCGCCAGTGGCTTACCATAGATGGGTGGCAAAAAAATCTCCAACTGGTAGGTTGGGTTTACGGCATTGTATGACCTTGCTGGTACCAAAGACGGCAATGTGAAAACCAAATTTGTTTAGGACAATTTCCGATTGTCCATTGCGTTACCGGAGGGTATAGAAGTGGTAGTATGGGGTATTGTTCCAACTACTCAATAGCAGAGGAGCGTACCGAACATAGCATAGATGATTCATACGATGTATAGGCTAGGGTGTACATAGCCAACAAAGTTGACATTTGACCAACCATCAGTCGGAAGCACTACCAGTGTGGTGCTCATTGTGATGGTTGCCGACATCCTATCTGAGCGGAGAACCCAAAGTGAATAAGTCAATACTGTTTAGCCACACCAACGATGTGCAAAAAAATGCAGTGCCTTTGTTTGGTCCGCTTTTTATGAAGAATTATGCCTTTGGGCTTGTTGGCTGGGAGCATGTTTTCTTCTTTCTCCTGGCTGGAGGGATGTGGAGGGCAGGCTTGTAGTCACTGATGTTTGTTTGAATTTCCAGCGCTGTGTGATATCTTCCAGCCACCTGACCCCAAGAATATGGGCCAGGCCCTGAAAGTCAGTTAGAACAACATGATTATTATATATCTCTACGTCCACTGGGCTGGGAGTAGTGACTAGTGTGAATTTCAGTTGCTATTCTTAAAGCATATGCATCTTAACATGCATTGGAAGGCAGCATCTGGCTGTGTTTGAAAATAGGGTATATCCCCAAATATAGCCATTTAATAGGGATAATGATCTATAAAATTTAAGGTTTCCATTCTAAGTTCCACCTTCCATCAGCAGTTTTCGACATCTCTCCGACCACCAGATGTCTTAGGTTTATCACCTGGCCTCCCTGCATCGTCGCGTCTGGCTATGGCTTTGCTCACCATTCTTCTTGGGACCTTAGGAGAAAACATGCCATGAAATGATCAATGAACGGAATGACTCCTAAGAAAAATAAAACATGAATAGCAATAAATATACGACTAGTTGACTTGTTGTAGTTAACTGATTGTCTATGTATATCTAAACATGTAGATTCTAAAACTATTCACCCCAACACCCCAAGATCGAAGTGCAAACATCCCAAGAACAATGCATTGCCAGCTCTGATATGGCAGCCGCACATCATGAAAATCCTGATGACATCAAGGCCAGCTGGTGTTTCCTTATTTTTTCTACCTCGAATGGTTCATTCGTACGACTGGGACATTCTCATGGTCAGTTGGCTCACCCACTGATCGGCTCACTTTGTCACTTTGTACGACGTCGGCGCTATGGGCATCATGCGGCTACTGCTGCTTTCGATCCCAGAGCCTCGGTCCGATGAAGTGTATACATATCGACCATGAATCCCAGTTGGTCTTATTGCAACCCAACCTACCTTAGGGGGGCCCTTCTTGTGCAAAACGATGACATTGTTGATCAGTATTATGGTTTTGGATGCAGTTCAGGTGGTCATATTTAGGATGTTTTGTATGTCATGTGTGGTTGCTTGAGTATGTCTTTTCCATTGTTTCCGCAGCAGTCCATGTTTGCTCATGCCGCCAAGTCTTCAAACTGCATGCCGCAGGGTGCCACATGTGCTTTTCCAAGCTGCAGTTGGTTGACTGGATGGATTGTAGCCATACACAACCAGATATTGGTTGCATTTGTTAATGGTTTAGATGGGTTCTATCCCACATTTCTAGTTGAAAGTTGAACTTCCAACCAGGGGGTCAGCAAAATTCAACAAATCACAGGTTGTACTGCATATGCAAGCAATTCGTATTTACAACCTACTTTTTCAGTATTGTATGGCAACCTCCAAAAAGATCGAACAATAAAATCCAACCTAAAATAGTGAAATAGTGGTGAATTACTTTTCCATACCTTTTTTTTGGCAATGTGATAGGGCAAATCCACTGAGAAGCACTGGCAAACAAAATATGTACCTTTTTTTGGGGGATGCTACAAATGTTATATACCTTTAAACCAACATAGATGTGGAAAAACTACCCTTTGTAGATCATGTTCCTAGGTAAACAATGGGTTTTCCAATGGTTTCCACCTTTTTTTGTATGTTTACCCTAGGGTACCTAGCCATTTTGATTGGGTAATCCGTCCATGCCACAGCTGCCAGGTGCTGCTGCTATCCATCTTCCTGGCCCCAGATCCAGCGCTGCTGCTGGGCAGCGACCTGGGGCGCCTAGTGGTCATTGCACGGTCCATTGGGAAGATCTTCACCTTCATGCGTCCTGGCTTGAGATTTCCGGTGGGATTTATCCATGGGGAGCTGATGAGTATATAACTTGTAATCAATATCCAATGGTGATCCGGCTTTTGTGGGGTTCAAGGATGTTTTTTTGCCCACCTGCCAGCTGAGGGTTCCTAGATTTTTGCTAGACATCCCACCAAATTCTCTCACTCACTTCCTCCCCGTCTCCTTCCCTGTTTTCGTCCTTCGCCGGATGGGCATTTCATCGCCAGCTTCCTCTTCAGCCTGTGTTAGACACTGACATCTATGACGAGCTCCCCGGGTCTCTGGGGCGCGCTGGACTGAACCTCTGGGGCTCCCCGGGCCCGAACAGTATTGCTGGCTCGAGAGAAAATGCCGGATAGAATTCGAAATATAATGACAGAATACAAGTCAGATAGAATGCCAAATAGAATGCCAGATCAAATGCCAGAAAGAATGACATACAAAATGTCAGATAGAATAGAATGCCAGGTAAAACGATGTGTCAGAATAATTCTGAATAAATGCCACGGCGGGGACCACTCGAAGAAAGTACTCGTGCTCAAACATATTTGGGGGATGGTCACCAACAGACGGGCACATTTTCCAGATGGGTTGAGACCACATGGAATTCTTATGAGGAATCTTGAATATGGGCGAATTCGATGGTGATTCTTTGGGGGGATTAATTGGATATTACATAAATATATATACATATACATGTGTAATATAGGCAGATAGAGATGGATGGATGGATGGATGCATCGATGGATGCATGGATAGATAGATAGATAATGGGGATATGGCCAGCAGTGTGGTTGTGGCAATGTTTTTTGGTGTGTTTGAAAAGTTGGTTTTTCCAACAAGCCATGAAATAGGGATGTTGATTCGTCTTCACCAGCGGGTTTTGGAGGTACCCTATTTTCAGACAAGCCCTTATATCCAAGATATAGGATCTCACTGGAATATGATATCTCTAGCTGGGTTGATGGTGTTTGATAGTCTTACCCTCTGATAATTTAACATAGCTATTGAAAATGGGGATTTAATTATAGTGGATTTTCCCATTAAAAATTGTGATTTTCCATAGCTATGTTAGTTTACCAGAGGGTATATGTGTGTTTTTCCCATGCCACCCACGATGATCACGCTTGGCTGACCTTCCCATTTTCAGACGGCCCCGAGGCGTGGCCAGCGTTGCCTTTCAGACATGCTGTCCCCACCCCCAAGATGGGTAGGAGGATGAAAGATCATCCTATACACGTATATTCTCACCCCCAAAACCTTGGTTTGTTATATTTGTTTTAAGTTATTCTTGGGATCATTCATGTTCAATTCCTATATAGAGGACGGGGGGGTGCTGCACGTATTTGAGGTTTGCCATCCCTGTGACGAGTGTTCATCCGCAGTTCGATTGTTTAGAGCATGTGCCTAGGCCGGCAGATATGACTGAAGTCGGTCTCCAGGTTTAAGGGGCAAGTGGGTATTTTTGCTAGCTGCTACTGTATATATTGATGATATTTGGGGATCTAAATGGGATGCACCAGAAAAACACATTCAATTATAGAAAGATCATGAAAAAAACATGTTGTAACATGTATCATTCATCCCAATTGATATTTTTTGAGTGGGCAAAATGGGGTCGCTAAGCCGCTAAGCATGTGCTCATTGGATCCCAGTACGATCCCAAGCTGGCTGGGATGCTGTCGGGCAACACCATGGCAGACACAATGCTCAGCGCGGCCCAACAAAGGCAGGCTCAGAATTCTCAGACCCCAAGATTCCACTGCATTCCACGGGATTCCACGGGAATATCATGGAATATGTGCCATGATTCGAGACAGTTCGAGACCTCCAACTCCTTTTTCAAAATGTCTCCCATTTTGCATCAGTTCCGTAGTCACAGGTGATGAAAAACGTCAAGCAATCAACAAACAGCGATCGCCTGTCTCGTGTCATCGATCTGGTGGACGACTATGGCTGGAACCGGGGGTTCTTGATTAATGTGGGAGATGTGAAACTTGGCTGAGGTCCTGGGCTCCAGGAGCTCAAGTTTTCTACAGCTTCAGGTTGAAGCTGGAAAAACTTGTGAAACATCTGTAAAAAAGGATGGACAACGAATACTAAGTTTGGTAAAGCATGCTGTATGCAATCGATATGGAAATGCCCCCAGCCAAGGAAGGGCGAAGTTGTCGAGGATACCCTTCAGGCTCGGGTGCAGTCAGGTGCACCGGTCAAGAGACTTGTTTGCGCTTAAAGGACTGGTCAAAGTTGGTTGGTTAGTTGGTAACTAGACCTTCCAAGCACCTACAAAAATGGAGTATAATGGAGTAATATACTTGTGATTTTGGGCAATCTACCGATTTTTATGGGTACTAAGAGGATTTACGTAGTAGCTAGTACCTTTGCAATGGTGCCAATGGGGATTATATACGCTTCAACCGGGTGGGTGCAGGTGGATGGTGGGCAAGAGGATGTAGAGAATGAGGAATGTGGGAGAGATGTGGGGTATGTAGTCTCAGATGTTAAGCACAAACTACGCTGGCTGCACATGCACTTTGTGCATTTACGTGAATGGGAGAGGGAAAAATCATTACATGTTTCTTGTGTTTGAGGGTGTGTGTGTGTGTGTGCATTGGCTATTTCATTTGTAACATTTTGCAGCATGCTAGTTTGCTCTCTTGAGAGGACAGATCAAAATGGAATACACGACCCTTTTTTGGTTGGGCGAACCCCCTTGCTGATTCACTAGACACTATGTACTTAAGTCCCTTTTTTTGGTGGCTACGAAGTCCCTCTTTTTGATAGCATCTCCCCAAAAGATGCGGAAAAGGTTACATTTACCATTAGTTTGAGAGAATGTAATTTTTCTTTTTTTGGTGGTGCTATATTTGGGGTGGTACTAAAATATATAAATATATCACTATAATATTACACTATATTACTATATTTATTTAAATATATTATAATATATTTATGTGTCTATGTGCATATATTTAAATAAATATTTTATTTGAATATACTTATTTTGATGCAATTATACATGTATAATATATATATATATATATTTATATAATGTGGTAAACCTGAGAATGAATCATCCCCATTTTCGCCGTAAATCGATGATGCAAACCATAGCCAAATGTCTGTGGACTACCAAATTGGTGGCTTAGCTCACCCCAGTCATTTCGGTGGGGCAAGTAGGCGAAGTTGTAGCTGAAGTGAACTAATTAATCCACTTACGGTTCCTTGGGTGAGCTACCAATTTCATATTACCACATTGCAATGCACTATACATATTATATATCTTCAGGAAACTTCATCAAAGTCACTGGCAAGAAAGTACCGTTCGACTTTAGTAAGTCTGCCATGTTAATGGGGTGAACTACTCTACTTGCAGGTGTGAGCCACCAAGTCTGTGCCAAATTCAGCCACAAGAAAAAGGTTGATCATGTTTTCGTAACATCTGAATAAGGGCTTTACAAAACCTCCAAACAAAAAAGGCTTGTGACTCTATTGTTTGAGTTATCAGTTAAACCTCCAACATGTTAATTATACATATCCATAAATGAGTGGTATAAACAATGCCCAAATGTAAACGTAAAGCAAAACATATTATTTGTATGAATGGCAATGACCTCACGTCGTGACGTCACTGGGATGATGGTTAGGATCCCCAAATGGCTGATTTTTTTCAGCTATTTTGCGGTTCGTGAGTTATTAGAAGTCAGCTTAAGTCAGCCAACAAGGTAGATAGATAGATAGATAGATAGATACATAGATACATAGATACATAGAAACAACATATTATATTGTAATATATCAAATGTTATTACATTATATTATACATATGTGCATTTTTTTATATATGCATATCTCTAAATTTATATATATATATATAGATACACAAATTACCAACCCAGATGTAACTAAATCAGCCCAAGAAAAACTTGATGATGGTTAATGCTCCCCTATAGTACGGCCTTAGGAAGTCTCATCCCCAACGAGGCTGGTCCTCGAGCTGGGGACCTTCGTGGGCTACGGCACCTTGCGCCTGGCGCGGCAGCTGAACGCTACGCGCCTCGGGAGGAAAAACAGATGACTATAGTTATATTGGGTTTATAGTTGCCCTCTAGTACACGTTTACATAACTATGGAAAATCCACCATTTTTTCATGGGAAAATCCGCTATTTCTATGGCCATTTTCAATAGCAAACTATTAAATTACCAGAGGGTAATGGTTATAGCGAATGGATTTTCCAAGATTTGATGTCCTTGGATTGATCCAAGGGAAAATGTGCAATATACTGAAAACCATGTTTTTTTTCCAGTGAAATATAGAGGGTTACTATGAATGTTCCTTTTATCCAATTCTGGGAAAGTGGACACAGCTGGAGGAAGGGGAATTGTTTGGTTTGGATTGGTTTGGTTGGCACCCTCTTGTCGTCAACCATGGCAATCGGAAATGACTATGTTTATTTGTTTCTATTGCTATTCGAACTCAATGATAATGGACCATAGGAAATGGGACCCAAAAAATGAATCCATAGAATACTGAAACCGAAGTTTCAGGGACAAGGTCTACCAATCTGGGATGGTAGAGATTCTTTCCAGAGAAAGTGCCAAGCAAATTTCGTCCCGCCCTTGCACCTGGAGGAAAGGGGTTGAACTGATCACGGTGGATCCAGATGTGATGGCCTATACGATCTCTAGCAGTTTGTATGAACAAGCTGGAGTGCGAGAGCAAATTTCCATGAAGACAGATTATTCCTACAATGTGTTCCAGGCTGCGGGTTGGAATGTGGGGCAAATGGTGTCGAAAATCAGGACTTTCTGTAAAGGACACTGGAATTGCATCCAGCTAGTTGTTTGTTTCCGCCAAGTATTTAGATTCTCTAGATTTATTTTGCGACTTGCTGTACCCTTATTTGGATTCATCTGGAAGGTTGAGATCTGGCTACAAGTTTGGTTTCGCTCAGCTCGTTGCTGTGTTGGGACTCCTGTAGGAGTTGAAAGACCAGCAGAAGAAGATCGATTTCCTGTGCCTTGAAAGCGACTCCTATTTCTGGTGGCTCAACTGGGGCCAGACCAGCAACACCGAAAAGATCTAAACCTCAAATCCAATCCTCAAAGAAGTTGGTGAATTAAAAGATGATTGTTCTATACACCTCGGAATTTCCTCTATAAAATCGGACACCCTGAGGAACCCCCCGAATTCCAAGGGGTATATTGTTCCCATCGTTTTGGGTGTTGCAGTACTATTGTTGTTTTCGAGTGTGTATGTAACAATGTGCTATCGCTCTTCCTGTGGAAGTTCTTTGCTAATCTGGGCTGCAGAACATTGCTTGTTGCTGAATGCGTATATAATTAGTGTGGCAATAGTGTGGCAATAGTGTGGTATGTTGTCAGTGTATCTTCGGCAACATCGTATCTTTGGATGGTCTCATGCTACCTTAAATTCAAAGGATGGTTTCCACCGATAGATCGGGATCTCCCCTTGCTATTTGATTTCTGCCGTCGGTTACCAGGGGTAAGTCAGACCAACACGATTCAGCAGAAATGCTGCAGTGCTGACTTGTTTTCTTTTCCGTTCTGTCTCTTGTCGAGGTTCATCGATCACGTGAAGCAGCTCTATTTGTCAGATTCTTGCCTGACGATTGCTATTGGGGAAGCTAGGGAGCTAAGGGGTCCCAGTTGGCACAGCAACTGGTCAAGAAAAGAACTTGTTCATCTCATGTATGTCCCATGTAGAACTGGTTAGTAGCGGCGCTTGCAGTTCGTTGACTGGGTGGGCAATGAATCATTTGAGTAGAGTTCATCGGGATTCTATGTCTTGGCTTTCGGCAAGAGTCAAGGCCCTTGGATCCCTTGGATCAATTGGATCCCGTGGATCCCCTCGGAGGCACCCAAGGACACTCGCGCGCTAAGGATTTGAAGCTGGCCCTACAAATGGACCTCTTGGCCCCCGGCTGTGTGGTGGTGGCCGACAACATCCTGGCACCGGGGGCTCCTGAGCCTCGCTGGAAGAGTTCATGGCTTCCCGGGTCTATCCCTTGTGGGTCACGACCCCCAATGTCCCCAATCACTGGGTGTGGCAACATCTAACATAGGAGTCAATCTCCGCGATACTTCATGCCGAACGAACAGAAACTCATAGAAGCTGAATCCCAGCTTTGGCCATTTGGGGTTCAACATTGGACCCAGTTATATGTGTATCTCATGATTCTCATGTTCTATCCCCAGTGTTGGTGATCATCTTTGGTGCCCATCCCATTAGATGCCCCAAGGACTACAAGGAGTACATGCTGACGGGCGAAGGCAGCAAGATTTTTCAGACCGAAGTGCATCGCCTTCATGTGGAGTTTCTGGGCTGTGGAATGGCTGGGTTTAATGGGCTTAAACAATTAGCAAGGGGGACCAGTGTGGCTTCGATAATGGGAATTCATTGGGTTGAATGGGATTTCATGGTGTTTTAATAGAATGTCATGAGGTGTAATGGGATTCAAGAACAAAGGAAATAGAATCTGGCTACCTAAATTATCGCGACCTCACTACCATGTCGCTAGAAATGACGGTCAGGATTAGGGTAACTATCCGGAAGATGCGTGATGATGCGTGGCCAAACTGTTCATGCTTGTGAACTATCACTATTCATCCATATGCAATAGGAGCACTCTCAGAAATAGATAGGAAAGCAAAATCCAATCTTAAAATAGTTGGTATACGTGACATGTCCCAAACTTTTGCTGGTTACTCTCTTTATGTTATATATATATATACCTAAACTGCACAGTTGCAAAAGCAAAGGTATACCACCAATTTGGATGGTTTATCCCATTTTCTACCATCCATTTCTGGCAAGCTCAGGCTAAAAGCACATCAGCAAAGCTCCAGTATGTTGCATGAATCCATGTACCTTCCGGTATTCACACATGGCTAGCTGGGAAATCCCGGATATATAGAGTGTCTAATCGGAAAGCCATTTTTATAATTGGAGGATGTTCCAGTGCAATGTTTCATTCCCGGAGGGTATACATTGTAAAGTCGATGTGAACAACGTGAAGTGTCAGATTCTTGGGCTCTTCAGTGACAGTGGCCAAAGTCATCACAGCATTTTCCCAATAATTTCAATAGAATGCAGGACCTCCAGGGTGACCATTTTGGGATTTCAACGCTCCATGGGTTTGCCTCAAATTTCAATAGGGAGAATGATGATCAACCATGGGAGTGAAGTGTCCGTACTAAGTACTAACATCTACTCACCACATCCACCATCATTTCTCAAACTATTTGCTGGAACTGACACCATCAACCATCCCATTGGCAGTGAAACCTTTTCTGAACACTAGGAGAGCTTGTCACCATAGTGCTTTGGCGCTTGCAAAACGAATCCTCGAGTATAATACGTACAGCAACCCCAGAACGGATAGAAACAAGACAAGAGAAGTTGACATCCCCTGCAAAAGTATGCGCAAATAGCAGCGAAGAACATCTTCTCAGAACATCCTGAAGCACTTATTTCCATCATGTTCTATCTAGTTGGGGCTTTACATGAAAGTGAGTAATCTCCAGTGGTGCAGGTACTGGCGCAGTTTTCCAGACGAAGTGACGGTCAGCAAATATCTTGGTTGACTGAGTTGACCGGGAAGTTTGAGCTGACATGAACTCGTTACATACTGCACTGTTTACATAATCGTAATTCATATTCTTTTATATAAAAGCAAGACATTTAGTAAAGCTGGCTAGCTCAAAGGTCACGACCCTGGCCTCAAAGATAGATTTTCTTCTGCCTATGCCCCGATAGGCCGGCCACTTATCCAGAACCCCATTTCGAGCACCGAACGGAGCGGTGTAGTGGCACAGAATGGCACCGTTTCGCGCTGCAAAAAGAGTGGCCGAATGCTGCGAGAAAGGTCTGTAGATTGTCACCGGGAGCAGTAGAGCCTTCACAAAAGTGCCCTTTTCTGATGTTCAATCATCATTAGTTGATAGATTCCACTATAATTTCAACTATTGGTTTGTTGATTCTTGATCCTTTAATTTCAATCATCCCAGGCATCAAGAGATTTGTGTGATCCGATTCTTGTCCAGCCTGGTGGGTAGCAGAATGGCTTTGATTTCTCAAGGGCCCTAGCCATGTCCAGCCGAATCTACTTTTGGAGAATGGAGCTTGAAACGACCTGCTGACCGGTAATTAATTATCTACATACTGGTTGGTGATATGAAGTGCTCTTGTTTTTCCATCACTTGCCACTCGGGGATGGATAAAGACTTATTTTACCAGAATACATTGCCAGCTATTTTGGCGTGATAACCCAGGGTTTTCATCCATCGCCACTTCACAAACATGTGTTTCATCATTTTTCCAGAGTCTGCCACCAAGCAGGACCTTGATCCTTCACGGTTCACCCTCGATCCTTCTGCAACCTTCAGGAGGCATTGAAAGTGAATCTCATCGCGCCTATGGCTCTGATGCAGGCACGAAACATCCTGGGAACATGGTCAGCATCATAGGTGGTATGGTCTTCATCTACCATAAACCAACGTTGCCGTTGCCTGATTAAGCTGGGTCACTTGCTCACCTTCACCTTCTTTTGAACTCTTTGAGAGATGGCGATGGAGAGAGAGAGAGAGGAATGTATCTACAGTATACATACATACATAATCTATAGATACCCTCTGGTTATTTAACATAGCCAAGGAAAATCCCCTATAAATGGAGGTTTCTATGGGAAAATCATTCAAAATTAGCCATTTTCCATGGCTATGTTAGTCATAACCAGAGGGTAAATGGTACGCCCAAGGCCCTGCTGCCTCAGCTCCGTGGTGGTCGGGTGCTGCACTTGGGGACCTCTGTGGCACATCATCCGCAGAAGGGCACAGCCACGTGACACGGCGGTGTTTTTTGAGATCCAGGCTGCCAGCTGACTGGGGATATACCATTATAGTATACCACCCATCAAAATGGTTGAATATGGTTGATTTGTCGATTTGGCTGTTTTACAGACGTTTGGTGGCTATCTAGTTTTGTATTGGTAATTACGCGTGGTCTAGTAATATTTGAGTCATTTCAGTCGTGTTTCTTGATCGATGGCCTTGATGTTTATCCAGGGTCGTGCCCGTACGTTTTCTTTTGCTTTGACTTGGCACATACACCCTAATGTGACATCCCATGACAGTTCGAGTCCATTTCATGCGTTCATTCTCTCAGGAAACCTTGGCTAGTTTTAGTGTTGCAAGTGCACCAGCTGGGAAAATCCATCTATGTGCCGCTAAGATCCATGGGTATACAGAAAGCAATGACTATATGGATTGGATATAATTGGATGAATACATATACAAATCATATATACATATACATGTCAGGCTTGATTATTTTGTATTATCTCTATTTGATCTCTCAAATTCGCTCTGACATTTTGTTTGAAAAAATATATGTATCATGCACATTTGATTGTTCCTGAGGTATGGCATCACCAAAGCCGCCTTCCACCGCCTCTACCAACAGCTCAATGCTGAAGAGCTGGGGGTGCCAGTGGCAACACTCAGTCCAGGTGCGGGGAGACCATATGAAAATGGGATTTCAGACTATTTCTGAGGGATGTCAATCGGATTGATTTTGGGGCTTACGGGATTTTATGGGATTTATTTAAGGATTTAGTGGGATTTGATGGAATTTATGGTGGTTAGAAGGAACTTCAATGGATTCTAACAGGATTTCAAGCGGGGACGCTGCCGATTTTCTCTGGAATTAATGTATATTTTGAGGTTTCGGGGGGTTCCATATGATTGTTGTTGGATTTCGGGGGTCATTTGATTTTTACCATCTTGAAAATTAACATGGAACCCAAGAAATTGTATGTGGAACATATTTGTTACTCTTGGAATCTATTGGAATGCATGAAAATCGTTGGTATTGTCTTGGTTTTTCAGAGTCATAGATGCCTGGCTGGGGCAGTGCACGATGGATCACCAAAAAAGGAACTATGGATTTGTATAGATGTTTGATAATCCCTCCCACTTTTGAACGCGCCGAACATCCTACAAAGATCTATACCTCGTAGCTCCAATCGAGTTTTAAAAGAATTTTCCAACCAATGGATGGAGTTTCAAGCGGCCATCCCCTTGGAAACAACACACCACCAGGGCTGGTAGACACGGAGGGCGTCCGTGACCACGTGACCAAAGCACGTCGCTTGGATTTGCCACACGTGAACTTCTTCGATGCGGCGTCACGTGAACTTCTTCGATGCGGCGTTTGAGAAGGCAGTGCTATGGTGGATTGCCATGGTGGATGGTAAGACTGAGTAAATCTTGGAGTACCAACACTACTTACAGAAAATGTTGGATATGTTGGCAAAGAATTTTGGTTACCGGTCGGAAATTAGAAAGCACATTCAGAAACTCAACATTCAGAGACCGCGGTGCAGGGTAGGTTCATAGGCGACTTCTTGTTTGACTCGAGGGCAAGCAACAGTGACCGCTGCAGGATCCGGCAGCCGACGCCTGATGTTTGCATGACGCAGTAGAATTATGATACCACTTTGGATTACGAGTAGAGGATAGGATGATGCAAGTCAGACATGCTATTTATCCCAGAAAGAGGTAGCCGGATGAAACTATCGGATAGGATGGGGTGCCCCCAGATTTTGGGACAAACCCCGTATTACTCCCAAAAATCAAATCCATCAACCACCATTCACTTGG
>BGPT01000185.1:301104-322614 GCA_003297045.1 Symbiodinium sp. clade C Y103 | reverse complement strand
GGCTCAAGAGTGAGTGGTGATCGTTCGATCCTGTGAAAAACACCCTCACTCCCGCTCGCACATACTGTCAAACATGTCGAGCATTGACGTTGCTGCCTCGTCTGCTGCTGCTGACACAGTCATGACGGCCTCACATGTCACTGATGATTCTGACTGGGACGTCATTTCGGCCACTCAAACCTTGCAGCACGAGGAAGATGAAGCGAATGATTTTCTCCACCTGAAGGAGGCAACGCAGGAGGAGTTGTCGGAGGAGCTGAGGGCATCCATGGCCTCCCTGGCAGAGACCATCTCCCAGCTTCAGCTTTCGTCTTCGGCCCCTGCGACGGACACCATGGAGGTGGAGCACACACCGCGCGCTGGCCTGGGCTACACCCCTGTGGAGGAGATGGAGACGGAAACCCGTGCTGGCCTTGGTTTTTCTCCGGCCGCACAGGTGCCTCCGGCCCTGAGTGAGTCGGAGACTTCCCCGGCACCAGCCCCTGTGGGCTTTGTCCGTGCTTCACAGCCGACTCTGACCCTGAGCCCAGTTCGTTTTGTTCTGGACCCGGAGAACAATGCCTTCAGCAAGTTGGCGGCTTTCCCGCTCCTTCCCTTCGATCCCCAACTACCTGATTCAGCTCCTCCAGAACACCACAGAGGCTGAGATCGTGGACCTTTTTGCCAAGTTTGTCCACGTCCCCATGACCTCCCAAGGAGTCCGACGCATCTTGGAGGCCTACATCCCGATGAAGGCCCTCTGTCGCCAGGAAGCCGTGTGGGCTATGAAGTCCCAAAAACAGCACCAGTCGGCTGGTCTGGGATCGTCTGCCCTCCGACCTCGACCACTTCAGGCCACATCCTGCATGATGTGCAAGCAGGGCAAGAAGGTCACGTACGAGCCGCCCCTCACCACCTTTGAGCTCGATGGTGCTCCTTGGCAACTTACACCGGTTGATGGCAAGCCAACTTGGGTCCCCATGGCAACGCCCTNCCCCTCACCACCTTTGAGCTCGATGGTGCTCCTTGGCAACTTACACCGGTTGATGGCAAGCCAACTTGGGTCCCCATGGCAACGCCCTCTTCCGGTGCCTCTGGCCCGGTGGGGGGGGCCGAGCCCAATCTCTAAGGTGGAACTTTCCGTGGATGCCTCGGCGTTTGCCCAACCCCCTGGCAAGACGACCTCGCTGGACGAGATGACCATGGCGGATGCTGTCCCCCTGCCGCTGAGGATGAGTCTCCGGGAGGAAGTCTTGGAGCAGGCCCCGGACAAGGACGCCCAGATGTCCTCTGCACTGCTTGCCCAGCACAAGGAGACGGTGAAGCGGCACCAGAACCAGTCCTTCCAGGTGTTCCACCCCGAAGCGGCTCAAGCTCTCAAGGCGCAGGCAGAGGTCTACAAGCAGTCGGCACTGCGGCAGAAAACGGAGGAGGAGGAAGCTGAGGCCAAGCGCCAGAAGACCGAGGTCATCACGGCCATGTTGGACCAGAATGAGACCTTCTTCCAACCGTTTCAGGGGGGCCTGCAGGAGCCCTCGGACAGTGCCATCCTCAGCCCTGGCGTTGATCTGGTTCGTCGTAGCAACCTGGCGGTTCTCCGGGAAAAGCTGCAGGAGCAGCTTCTCTCCGGCGGGGTCAACACGCTGACGGCCCTGCAACAAGCCCAGACTACCCTGGAGGAGGCCCGGGCGGCCAACAAGCAACGACAGGCGGCGGGCCAGGACTTCATGAAGCGCCACACCCTGGTTCCCCTGGACCCCAGCATCTGGCCGGAGGAGTTCCGATTCGGAGGACGTGGGCTTTCTCTTGGAGATCAACCACAACAAGACCACCTTCCCGCCTCGGCTCCTGGATGAGATGCCGGACCTGAAGGTCTCCATGATGCAGGGCTCTGCGGGCCTTGACGCCATGGAAGGTGAGGCGGCCAAGCTGGCGATGCTCTTGTGGGCCGTGAAGTACCATAAAGGGGAACAGCGCCTCCACGCTGGCATCTGGAAGACGGTGGATGAGGTCTCCGTGCCAGACTGGGCCCTGGCCATCAAGCTCTCCAAGGAACAGATGGGCGCCCTGGAGCGTCGCACCCATGTGGATGTGCCCCCCTATGACTATATGGTCCCACCGGTGTTCTCTGACGAGACCATCCAGGACAGGTCCACCGGGGTTTGCGCCCGCTTGTGGAGGAGATCACCGGCCTGTTTTGGGCCTCTGGACCATGTGGCAAGTGGCGAAGAGAGACCCGCACTTGGACGCTCCCCGCATTGGTCAAGGTGTACTCCCACAGGTATACCTTCAAGGAGATTTATGCTGCCTGGCACCAAATGCCCATCACGTTGACCGCCCACAAGCGGGGAAAAGACCACCCAGACTCCAAGACTGCCAAACGTGTCTTGGATTGGAATCTCGCCAGGAAGGAGGCCAAGGCATTTGTGGCCGCTGTCGGCCTCCCGAAGCCCTCGAGCCAAGAGGAGTGGCAGATGGTCTTCAAGGAGATGGGCCGCTTCNCGGCCTCCCGAAGCCCTCGAGCCAAGAGGAGTGGCAGATGGTCTTCAAGGAGATGGGCCGCTTCCTGGCCACCAAAACATTCATGACCAACTGCCCGGCCCCAGTGATGGAGATGCCCATCCACAGCCTGCACGACAGCAAGGAGGCCTTGAGGTTCAGGGCCATCTGTGACGAGCGCATCACCCTGCCCTGGCGGCGTTTGTGGAGTGTACTCCAAGTTGGTGGACTCCTTCCCCCCTGAGGCGATGCTGGACATCAAGGTGAACTGGAGATGCAATGTCTCTCACACCTGGGTGGCTGAGGTCACGGCGGAGGAAGCAGTGCACCTTTACCGCAAGTTGGGGTACTCAGACACAGCCATTGCCGCCTTGGGGTGCCCCCTTCCTCCCGGTGCCCCTGGCCCGGTGGGGGGGGACACGTACCCACGGCCACGGAACTCCAGGCGAACCCGGCCAAGTTCCAGTTCCCCCCGCTCACCACCTTCAATGTCACCTCGTGGCCGGCAATGACTACAAGAAGAAGCATTATGGGGACAAGCGCAAGCATGTCTTTTGGGGCGCCGTTGAATGTGGCTTGATCTTGCCCTCCATCAGCAGCTGGGAGATCGTGAGCAAGGAGAAATCCGTCACGACGGGGGGCTACATGTGCAAGTTCTGCAAAGGCTTTTGGAAAGCCGGGAGAGGCGGCTCCCGCTTCCTCCAGATTGTGGGGCGACATCGTGGGCAGATGACCGCCCTCCAAATGGTCCTGGATGAGCCCCCGCAGGCCCTCCACAACCAATGGATCAAGGACCGCATGGAGTTTTACAAGCGCGTGGAGCCCCTGGCGGCGCCTAGAGACGAGCGTGTGGAACTGGTGGGCTGCCCAGCCAACCGCCTCCGCTTCAGCAGCTCCAATGGCATGGGCCCCACCTCTGACCTGATCTGGACCATCATCTTGAAGAATGAAGAGATCCAAGGGCTCAAGCTCATCCAGCAGGTGGCGCGCTCTGCGGCCTGAGCTGCCACAGGTGCCTCCGGCCCTGAGGTAGTCTCAGGGTCTGCCGGCAGTGAGCCCTGGCGGGATCAATTTTGACGAGTCTCCACATTACAGATCAGTGGCTGCCCTGGACTCTTGGCATTGGACCTCAACCCTGTGGGTAAAAATGATCCAGCTGAGTGCCCAGTTCTTTGCACATGCCTAAGGCTTTCAATGGTCTTTTTGAATTTCCCTTGTTTATTGGACCTTCTGGGAAACAGTCACGGTTTTGAGTTAGGACTACAGGTTGTTGCACTTGGTTGGGTGATGCCTTGAAACGTGAACAACGAGACGACCGGATCAGTACTCTCCCTGGATGACTTTGAATTTTGTTCGGCATGTGCAGTCCTTTCAGACTTTGAAACGTGAAACAACGAGACGCCTGGATAAGTAAAGGTTTTGGATGACCTGGATTTTGTGTTGCATGTGCAGTATCTCCAGACCTTGAAACGTACGACATGGTGCCGTATCACCTGACTTCCTGCCGCACTTAGGAATCACTTAGGTCTCCTCAACTTGGTCTTAGTGTCACGATACCACACACACCATCCCTGCACACAGTTACTTTCCCTGTTTCCTTTACAGATGATTGTTATCACCGAGCCCTGGCTTGGCTCAAGCACTTAAGTATGTCAACCCGGCCCAGTGTTAGTTTTTCCCTGAGACCCCCTTACACCAGGGGATGGGACGGATTGGCCCAGCACCTGTATGATGCCCTGGTGGACATGGGCTACTCCCCGCGCCAAACGGATGGGGAGTTGTTAGTCCTGTTCTGTTTGCGGGTACGGCACCCGCCTGAAAATCCGCCCCAAGACACCATCTCGCTGCGGCGATTGGAACACCTGTTTTATGATGAGTTCACCACCCTGGATTCCCAGAAAGATCTGGTGCCCACAGACCACTTCACGGATCTGGATCTGGTGGCTTCTGCCCTGGCCCGGCTGCCCCAACCGGTACCAGAAGCTGCCATCCCCGCCACGTGGAATGACTTATGGGGTCTACTCCAGGCAGTGGCCGGGGGAAAACCATCCCAGGACTACACACCCCTGATGTCCAAGTGGGACATGGAAGATATGCACCTGTGGAAACACCGCAATGAGCCACCCACCATGCTTCAGCCCGAGCTACTGAAGTGGCGTCATTGGAAACCCAGTGCCCTGAAGGATGAAGAACCCACCACCCAGAGAGCCCTGAAAGTCCACCTTCGTGGGAGATGGGCAGCCCGGTTGTTGGCCCACTTTGCTCCCTATGCCCAGCATATCCCGCACATGGCACCACTGGTTGGGCCTGACTTCCACACTGAGTTGATTCACCTGTTGGGGGACACCCGGTTCAGAACCCTGCGGCAGTATTGCCTGGCCTATGAAGGGCTGCGGAAGAGAGGCTTTGAAGCCATCCCCTGGTCTGAGAGAGATGTCCGTGCCCTGTTGAACCGCTTGGCAGACGATGAGGTCACCCCATACAAGCTCCAACAAGTATGGAATACCCTGAAATGGTTCTCCAAGGTCTTCGGTCTCCTCAACATTGATGAGGTACACTGGCTGAAGGCCAAGAAACAGGCCCTGGAAGAGACCCTGGCAGACACTGCAACAAAGCCCCAGAGAAAGGCAGTGGTCCCCAGTCGAGAAGTGGTGTGGGCCCTGGAAGAGGGCGCCGCGACCCTTGACCCTGCAGGTGTTTGTGGCCCTGATGGGCAGGTGGTCCCCGGATTTGACCGACACAAGATGATGGATGCCTTCATCTTAGGTCTGGCCCGGTTTCAGTTGGGCTGCAGTGCCCGATTCAATGACCTGCAACACGTGCACCCCAGAGAGTTACACAGCACCACGTCCACCATTGAGCTCCAAGCGTGGCAGACAAAGACAGTCTCCACGGCCCGGATCAAGAAACACCCAGCACCGTTGATCTGTCCCAAGTACAGCTTCTCTGGTAAGGACTGGTGGCCTGGGTGGGTGGCCACCATCCGGAAGCTGCGCAAACTGCCCAAGTTCCAGGATATGGACTACTTGATACCCACCGTGAGCAAAGACTTCAATGGGATCATTGCCAGACCCACCCAGTACGCCAGACCGTGGTTTGCGCTGGCTCAAAGATGCCCTGATCCGTCATGGAGTTGAGAGATCCCAGGTGGACCCACTGACGTGGCACCCTTTTAGAGTTTTTATCCCAGACTGTGCCTTTCAGCTTGGCATTCCCCGGGCCCAGCGCCAGTACCTTGGGAACTGGCTATCAGAGAGCACGGCTGATGTCTACACCAGGGAAAAACGCAACGTGGTGGTCTCCATGTGGAACCAAGTTGCAGCCAAGGTGCCCCGCCTTGACCTTGACCCCGGCAAAGAGAGGCGTGAGGACTTCAACCACCCTGATTGGAATGACCCAGCACCAGTGGAGATCCCGGATGGGGAAGCCCCGGATGAGAAACCCCTCGGGGCACATGACACGCCCGAAAGTGGCAAGAGCTCCAGATGGAGCCTTGTGGACCCACCGGTGGAACACCCATCGCCCACGGAACTGTTCCCAGATCAGTCCCAGCATGAGCTTCGGGTCGTGGTCACCGTTGGACCCAGGATGAAGAGGTGGTTGCTGACGCCCCGATGGATAGTAGTTCAGACCCCAGACACAGGCCCTGACACAGATGATTCCGTTGACACCGGCTCTGAACAAGAGGGGGTCCAACTTCCCTTGCAGTGACACGCGGGACCCATTACGGGTGCCCCTGGCCCCGAGGTGGTTTCCCCGAAGTCCTGCCTGTCATCCTACGGAAATGGCGGGTGTGCCAGCCCGTCCTTCGGGTTTGGCGGAAAATTTCGACCTGGCACACCACACTGTGACAGGGTAATCCTGCATAGCAGTTCCCAGTTTTGCACAGGACAGGGAAACCAGGACCAACTGGCNCTGTGACAGGGTAATCCTGCATAGCAGTTCCCAGTTTTGCACAGGACAGGGAAACCAGGACCAACTGGCACCAACCACTGCACCGAGAAAAGAGAGAGGGGAATGGTTGGTGTCAGCGCAGCTGCTTGCACTTGTGAACACTTGTGAACACTTGACATTTTTTCACACTTACATACATTTGTTTCTTGCATTTAGCTTGCGGTTGCAAGGCATATGTTTGGAATGTTGAACCAAAATGTCCACCGGACATTTTGGCTCAAGAGNACACTTACATACATTTGTTTCTTGCATTTAGCTTGCGGTTGCAAGGCATATGTTTGGAATGTTGAACCAAAATGTCCACCGGACATTTTGGCTCAAGAGCGAGTGGTGATCGTTCGATCCTGTGAAAAACCCCACCGCTCCCACCCTGGTTTTTCACTCGGGCCACATACCTGACCATGGCAGCGCCTCCTCCGGCCACGCCACCTGATGCCATCCCTGAGGACTTGAAGGAAGATGTGGACAAGCTCACCAAGGGCCTGTCGGTCATTTTGGTGGCCCGTCAGATCCCCTGGCATGTCCAAGCTGCGATGGGCCGTCAAGGCTACATCACTGTCGAAGACCTGGCTGACCGCTGGGACACACCTGAGGCGGCACGACAGAATGGCCCCACGGACCTTGGCTTCTTGGCGGGCACTCATGGTTTTGACCAAGCCACCACAGCCTTCACGACAATGCGGCTTTTGCAAGCTGTCCGCACAGCCAGACAAACAAGCTCCCTTCCTGGGGCCATGGGTGGCCCAGCATCTCCCGTGAAGTCAACATCTGCGGCATCAAGCCCCTTGGAGGCCAACCTGGATCGTAGGCTCTTGGAGGAGACCTATATGAAACACTTTTCCCAGAACCGCCCTCGTCTTGAACATCAAGGCAGTGATGCCCTCCTGAAACGCCAGTTCAAGTTTGTCAACCGAGGGGAACTGGGCTTCATCCCGGTCAAGTACTTGGTCAGCGCCCTCCCAGAGGAGGGGGAGCGCCCAACAAAAACAACAAAACGTTTCACGCTTGATGGATGGGAAGGTCAAGAAGAAGAGGAAATCCGAGCAAATCCCACAACCCGCAGACAATTGGAACGCATGCACATGGTGTTCCGCACCACCCTGTTGATGTGCTTGGCCTCGGTCCCCCAGTTCGGCAATTTGGCCCTGACCAAGCGAGAGTTGGATGACTGGTACGACTGGTTCTATGGGGAGGACATTGCAGGCCGCCATCCGGCCCCATCTGAGGCAATCTTGCTCTATGCGGAGCGCAATGCATGGTGCCGCATTCATGATCTAGTTCATGGTGGGGAGTCCCTGAGCCAGGCCCTTAAGACCATCCGCCAGGACCTTCTGTTTTGGACCAGGGAGGTTTATGAGCGGGTAGGCAAGACCCAAACAAAGTTGACCCCCTCAAAGGGCAAGGGTAAGTCCAAGGGATCCCCCCCACCCACCACACAGGTCTGGCAAACCCAGTGGAAACCCAAGAAGGGGGACGGGAAATCACCTTCCCAGGCCAAGCCCTCTTCTGGTGAGGGGGGGGAAATCAAAGGGCAAGTCCAAGGGGAAACCGGACTGGCCAAGTCACTGGGCCTTCCGCAATCCCAAGAATGTCCCATACTGCAGGGACCACCACCTTTACAAAGGCTGCTCTGGCCAATGTGGCCGATCCCACAACTGCCCAGTGTGTGTGGGGGGCTGGATCTGTGACGCCCCACCGTCATCACATAGTGCGGCTGACTGCCCACACAAGCCACAGTGACAGGAGATCGCTACGGGTGCCTCTGGCCCCGAGGCCCTCCTGCAGAGGCCACCCATACCCGCTGGATCGGCCCGCAGCCCTACCCGGTGACCCTGTCCCGGTGCCCTTGCCTCCCATGCCATCCAATCAGCCAGACACCACCCACACCAGTCTGGGGAACACCCCCACACCGTCCCCACCAACACCCACCCAATACACACCATTCCAAAGAGCACCGGGGAACACCCCCATGCCACCATCAGCCCAGGAGGGGAACACCCCCAAACCAGTCACCACACCTTCATCACCAACCCTGGAGGAGAATTTTCCCCAGTTCACCTGGATGCAATCTCTTCCCCCACGATTGCGGCAACGCCTGCACTGGACCCCCACTACAGTGGCAGGCATCACCTCACCGGTTATGCTCCTGCTGTATGCAGGAAAAGATGATGCAGGATCTTTGGACTCCTGTCTTCATTCCTACTACCCGGAGCTCACTCCCCATGTCTGGGTCATTGACAACCGGAGGGACCCCGCCCCCAGAGGCCAAGATATGCTGGCAGATCAACCATACTCGACCCTCTGCACACTGGCAGCCCAGGGCCAGATTTTGTTTGTGGGGGGAGGCCCCAATTGTCGCACCTGGAGTATACTCCGCTGGTTCCCCAAACCCGGAGCACCGAAACCAGTGAGAGGCCGGCCTGATTCCCTGGCATGGGGCCTGGATGCCCTGTCACCCTCAGATCAAGAGGATGTCGACAATGATAGTGTGCGGCAGATGTATTTGACTTCCCTGGCCTATTCGGCCATGGCCCAGAGACCCCAGCAGGAGCTTTGCGGTTCATTCTTGGAACACCCAAGTGACCGGTTGAAGTGAGCACCAGCCCAGCAGCCCACCAGTGCTCCTCGGTGTGGCATACCCAGGTGTACAAACAATGGGCTCACTGCACCATCACCGGATCAAGTTTGATCAATGTTGCCTGGGGCAAGTGGCCGTGAAGGCTACAACCCTGTCCACTGACCTCGAACTCCACCACTGGCATGGGATGAGGTGTGGACATGATGGACACGGTCCCCGGGATGACATCCGCAGCAGTGACCTAAGCAGATACCCCTGGGAAATGATGAAGGGCTTGGCTCAGGCCATCGCCAAACACTGTGCCCCTCGCATCGGCCGGCTGCAGCCCGCGCCAACCCGGCCACAGCCCACACCGTCAAACGGCCCACCCCCAGGGGGACCCCGGGCACCATCCCAGCACCAGAGCACACCGCCCAGACACCAATCCCGGCCAAATCCCAGTGGAAAAGGGCAAGAAGGCCCTTCAACTCCTCACAGCAGGCTGTGCCCCTGCAGAGGGTGCCCAGCCCCCAGTAACCATGGAGGTTCCCCTCACTGAATTGATGGCCACTTCAGACCGGCCACTGGTAGCCCCCCTGGCAATGGCCTCCACCCTGTGGGACAAAGTGGTGAATCTCAACGTGGCCTTCAAGACCAGACCCCTCCGAGATGGAGGAGGTAAGCCCTCACCGGGCAGGTTACCACCGTTGCGGCGACCCAGCTCCCCACTGGCAAGTCTGGGGGCCAAACTGCTCACCTTAGCAGCCCCAAGGGTCGACAAGGTCACATGGTCCACGTCTTGTGGTGAAAAGGTACACCCTTTCCCAGATCACCTGCTCCACACCGTACGCACCACCCTTGGTGGCGACGCTGAGGGGTCACCCGCACCCGGCCAGCCCATTTACCTTACACTGCTCCACAACCTTGCCCGTCTTTCAGGTGACCCGGACATGAACTACCCACTTGACCTGATGCAGGGCGTCCCACTTGGAGTTTCAGATCCACCACTGGCCTCACCAGGCATATGGCCCTTGAAGTCTGAGCTTTCTGGGGAAGATACACCATGGGAATCTCTGGCTGCCCCATTTGGCAAGAAGAACTACTCCTCGGCGGAGGACTTTGCGGCAGCCATCCGTGAAACCTTTGTGGAAGAGTCCCACCTCAACATGGTAGAAGGACCACTTACCCGGAGGAGGCTGCCACCCGTTGTGGTTGTCATCCATCTGAGCTGTGCCCAGGCCCCATGGCCGCCATTGATGAGGGTGACAAGATCCGGACCATCTACGATGGCTCTGCGGGTGGCGCCAACAAGCACATCCAGAACCAGACCCACGAGCGCACCACAGGACCCACAGTCCTTGACTGTGTCCAGGCTCTCCACTGGCTACATGCTGCCCAGGCCTCTGGATCCCTGGATCCCGGTGGCACAGGCCCTGTCCGGACCAGAACTGGGTCCTACTGAAAGCAGATGTCACCAAGGCACACCGCAGGATCAAGATCTTGCCCAAAGATTGGCGCTTTCAGGTTGCTGAGCTACAACAGGAATGGTGGATCAACAAGGTTGGGACCTATGGTATGGCCAGTGCTCAGCTCTACTGGGGCCGCCTCGCTGCCTTGATACTCCGGCTCCTCTACCACCTCTTCCCCCAAGTTGACTGGGGCTTCGTCTTCGTTGATGATTACTGTTGGATCCTCAGATCAGATACTGCCCCTTTGGCGGCAACAACCCTGCTCTTGACCCTCCTGTCACTGGGAGTCCCCCTCAGTTGGAAGAAAACACATCTCGCTGAAGTCAACACTTGGTTGGGTTTTGTGGTACACCCCAACACACCCCAGGTTCAGATGGCAGCCCCCAAACACGTTTTGGTCATGGCTTTGCTTGACCGTCTCATCCAAGGAGACTCTCTCACACACAAGGAGATTGAAAAAGCCCTGGGAAGAGTCCAATGGGGTACAGCAGTTTGCCCACTCACCAAGAGTCTCCTTCAGCCATTTTGGGCCTGGAAGGTCGCCACCCGTACCTCTGGCAAACCCCCAAAGGTAGTAAGGCTCCTCGCAGTCTTACTCAAAGAGTTGTTCACGGTCCCCTACCAACAACTCTCCCCGTATCTCCCCTTGGCAGCTTGGTGGGGCTGCAGTGATGCAAGCGCATCAGACACACAGGCATTAGTGGGGGGCTGGATCTCTGACTGCCCCAATCCCCAGAAACACCAGGTATATTGGTACCATTTTGAGGCCACCCAGCCCCAGTTCCCCTGGGCCTTCAAGCACGGAAACCCCAAACGCAGAATCGTTGCCCTGGAACTTCTGGGTACCCTGATCTTGTGTAGGTGCCTGATCCAGCACCAACACTCCCGTTCATCTCAGGTTAAACTCCCAATTGGCAGCGACAACCAAGGTAATGTCTTTGCCCTTTTGAATCAGGCTTCCAAGAAACCATACACAGCAGCTGTCCTGATGGAGTTGGTTCTGCACCTGCACATGGCGGGCTGTGCGCTGGCGCCTTCTCATGTACCTCGAGAACTCAATGAATGGGCTGATGAGCTGACCCATCCTGGCTTCGAGGGCTTCGATGTGCAGCGGCGCTTGGATGTGAGTGGCCTTCTCACCGATTTTGTTATTTTACCACGTCTGATGAGCTCAGACTCACTGGATTTCACCGAGCAAGCCACCCAAGATCCCGTGACCGGATCCGGTGGTAGATCCTGTTTCCCTGACTCACCTCGGGTGCCTCTGGCCCCATGTGGTGGCCAGGGTCGTACAGTCGTAGCGGCGGAAAATTTCGACCTGGCACACCACACTGTGACAGGGTAATCCTGCATAGCAGTTCCCAGTTTTGCACAGGACAGGGAAACCAGGACCAACTGGCACCAACCACTGCACCGAGAAAAGAGAGAGGGGAATGGTTGGTGTCAGCGCAGCTGCCTGCACTTGCGAACACTTGTGAACATTTGACATTTTTTCACACTTACATACATATCCATATAAATCCCACTTAGTGCTGGTTAAATCCATCATTTCCACTAGAGTCCGCCCATTCTACAGGGATCCCTTGTCATCCGCCGCCATGGCGCTGTTCGTTCCCTCGGCACCTGCGTGTGGCTATCAATCTTTCGCGGTGGCTGAGTCCACGGAGCTGAGTTCTGAGGGGTGCCTGGGCGGAGTATCCAAAGAGAACCATGGGATAACCCCCAGAAGTTGGGAATAGTTGGGATACAACTCCTATAGCCTAAAACATCCTATATCTATATATAGTTTATTTTGGTTATATTAATCCACTCATGACTGGTGATCATCCTAAGATATCCCCCAAAGATCCAGTGGCGCATGGTGCGAGAGCCTTTGGGGCATTTCATGGAGCTTGCGGTGTGCAAAAAACCAATGGGATGGACCGGTTCCGAGTCAGCTGCCGGAAGCCACCGGTCACGTGTGCTTTTCATGCAACACTTGCCCGATGCCAATGCAAGCAGTTGTTGTTTAGGAGCATATTTTGCCATACGGAAGGGATCAAAACCAACAATGCGAAAGAGAGAGAGAGAGAGAGAGAGAGAGAGCGAGAGCGATAGCAATAGAGAGAGGGAGGGACATATCTTGACAGATGTGAACTTTATATGAACTTTTGAATTGCCAGCTGTTTTGGTGTAAAGCTACAGGTTTTGTTGGGACCATATCCAGATATTTGGAGTTGTTGAGAAGGTCGTTGAGTCCTNGTAGAGGTGATTTCTGGTGAAGTTGGGGAAGTTGAGGCGCTCCTTTAAGATGTTTATATAAGGAAATTTGACATGGCTGTTCTAAAGAGTTTTGAAACTATTTAGAGTCTCAGAAGATGGGTCCCACTTCGACAAACATGACAAACATCAAGTTGGCCGCGTGTGGAAGATTGTGGAAGTAGGATGGTAAAGGGACACTGGACACTTACTCCGTCACTTTTTCGAAAGTCGCTTCCCATCATCCTGAACCAGGATGTATCACCTGTCACCCGGACCCATTTGGTGTTGAGGGGTTTGGCTCTCGATTTTTCAGCCACAGATCAGTTCCCTCCAAGGCGGGGCAGGTCAATGATGCGCCATAGCTGCGTTGGGAGAAGCCGTGTACAACTGGTTTTGCAGCTGTGCAAAATTTCAAGGTACAGCGGGTGTTCTTTTTTTATGACTCTGATTCGCCATGATTCACCGTGTTTTACCATGATTTTCGTCATAGAAAGTGGGATGAACATCGAAGCAAAGACATGTAATCTGATGTCATCAAAGAAGCAAAAGGGGCTGCCGGGCGACCAATAATGTTGTCTAATATTAAACATCCATCCGGCTGATGCTGGAATCCTTGCTGGTTTCGCGCAGCTTTGAGGTCATCATCATCATCATCATCACCACCTTTTTTTGTCTATTTCTCGGATTAAGCTGTTATTCACTTGATATCAATTGAGACAGGACTAAAACGACTCACGCAGAACCATGCCCTTGAGAACTCTTGAGATGTTTTTGAACTAGCATCCCAGGCCCGTTTTGTCCCAGAATTGGATGAAAGATTTGCGGGAAAGCTTCATGTGCACTGGTAAAAGACACAGATTTCTGTGTTTTTTTGCACATCTTCCCTGAAACCAATCCATTTTGATTGGCAACCTCCGTTTTTGTCCCTATGTCCATTATATTGTGTTTCTTTTTTACAACATATATATATATATATATTATAGATATAGATATATATATATATATATACATATAAATAGATAATTATCCTGAAATCATCGCGATGATCCCTAATCCAAATTGCCAGATATTCCCATCTTGTGACCTCATTGCGATTGGTTTCAGCTCGAGGTGCCGAGCCTATGACAACTGGGCCCACAAGAGCCACTCAACGGACGTTGGTGTGGCTGAAAACTACAATCACCATTTGAATAAAGAAAATGATGATCAACCATGAAATTTCAGGTAATTACATGTAGTTACCCTACCTTCAGACAAGCCCAGTTTATTCCTGAACAAGACTATCTAGCGGTCTGGAGGGAATTGAGGGGCCTGGTGGGAATCCATCTTCCTCACTAATGGGAAGCCAAGGATCTACTATGAGTTTCCCAAGCACATGATAGAGAAATTATGAAATCTGGTGAGTGAAGTCCATGCTTGACACCGAATGACCAATTGTATATGCAACGTGATGATCTTGGCAGTTGAAGGTCAAGATGCACAACGAGAATTTAAAGATGTTTACCAATATGACGGATTTCTTGGGGGCTGTATACTGGCTTGATGTGCTTGGGGTACAGAATAGCAAGCTTAAAGATAGAAATGAATCTACTTTTCTTAACTTTTCTTACCAAAAAAGAAGGCCAGAGCTTATGTGCCAAGTTGTCTGAATGATTTTTTCCTGCCAGGTGGGGTTCGTGCCGAGGCCAAAATATTCAGAATTTGGCCACCTTGGAACGCCTCATCCAGCGAGTGGACTGGTACTGCAATGAGACGAAGAGCGTCCAGGGTCGCTCCTTACCAGCCGCGAACAAGATGATGATGAGGACAGGAACGTGTCTGAAGATAGGGGATATACCCCAAGAAGATGGCGATTTCATTGCTATTTCATAGGGAAAATGATGATAAACTCTGGGAATTTGGAGTTGCTCTCTTTCCCTTCTTTTCAATCAAATCCAACATGGCAAACCTGGCGAAAACTGGGAACTGGGGACAAGTTGGGGAAACGGCAGGTTAGTGAGGTATCTTTTCCGAATCAAAGCTGGGAATGGAAAAGGAGAGATAGTAAGCTGAAATGATTGCAACTTGCTTTCCTATTTTTTAGGAGGTTGCTAGATGGCCATTTAATGATGATTGAAATGCAAGAATGGGGTTGCCCGAGTTCCCAACGATCTGCGGCAGTCCTGTGGTGTTCATCACTTGTTGGCCCAAACCACTAAGGGTGTTAACTAACATCACCATGGGTAAATCACCATTAAATCACCATTAAATCCCATTAACATGGGTAAATCCTATTAACACCATTAAATCCCAAGTGTTGTCGCAGGATCAGCATGGTGGATGCCATCCGCAGTGAATTTCGCTTCGCTCCGCCCTTCGTGGCGGAGTTACTGCGGCACTTCGATGGTGACTTCTTGACGCTTCCTCAGAAGTGGACGAAGGGAAAGTCAGGAAGGGCCTAGTGATTTTCAATTCTTATCAACTGTTAACTGTTGGGTTGGGAGAAATAATTGTTTGTATTTATATGTATCGATATGTTATGCTAACAATAGGTAATGAATTCAGATTCATCAGCCAACTTAGAAATAACTTATGATTATACCTGCATCCTCCGCTATAGTCAAAATTTTTGCTTTAATCTCAAAAACATGGTTTTCATGAATCTCGGCGATTCTTGGGAATTCACAACTTTGTTGTTCCTGCAGCATTTTGATCACAGTTGCTGCCCCCGGTCTCCCTTCCAACCTGGTGATTGCTGAGAAGTGCGCTCTTCCAGCCAACATTGATCAACATTCTTTTTTTCCAATCAGCCAAGCCAAGGTTTTCTGTCCGCCAGCTCTTGCTAGGTACTTTTGGTTGCCAGTTGGTGACCAATGGTTTCCCATCGCTGTTGCTCTAGAAGGCTTGCTCTCTCATGTTTTGTGATTCCAAATGCTACAGTTCAATCATGTTCAATCAGCACACATCAGCCCATTCAGTGTATGAATTGATTGGTGTTTAAACTCTTCTCATGTTTTCCCTTTGTTCCAGTCACCACCTCTGGTCACAGCCTCCCTGCTCAAGCTGCAGCAGCTACCGCTCTCACGACCTTTGGGCCTTGGTCTGAGGATGGCCGCTGGCTTTGATTACCCAATAGGCTTGTATGGCCCGGTGTTGCACAGGATGTGGGATCATGAACCTTTGATAAGGGATCGAGCACGCACACAGGGGGCAATTCTAGTATGGCCAGAGCCTCATCTAGTTGGAGCCCCTTCAAAGCGAGCTTTCAGTATGAACAAAGCTGTCATGGACGTGACAGCCAAGTGGTGGTGCCCCTCACGGGATGGCCCTGAATCACTTCAAGTGGCAACTATCAGGGCTGAGGCATGGGGTTCTATCAACGGTTCTTTTAACAAAATTATGAACATGCAATGTGGAAGTCCAAAAAAATATCCAAGCAACCTTGGAATAAAACTAGGGTTGTCCCCCCATCCAGGTGAAGAAATTTCGTGCTCTGCTGAACTTGGATCCGGCTGACCTAGCTCAAGTTAGCATCGACAGCTGGGGCATCAAGAAACTGTTTTCATACAGTCTTCGTAGGTGGTTGGCAAACTCTATGAATCCTCGTGTCCTTAGGTTGCATTTATGATTTTATGATATTTTACTTCTCTTTTTTCCACATAGCTGCAAGGCCCAACATGAGGGTGCAATGGGTTTGGTATGGTTTCCCACCAACAACTAAGGATGAGTGCTTACTTGACATCTATGACATCTTCGGCACTTACTGGGAAGGACCTGGGAATGGAGATTGTAGTGACGATGGTGACGCTGCAGCTGCCCCGGCCAACCCTCCTCCCATGTTGGCTATTGAAGATGGTGTGGTTGATGTTGAGGCATCCCCCAGAGCAACTGCTGATGATGGGTATGGACATGGAGGTCTGTTTTCCCCACGCCCTGAGCCGATGTCTCCCCCGGTTGAGCCAGTCTCTCCCCCAGTTCCTTCAACTGGGGCCCGGTCATCGCCGCCAAATGATCACGAAGCCCTGAAGAAACGGATTGAGGATATCAGGACAGGAAATTCAAGAAAAAACACGCTAGATTGATAAAAAAAATCTGTTCAAGTTATTGAGCTAATCAAACCCTATTACCACCAGTGTAAAAAAATGTTTATTTCTTTGTTGCATTTAAGATAGGTTCCTGCAACCCCTTTTTACAGGAATGAGATTGCCCGTCGACGAGCTCTACAACTTGAAGCTGCCTGCAGTGCCCCTGCAGTTCCAGGACTTGGCATTTGGGTCTGAAGGTTTCAACATGTTTCAACCATCAACTAATTGGTTTCTTTTGGGGGAGCACCTCATTATTGTGGGAACCGCAATTCAAACAATGGAGGATCGAATGGTAGCATGGTCGACCAAATGGAGACGCTCCCCTTGGAAGCTTCGCCCCCAGGCCTTCATGATAACAAGGTGGATGTGAAGACCCATGACTTCACCACTGACACCTGCGAAACGAAGGGTGAGTTGGGGGAGTTGGGGGCGGGCATCCCCACAGTGGAGAAACCAGTTTCATCATCCACCACAGCAACTGTGCAGCCTGAACATGCGCATGAGGGTGGGACCGCTGGGGTGCCCAATGGCAAGTCAGATCTTCACCCAGTTCAACCCAGCAGCTTGCCTCCAGCAGAGGAGGATGCTCCTGTTGAAGCCCCTCCTGCAAAGGGTGCCAAAGTTGACAAATCTGGGATGGATCTTACTGGAGCATCTGCGGATCCTACTTCCCCTGATTTGTTGGGGCTTCAGGCCCGGCATTCAACAGAAAAAACTCTTGCTAGGATTTGTGTCCATAATCTATCAGTCTTGTTTAGGGCAAACATTTATTAGACATTACCCAAAAATCCATTTTAGGAATGATGCCATCTCCCCATATCAGGTGTAATCCCATACCCCTATAGTTATTGAACCAAAAACATAGTGCTAAGCCAAAGCCTTTATGTAGGGGAGGTGTTTTTTTCCCAAAAGCATCTTCGATGCTTGGGTTCTCGTTTAATTTCCTTAACCGCGTGGGGAGCGAGCTGATTTGAACGGTGGTGTGCGGACGGTGTGNTGGCTGCAAGGGAGAGGAAGGGAAAGGAAGGGAAAGGAACGGAAAGGAAGGGAAAGGAACGGACAGGAAGGGAAAGGAAGGGAAAGGAAGGGAAAGGAACGGAAAGGAAGGGAAAGGAACGGAAAGGAAGGGAAAGGAAGGGAAAGGAAGGGAAAGGAAGGGAAAGGAACGGAAAGGGAAGGGAAAGGAAGGGAGAAAGGTAAAGGAAGGGAAAAGAAGGGAAAGGAAGGGAAAAGGAGTGCGTGGAAATGGGTAGGGAGAAGGCGGGGCTGAGCGAGCTTGGATGCGCGGACGGCTGCGGACGGCGTGGGTGCAAGGGAGTGCGTGGAAATGGGTGGGAGATGAACGAGCTTGGATGCGCGGACGGCGGCGGACGGGGTGGGTGCAAGGGAGTGGGTGGAAATGGGTGGGGAAAAGGAGCCGCTGGAGATGAGCGAGCTCGGATGCGCGGACGGCTGCGGACGGCATGGGTGGAAATGGGTACGGAGAAGGAGCCGCTGGGGATGAGCGAGCTCGGATGCGCGGACGGCCGCGGACGGCTGCGGACGGCGTGGGTGCAAGGGAGTGGGTGAAATAGGTAGTGAGACGGAGCCGCTGAGGATGAGCGAGCTTGGATGCGCGGACGGCTGCGGACGGCGTGGATTCAAGGGAGTGGGTGTAAATGGGTAGGGAGAAGGAGCTCCTGGGGGATGAGCGAGCTTGGATGCGCGGAGGGCTGCGGACGGCTACGTGCAAGGGAATGGGTGGAAATGGGTAGGGAGAAGGAGTCGCTGGGGATGAGCGAGCTTGGATGCGCGGACCGCTGCGGACGGCGTGGGTGCAAGCTGTGGTTGAGCGAGCTTGGATGCGCGGACGGCTGCGGACGTGGTGGGTGCAAGGGTCCGGGAGTGCGTGGAAATGGGTAGGGAGAAGGAGCCGCTGGGGATGAGCGAGCTTGGATGCGCGGACGGCTGCGGACGTCGGTGCAAGGGAGTAGGTGGAAATGGGTGGGGAGAAGGAGCCGCTGGGGATGAGCGAGCTTGGATGCGCGGACCGCTGCGGACGGGGTGGGCGCAAGGGAGTGGATGAAAAAAGGTGGGAAGAACAGCCGCTGGGGATGAGCGAGCTTGGATGCGCGGACGGCTGCGGACGGCGTGGGTGCAAGGGAGTAGGTGGAAATGGGTGGGGAGAGGGAGCCGCTGGGGATGAGCGAGCTCGGATGCGCGGACGGCTGCGGACGGCGTGGGTGCAAGGGAGTGGGTGAGAGAAGCGGCCGCTGGGGATGAGCGAGCTTGTATGCGCGGACGGCTGCGGACGGCTGCGGACGGCGTGGGTGCAAGGGGGTGGGTGGAAATGGGTGGNAGAGAAGCGGCCGCTGGGGATGAGCGAGCTTGTATGCGCGGACGGCTGCGGACGGCTGCGGACGGCGTGGGTGCAAGGGGGTGGGTGGAAATGGGTGGGAAGAAGGAGCCGCTGGTGATAAGGGAGCTTGGATGCGCGGACGGCTGCGGACGGCGTGGGTGCGAGGGAGGGGGTGGAAATGGGTGGGAAGAAGAGCCGCTGGGGATGAGGGAGCTTGGGTGCGCGGACGGCTGCGGACGCGCCCCGGGGTGGGCGCAAGGGAGTGGGTGGAAATGAGCGAGCCGCTGGGATGAGCGAGCTTGGATGCACGGACGGCTGCGGATGGGGTAGGTGCAAGGGAGTGGGTGGAAATGGGTGGGGAGAAGCAGCCGCTGGAGATGAGCGAGCTCGGATGCGCGAACGGCCGCGGACAGCTGCGTCCTTGGGTGCAAATGCGTTGGTTGGAAATGGGTGGGAAGAAGGAGCTGCTGGGGAGGAGCAGCGAGCTGGGATGCGCGGACGTCTGCGGACGGGGTGGGTGCAAAGGAGTAGATAGGAAAATGGGTGGAGAGAATGAGCCGCTGGGGATGAGCGAGCTTGGATGCGCGGAACGCTGCGGACGGGGCGGGCGCAAGGGAGAAGAGCCGCGGGGGATGAGCGAGCTTGGATGCGCGGACGGCTGCAGACTGGGTGCAAGGGAGTAGGTGGAAATGGGTGTGGAGAAGGAGCCGCTGGGGATGAGCGAGCTCGGATGCGCTGACGGCTGCAAACGGCGTGGGTGCAAGGGAGTGGGTGGAAATGGGTAGGGAGAAGGAGCCGCTGGGGATGAGCGAGCTCGGATGCGCGGACGGCTGTGGACGGCTGCGTGCTGGGTGCAAATGGGTTGGTTGAAACGGGTGGGAAGATGGAGCCGCTGGGGATGAGCGAGCTTGGATGCGCGGACGGCTGCGGACGGCGTGGGTGCAAAGAAGTGGGTGCAAATGGATGGGGAAAAGGAGTCGCTGGGGATGAGCGAGCTGGGATGCGCGGACGGCTGCGGACGGCGTGGGTGCAAGGGACTGGGTGGAAATGAATGGGGAGAAGATGCCGCTGGGGATGAGCGAGCTTGGATGCGCGGACGGGTGCGGATGGTGTGGGTGCAAGGGGCTCGGTGGAAATGGGTGGGGAGAAGGAGCCGCTGTGGATGAGCGAGCTTCGATGCGTGGACGGCGCAGGGCGTGGTGCAAGGAAATGCGCGGGGGAGAAGGAGCCACTGGCGATAAGCGAGCTTGGATGCGCGGACGGGCGGTGTGGGTGCAAGGGAGTAGGTGGAAATGGATGGGGAGAAGGAGCTGCTGGGGATGGGCGAGCTTGGATGCGCGGACGGGTGCGGACCCCGTGGTTGCAACTGGATGGGAGAAGGACCCGCTGGGGAGGACAGCGTATGCAAGGAGTAGGTGGAAATGGGTGGTGAGAAAGAGCCACTGGGGATGAGCGAGTTTGGATGCGCGGACGGCTACGGACGGGGTGCAATGGAGTGGGTGGAAATGAATGGAAGGAGCCGCTGGGGTGAGCGAGCTTGGATGCGCGGACAGCTGCGGACGGCGTGGGTGCAATGGAGTGGGTGGAAATGGGTGGGGAGAAGGAGCCGCTGGAGATGAGCGAGCTTGGATGTGCGGACGGCTACGGACGGCGTGGGTGCAAGGGAATGGATGGATGTGGGTGGGGAGGAGACGCCAGTGGGGATGAGCGAGCTTGGATGTGTGGACAGCTATGAATGGTGTGGAGAAGAAGTTGGTGGGGAGGGAATGGATGGATATTGCTGGGGGGAAGGGCCCGGTGGGGATGAGTGAAGACGGCGTAGGTGCAAGGGAATGGTTGGAAAGGGAATGCTCGGATGGTNAGGGAATGGATGGATATTGCTGGGGGGAAGGGCCCGGTGGGGATGAGTGAAGACGGCGTAGGTGCAAGGGAATGGTTGGAAAGGGAATGCTCGGATGGTGGGGGTGCAAGGGAATGGATGGAAATAGGTGGGGAGAAGAAGCCCGTGAAGATTGGGGAGCTTGAATGCGCAGACTGCTGCAAACAGTGTGGGCGCAAGCTGAGTGGAGCGGGCGGCTGCGGAGGGCGTGGGTGCAAGGGCACGGGTGGATATGTGTGGGGAGAAGAAGCCCGTGGGGTGAGCGAGCTTAGATGCGCGGACAGCTCAGGACTGTGTAAAAGCTNGGAGAAGAAGCCCGTGGGGTGAGCGAGCTTAGATGCGCGGACAGCTCAGGACTGTGTAAAAGCTGCTGTGTGTAAAGCTGTGTGTAAAGGTTTCTCCTGCGTGCAAAAGCTCCTGTGTGCAAAAGGTTCTGTGTGTGTGAAGGCTTCTCTGTGTACTGTTTGCGATTGAAAACTGTTGTATGGAAAAGGTTTCTCTGCGTAAAAGCTTCTCTGTGAAAACGTTCC
>BGPT01000185.1:253364-298946 GCA_003297045.1 Symbiodinium sp. clade C Y103 | reverse complement strand
TTTCATAGAGAGTTGGGCCACTGGCGTAGACTCTGTCCGCGAATGAAAAAATGCTGCAAAGCTTGCAAGCGTATGCCTTCATGATCTGAAAATTTCAAAAGTTGGTGGCAAAGGGAGGAAGGGGGGCGGCAACCAATCACTAATCCGATTTGTTTGCTGTCGTTTTGCTTTTGGGTTCTCTGGCCCCCCCTTGTTTTATACCCCAAGAATCACTGGATTGGTGGGTTTGGATGATTATCATTGTATGTGTGGCTTGACACCAGCAATCCGAATGTAACTTGCAGATTTTCATTGGCTGAATTTCATGAAGACGTTCTGCAGGAATCCATGCATTTTTCGACCCATTGTAAATAATCCCCTTGAGGCAAGTCTCCGAAACTTTTATTTGGACGAGTTTATTAGATTCCCAGTCATGTGTGCTTGGATCTTGATCTTTGGTACTATTATTCGAACCCACTCTGCAGTAAGCCTTCCTCATTTTTGGATAGTATGGTGCGGCGTTACCCTCATGGCTGGATTTGATGATTTCATCCTGCATGAAATCCAAACGATTTTTGGACAACCCTGGAAAAGTGGGGAGGTTTCACACAATTCTTGGACACCCAAGATCACCAAAACTAGTTTGGGGCTTCCCAATTTCGGATTTCGGGAACGCAACTGGGATGTCCTGTTCTCCCAGGTAAAATGCTGCATGGCCATGTGGCGGCATTGGAAGATCAGCTCGCAGCAGCTAAACATCAACTGGAGGCCAATGCGGTGGATAATGCGTTTATCACTGGATTGGTTTGAGAAAAAACGGTCTGTTCCTTGTGGGAAAAGAAACATCTTTTCCCTCCTGTCATCCGTCCAATATTTAAGTACCGGCGCTTTAACCATTTGCTGTGGTATAGCTGGCCAATTGAGTTCAATGATTATCTATGAACAATGGTAATTTTCCAAAGCATACTATCAAATTTCCAGAAGGTATGGGGTGGAAGATCTAGTGCCAGAAGCCTGGCTGCAAAAAGCTCCGGTCCTCTGGAAGTTTACTGGGAAAGTGGTAAAAACCCAATGAAAAAGACTAATTCTCTTGAATACAAACCGACATTTTGTTTTCAACAATCACTAAAGACCCTGAACGGTAAGATTTGGGGAATGAAGGGGGTTTCCCCAGATCAGTTGGTGCTTCAACCTGAAGTCTGACTGGGAAACTGACCTTTGATTGAGCCCTCCTGAGTGATCTGCCATGACTTTCACGCCCTCTTTCGAGAGTCCTTCAGCCCAGGCGAGGTGATTGAAGGAGTATCACGCCAACGCTTGCATTCATCATGCCCCTAGTTTCAGATCCCCGTTACTCTGGCTGATTGCCGACCTTACAATTTTTTTTGAGGACACCACTCTAACCCCAGTTGTATTTTTTTTTTCTTTTGCCAACCCTTTTTAATTAGTTTCACAAAACAAGCGTACTCAACCATCCATCTTGTAAGGAAAGATATAGTTTTGAGTGGAACGATGCTGTTTTGAAGACTGCTGTGAATTGACAATGAACTATTTGAACATTGACCAAAGGCCCTCTTAATTGCTGGTTTTAGGGATGATACTACTTGTTTTACTCCTTCGTTGGGGATTGATCCGCTGGGAATCCCCTTGGAGCAGGGTACCATCCGCTAGGCATCACAGCATGGCCTTGACGACGCTCTGCTGCAGATGCAACGATTGGGACAGCAGCTGGAGCAGCAGCAGGTCTTGCAGAAGGCCGTTGCCACGTTGGATGATCCGTTCATCCTGTGTTGTTTCGGGGGGTGGGGGTGGGTTCGGGGGAGGCAATGACATTCTGACTGTTCCTTTTTCTTTGGTTCGGGGGAAACTCTTTCCATGGAGTTTTGTTCTTCGTAGATCGGCTCAGCGGCTCAGAAGATGCAAACTCCTCCTCGTGGTCGTGGCGTCATTTCTTTGTTACTTGTTGGACTTGGCAATTTGGTTTGGTTTGTTGTGTTGAAGTTACTGTGTGCGCGTCAGTGTCACGCTATAGTAGATGAGTGGCCCATCGTTTAATTTGTCTTCGTTTTCGTGTGTCAAACACTTTCACTCTACACGAGGTCACTATAGTTGGTTCGTTCTGATCAACTTTCGTTGCAGCTGCATTAGGCTGTCAGTGTCGCATCATCAGTGTCGCATCATAGTACTTGAGTGACTATGGAATTCTTTTGTGTCAAGGTATTTTCAAAGATTTTTTTCCACGAAATCAACGCACCAAAACATGCACACTATTGGGAAATGGCATGCGCTTGGGGTTGGATGCATAAGTGCAAAGTGCAGAAGAAAGACGTGCAGCCAACTCTTGTTGACTCAAGTTGGCTGCATAGGTGCCTGTTAAAGGGATAAAGTTGACTCTCTGAAATGTGGCTGGGGAGACGGCTCATGGATGCCTTGTTCTTCATGGATGACACGGGAAAACCAACCCTCCAACATTGGAATTTGGAGCAACAAACATCGGGGGAGCTTGATTACTTGGGATATAAGCTCTAAATCAGGCTTGGTTGATAGGTAAATGATGGCTTGGACGATCCCAATAGGAAGCCTGGAAAGACGCAATGGGTATCAGCGGTGGATTTTCCGTTGCAAGGTTAGATTACCACAGGGTACTTTGTTGACATCAGAGGTTGGAATCAAGAGATTCCTTTCCAACTACTTACCGGTAGTTTATGCAAATTTTGTTTCTTTTTTCCCCAATCTTACCGCCAGTTTGTTTTGCTTGATTATGTGCGAGTTTGCCAGTTGCTCGTGCCACAATGATGGGTCATTCCTAGGACTAGTTACCTTTTATAACGCTGGTGATGTTTCATCGACGAACGTGAGTGCTGTGCTTATATAGGCCATTATGAATGGGAAATCAACCATAGTCATTACTATATTGTTTGACATTGAGTCTAGTAGCATAGTACCTTCGCAACCATATGACATTAATACCAGCCATAGCAACCACTGATTTGTCAGTGTAATTAAGCAGTTCTGGTAAGAATCCTGATGACTCAAATACAGGTCACATTCTGTCGATGTCACTTGGTTAGTGGTTTCACCAGGTCATGTTGTCTTTCCCAACAGCAGGGACTGTGGGGTTTCTCTGGGTTTGGGAGTGGTGTGTCGTTTTTTGCCAAGCCCACTGGACCGGAACCGCAACGCTGGAACCCTGGAACCTTGGAACCTGCGGTTGGGTTGCAGAGCTGGGTTGATTTTTTTTTGGATATGCAAAACTCACAGGCTACCAGTGTGAAGCGAGCCGCAGCCCCTGAACTGGCAAGTTCCACAAGAATCGAAATGCTTTGGCCCCCTACAAAACCACTTAAGACTTAAGTCCCAATTCGCCAGTTGGAACATGAGCAGATAGAACCACCTGAAATATTTGGTGGTAACTGGTCAGTACCCGAACGTTTTGCTTCTTCAATCCCCAAGTTTCCTAATCTTTTTGGAGTTATGTACATTCTCAGAGTTTCATTTTTTCCTGCAGTTAACCTCCCAAGAAATTGTTCCATACTCATCCACAGCGGTCTCAGTTGAACCCCTGCGGTGCAGGCGCAAGAGAAGGGCTTGCAGAGCATGCGGAGCGATTTGGTGGGCTTGGAACATCGCGCCTTGGTCAGAAACAAATCAAGAAAAACTGCCTTTCAGGAAATAGAATTTGTTAAGATGTGCATATGTATGTATGTACGTATATGTATATATACATATGACTGTTCTATATTATCAAGATGCCCTACGAATCGATGGTGCTTGATTTTTGTATATTTTTGTTGATATGGAAAGTTGAAGCCTGGGTGACAGGGTTGGAATTCTTACGCAGAGATGGGAGGCGGGTTCTGTGCGAATCTGGAAGTACGAATCTGCAAATGAAAACAGGTGAAATCAGGTGAAAGGACATTCCAATTTACTGGAACTAAATTATATAAGATTTATAATGTGTATATATAGGCTCGTCCCTGCTCTTGGAACCACATACAACAAAGTGGGATGTTAACGTTCCGAGAACTTGCTGAAGCAGTTGATGCTACGCACACGCGGGGTGGCGGGGGGGGGGGGGGGGGGGGGGGGATTTAAACGTTCCTTGAACTTGCAGAAGCAGATGATGATGATGATGATGATGATGATGATGATGATGATGATGATTGATGATGTAGGATGATGAGAAAAATCCGCGACAAAATTTCGTCACGGAATGAACCATTTAAACCAAGCTAAAATAATTCGAGTTTGCGCGGTTCCAAAAGCCAGGGACGAGGCTATATAATATATATATATATACACACACATATATATATATACATAGATACATGCAGAAGTGACATGTATATATATATATATATAGTAATGTATGCATATTCATGTAGAAAAAACACAGGACTTTTTTCCATGTTGAAGGCTGGACCCAGGCAACTGCAATGCCTCACAGTGACTCTCATGCTGCACCCAGGAGCTTGGGAGGAATTTGCTTCAAAGACTTCGGTGACAGAGGCGTCTGAAGATTCGGGGCCCCTAAGAAAAAGGCAACTGTGATGGGGAAACTGAGGTTTGAAATCATGTAATTCCTCTGCGGCGACCCAACTTTCAGACAAAACCAACCTCAAGTCTTGTGTACGAGGTTTCCAGAAACCTGCTAGACCACTTCACAGCCCAACACTTGTTGGCCTTGCAGTACAAGTTTGTTCAAAGCTCGGTAAAGTCCGGGCAAAACCCAGTGTTGATAAACGTAAAGCCTATGAAACGATCAGGTGGTAAGTGGTTAGTATCCCAACTCTTGTGGGGTAAAGCTTCACTCTTCCGTGATTTCTGGTGCTTCAACCCTAACAATTCCAAATGTTTTTGGCCCAATCCCAACATATAACTTGGTAGCTAGTTCCGGGCCATCTACAATGTCGCGGTTTCCATTGCTGAAAGCTCACATTATTGTTGGGTTTCAGAAAGAATCCCATGTAAACTCACCGAAATTGTGGGTTACATCCCGCCCTTTTTTGCTCAGGTCTATTCGGTCGCCTCAGAGTCACACACCAAGTTGGACTTCGCCATGCTGGACCGCGCCACATTGCGGCAACGGATGGAAGAGGAGCACGGGCCGGCAGGGTCCTCCCGCAACGAATCTTTGGGGGTGAAAAGTCTTGTTCCAATGGACCGAATAGGATGAATAGGTAATTCTTAATATTCCAAAATCAACCATCCATTTTCGCCAGTAGTACCGCACATGGCGGTGGCGGAAGTTTCAAGGAAAGGAAACCTTCAGAAGAGGTGGGTTGTTGTGATGCATGGATGGCAGAGCGAAACCAGTGGTGGACCGAAAGGTGGCTGAGGCTCTGAGTCTCTCTCTCTCTCTCTCTCTTTCTCTTTTTTTTTTTTCTCTCTCTCTCTCTCTCTCTCTGTCTCCTCCCTCTGTCTTTTTCTCTCTCTCTCTCTCTCTCTCTGTCTCTCTCTATCTCTCTCTCTCTCTCTATCTCGTTCTTTCCCTCTCTATCTCTGCCTATCTTTCTTTCCTCTTGTCCATCCATCTATATACCTATATCGATGTATATATCTATATCTAGCTAGCGAGCTATCTACCTGTATATATCTCCCTCTTTCACTATCTATGTAGTTCCCTATCTATTTATCTGTTCCTATGTCACTTTCTCCCACTTTCTGTATCTCTCTTTCTCTCTACCTCTTTCTATCTCTCTCTATCTCTGCCTCTCTACCTATCTATCTGACTATCTGTCTGTCTATCTATCTATCTATCTATCTATCTATCTATCTGTCTGAAAGAACGCAATTCTGCGACGCTTCCTTCCAGGTCCAAAACGAAGCAAGTCTACGAGACTTCCTCAAAAAAACATAGTTCACAGCTCCAAACCGACGAAATTTTGCAAGACATCCTCAATTTGAAACTCTTGCCAAACCCACACGTTTGGCTCACTTGTAGCAAGGTGCAGAATCCAAGTCCCCTGCCACGCAAAACCGCACCCTGACCTCAAAAAGTGCTTCAAGACGGCCAGTTTTTAAATGCTTTTGACGTCCACATGTGCTTCGCACCACGACAGCATGCGCTTTTTGAACGTCTCAAGTTCCAAAACTGCTCCGGGGCTGCGGTGTCTTGTACATTTTGAATCATTTCGACTTCGAAAAGTGCTTCGAGCCGCAACCGCGCTCACTTTTTGAACATCTCAACTTCCAAAAGTGCTTCGGACCCGATGTGCTTTTACCATCTTGACTTTGAAATGTGCTTCGCGCCACAGCTGCGTGCCATTTCTGAACATCTCAAAGTCCAAAAGTGTTCCGAAGCTAAGGTGTTCAACTTTTTGACTTCGAAAGTGCTTCGCGCCACAACGGCGTGCACTTTTTCAACATCTCAACTTCCAAAAGTGGTCCGTCGCTGAGGTGCTTTTACCATCATTTTGATTTCGAAAGTTGCTTAGCGCTGCAACGGCGTGGATTTATGGAACAGCTAAACTTCCAAACGTGCTCCGAGCATGAGGTGGCTTGTACATAATATTCACTTGGAAATGTGCTTCGCGCCACACTGGCGTGCACCTTTTCGACATCTCCACTGCGAAAAGTGGCTCGGACGTGAAGTATTTTCTGCATTTCCCCTTCCAAACGTGCTTCGCGCTACACCGGCGTGCGATTTTTGGACATCTCAACTTTCAAAAGCACTTCGAAGCTGAGGTGTTTTTAACTTTTTGACTTAGAAATGTCCTTTGCGCCACAACGGCGTGTAATTTTGGATCTCTCATTGGACCCCTGCGCCCGCCGCTTTAGCGAGCCTGCTTGTCAGACCTCCGAAAACCACAAAACATCGGAAAACCAGTGTTTCGCAACTTTGTACCTTTTCGCGCGCTTTCATCTTTTTTCTTCTGACTCTTTCTCTTCTGTGACTTCTTCCCTTCTGTTTTTTTCTCGTCTCTGATTTTTCCCACCTCCTTCGATATTTTCTCTTCGGGGGAAGTTGAGATTGTTGACCCATAAATCTCTTGCAGAAAAAAATTGCTCTGACCGTCCGACAGACCAGGAGTTTGACAATGTGAAGAAGACTCTGTATCGTCAGCAGTCCACGTTCCAAGAGATGGACCTGGCTGTTCAAGGTTATCAAAGCCCGGTCGGTTGTTAACTAGTTGGGGGATGGAAAAACATACAGTTTCTTTGTATATAAATAAATATAAATACATATATATATATATCTACATCTAACGGGGGATTAGGATAATCCAGGTGCGAATCCCGTTCTTAGCCAGCCAGGTTTATTTCTGGAATGACAAACTGCGGACTTCAAACACTGCTCGCACTGCTCACAATGGGCCTTTCCAGTTATGATTTTCCAGCAAAATCCCTAGACAAACATCCCAAGTTGGTCAATTGTGTTCCTTTTACATATCCGCTCATATACATATATACTGTAATCATATATATATATATATGTACATATATAATCATATATATACATATATAATCATATATATATATATATATAATCATATATATATAATCACATATATATATATAATCATATATATATAATCGTATATATATAATCATATATATATATATAAAATCATATATATATATATAATCATATATATATATAATCATATATATATATAATCATATATATATAATCATATATATATATATAAATATAAATATAGATATAAATATAAATATATTTGACAACAATCCATCCCCATGTGGATTCAAGGTCCTTTTGCTTCCACTTTTCCACCCCGGCGCCCATTTTTTTGGGTCAAGGGACGTGCGCAGGCGTGAGCCGACAAGATCAGAAACTCCGGAATTTTCACGAGATCCTCGAAGTTGAGCGAAGCGCGCGCAAGGCCAGGCTGGAAAAGGTGGTGGCTTGGGTACCGCCTGGGGATGTGAAAATAGTGCCATGGGTCTACCATGTCTAGAAGGGGCAGGTGTGTTTTTCGTCACATCTTCCAGATGTTTTCTTTGAAAGGGTGCAGTGTGGTCTTGGTGTGCGATTGTTTGCAGGCTGATTTTTCGGTTTGTCTCTTAGAGGGTGCTAAATCGGTGCGTAGAGTAGTACCAAATTGTTTTGGTCAATCTCATGCTTAAAACAATACCAGTTTGTGTTGGTTGACTCCTCATTCCTGATGACCGCTTGATAAATTTTCATTTTATCATATAAAAAAAAAACATCCCCAGTTTTTCTTGGTTCATGGTCCATTTTTTTCTGGCAAATTCCCAGCCATTTGGCCGCTGATTGCAGGAACTGGCTGGCAAAGTACAGCAGCAGGAGGAGCAACTGGAAAAGTTCCGTGGCAGTTCGGTTGTCGAATGATGGGGAAATAGCGTTTCACCCCAAGAATGAATGATTCGAATATGGTTTTCTTTCCACTTGAAGCATCGTTTTCAGTAGAACTATATCAAATCTACATTGTAATCTACATCATTCTATATCTATATCTATATCTGTATCTATATAAATCTAAATCTCTATCTCTCCATCTGTTTGTTTGTTTGATTTGTCCACACTGCCTATCTATCTATCTATCTATCTATCTACCGATCTATCTATCTATCTATCTACCTATCAATCTAACTATCTATCATTCTATCTAACTATCTAACTATCGAATCTATCGTATCTTTCCAATCTATCCAATCTATCTGGTCCATCTAATCCATCTCATCTATCTAATCTATCCAATCTATCCTATCTGTCCTATCTGTCCTATCTGTCCTATCTGTCATATCTATCCTACCTGTCCCATCCCATCCCATCCCATCCCATCCTATCCTATCTATCCATGTACTTATCTATCCTACCTAGTTAATCTAATCTGATCTGACATCTGATCTAATCTTATCCAATCCAATTTAATCTCTCTATCTATCTACCTATAAACCTTTAATTAGTTTTAAGTATATGGATATTCATTAGGCATGTTTGGCCTATCGATCACTGAGCCAAGGATCATGTTCTACTTTAAAGAAACTCCATGGATCGTTTGGCCACGCGCCAAGGTTCCATTTGAAGCTCAAAGAAGACTTGCAAATGGAGGAGGTCTCCAGCCATGGGTTAGTTCATCTTAGTTCAATACCCAAGAAAGCAGGTGGAATTCTGGCCCCGGATATATTGCTATAGTAGCCTCAGTACTTTATTGCTACTTGAGCAAGATTTTATCATATTTTACTTTTCTACGGTATTTCTTCTGGGTTGCGGTAATCCACTCCTATTCAAAGCAAACCTGAAGATCATCCGTTTTGCCCGGCGTTTCCGGGTGAATGAGGCTGAGATATCATCAGTCCAGGGATAACAAGAATCACTTTCAGAACAACTTTGAACATAAGGGGACTGACGATTTTAGATACTTCTGCAATACACACACACATATATATATATATATATAATATAATATATATATATATATTTGTGTATGTATATATACATAGTTATACATGTTACGTACATGGGAATACATGTATATACAGATATATGTATATGTATATATACACACATCTACATATCAGCATCCGACTTTTTGGGTACCCAACGTTGATCCCTGGTTCTCTTTGAAGATTTTCCTTCGGCCATTGCCTGTGTCCAGTGGCCATTTCTCAATTGCGCGGCTGTTGCAGTGGCCATTTGGCTCCTTGTTTCCCGTTCCCGTCGTTGGCTTTTACTTGCGCAGCCGACATCGCTGTTTTCTATGATTGGATCCGAAGTGGAGTTTGTTTATGTCGGCGGACGCTGCAACCTGGATGGTATGGGATAGCATGGGCTGATGCATATTTTGGATGAGTACTGAAAGATGATTGCCTAGAAGCCATGGCCATGGCGATTCTTATTTGCATTGATCTCTATAGTTGATAGTCATGGATCATTTTCAAGCTTTCCCACTGAATACTGCGATTTCCTTTCCACCCTTGGTCCAATGGATTCACTTCGAAGTTCGCGCCAACTAAAAGACTTGACATTTGGAGTATCCAATTCCTTCCTGGAAGCTGTGAGCCAGTTGGGGCACCAAGGCAAGTTGGCTGCAGATTTGGCATCTCGGCAGCAGGTGAAGACTGGGATAGCCATCGACTTTCCGAGTAAAAATGGCAATTTGAATAGGGGAAAGCAACTTTGAAACCAGTGGATCTTAAAACACATATTTTTTTTTGCCAAAGTAACTGCGAAAAAAGTGGAAGATCCATTTTGCGGGTGTCTCAAGGGCATCGTGGCTTTTGCTTTGCTTGGCCATTGGCCTGCCACTGATCCGTAGCGGGTCAGGAGCCAATCTCTTTGTTGAAAGGCGACACTGTGACTCGTCATGAAGGATTCGACTGATCAGTTGAGGGAGTAGTTCAAGGATCAGGATGATATATGGGTTATGGGAGTTATGGGTCAGAATCTCAGACTCCCGCCAATGTTTGGCATCTTTTGGTCTCTATCCTCAATTTTGCCCCGCAATCAGGCTGGAAATGGATTATCCCCAAGTCCGCAACTTTTGACGGTTCCAAGCTCCATTTTTTTGTGCTGTGACAACAAAAACGAGGGATGGTCCGAAATCACAGGTGTTGGTACCATTGCAGGATCCTCACCCAAAAACTGAGTTTGGGGATTCCACAGTCTTCAAACCAGAACCATGTCAGAGATTCCCCACTGGCAAGACTTTTGCGTCATTTCGGATGGATTTGACAGAGCTTTGGCTGCCACCATGTCTCTACGGTCAGGTTCAGCTGGACAACGCGATTAAGGAGCAGAGACTTGCGAAATACTGTACATCAAAGTATATCGGTTTTTACTTAGAAAAAGAGTGTTGCTTTTTTTGGAAGCTGTTGGGTCTAGTGTCCCAGATGACGCCTTCCCACTTAGTCAAGTAGCCCTGGCGTTTCACACAAACTGGTGCAGGAACAAAGGAAGAGGGAAGAGGAGAGAAAGCGTTTGCGTAGGGCAGCCCACTTGCGCAAGAAGGTGGTGGAGTATTTGCAACTGGGTTGCAGTTGAGCTGAGAAAACTACTGCTACCATTTATCGTATCCAGAAGTATCCATAAACCACCCAGGAAAAGCCCGAACTTGTGGAATGCAAGCTACCACAAGCGTGTGGCAAGCCGAACTAGCGATGAGTTCAGTTTCCGGGAGGAGAAGATGAGAGAACGACACCATTTTTGTGATGGCAGCACTGTTGACATGCTTTACAAACTCCAATTTTTTTTCCAACCAGGTGAGGTTTATCATCTGCTTCCAGTGCTCCTTTTGTGGGGATTAATCCTTGCTCACCGGCCGACAGATCAGATCGGTAATTTCTTTGTGGTGAGGTTTAAAATTCACTTGATATAATTCCCTGAAAGGACACTTCCAGAAAATTCAGGACAAGATACGACTTTGATCCTCAAGATGTGAACGCCGGAGCTTGGTTTTCAACATCGTGCTTCGGATGGAAATCCTACGTGCTTCCGTTGCACAAGGCTGTGCAGGAGAATCGTACAGTCCCTCGGACATGACCATGGAGCAGGGCCACGAGGGCCAGTCGGGTGAGTTTCTGGTTAGGGTGATGGGTGTAACCATGGTCATAATGACCCCGGACAAGTATGTATGTATGTATGTATGTATGTATGTATGTATGTATGTATGTATGTATGTATGTATGTATGTATGTATGTATGTATGTATGTATGTATACGTACATTTGATATATNATGTATGTATGTATGTATGTATGTATGTATGTATGTATGTATGTATGTATGTATGTATGTATGTATGTATGTATGTATGTATACGTACATTTGATATATATATATATACACAGTATATTATGTTATAAATAGCATATGAATGTTATGTAGACATATATTACATGTACATGTTTTTTGTACCAATATGCATATGCAATACATATGCGTATACATGTATGTATGTATGTATGTATGTATGTATGTATGTATGTATGTATGTATGTATGTATGTATGTATGTATGTATGTATGTATACGTACATTTGATATATNTATTACATGTACATGTTTTTTGTACCAATATGCATATGCAATACATATGCGTATACATGTATGTATGTATGTATGTATGTATGTATGTATGTATATATATATATATATATGAGCCCGGTCCCCGGACCCCCACCCCCCCCCCCCTCCCCCCCCAATGGTATGGTACCCCCCCTCCACCTCCCGAACCTCGCATTTGCATGCTATTTGCAGCATTTGGGAGTCGACGGCTCCCAATTGTACGCTATTTACAGCATTTGGAAGGCACAGCCTTCCATTTGAACGTTATTTGCCACATTTGAGAGCCACAACCTCGTCACAGGACCTTGTCTAGCTGTATATTTCTACCCAAAACCTGTTTATGTGCTTCATATAGCATACCTCACACATGGTTTACTACTCATTGTATGCAGATTACATATTCAANCTAGCTGTATATTTCTACCCAAAACCTGTTTATGTGCTTCATATAGCATACCTCACACATGGTTTACTACTCATTGTATGCAGATTACATATTCAAAGCGTACCTACACATACCTATGTGATCCTATCTCCTTTATGCTTGTGCACCTACAAATACGTATATAATATCTATATCTATNNTGCAGATTACATATTCAAAGCGTACCTACACATACCTATGTGATCCTATCTCCTTTATGCTTGTGCACCTACAAATACGTATATAATATCTATATCTATATATATATAACAAATGCCTCTATATAGAGGTAATGAGAGGTGTATATTTACATCATATATATATATAGATAGATATGTATATGTATTATATGTATAGATATACATATGTATATATATATATGTATCATACACATACATATGTATACATCATACATTTAAGTATATATAAATATATGTATACATCATACATTAAAACATATATGCATATATCATACGTAGATATGTATATATATATACATCATACCTATATACATCATACTTATATATATATATGCCACAGGTATATATATATATACATATATATACATATATCATACATTTACGTATATACATATCATACACATATATATATATATATTCTATATAGATACATATTTAGCTTCATATATATATATATACACTTTTATATATAATGTATACATATTATATACAAATATATAAACATAAACACATATATATATACACATTTGCAGATAAATATATGTATATATATACTACGCTACTTCATATACATATCTTACATCTATAGAGTTATTCATATATACATATCATGCATATGAATGTGCATGTTATATATAGATACATACATATATATATATATACACATATATCAACATATAGGCATCTATAAACATATAAAAACATGCATTTAAAACATGGTAGTGCATACACTGCTTCATCACTACCTCTATACTCCTTACACTCTACATATACTACCTACACATGTTTCATAGCGTACCTATATACGACTCATTGCATAAGGTGCCCATATATTACATAAAATATATACGGATATGCTCCCTGTAAACTCCCTGAATGCTCTCTATCTTCTCTATAAACTGGACATCAACCACTTACAGTTCCACAAACACTGCCCATGNGGGGGGGGGGGGGGGGTCCCTGCACATATATATATATATATACATATCTATATACATATATATATATATACATAAAAATTGCACATATTATATATGTAATATACAGGACAATATCACATACATACCATGTGAATGAATGTATATATATATACAAAAATCATAGGGAATTTATATGGATTTATCATATATATATACATATATGATCATGTATATATAAATATATTATATATACTCTATATCGTATATACTATACATACAAGTATATCATTTACCATCTGCTACAAGTGTGTGTGGAAGCCGTGGCCCAGCTATAGTTCAATGATTTACCTAGGGTCACCAACAGAGGGTACACCTCCATCTAGGGCCAGGGGTCTGCTGATGAAACTTGGCTTTCTTGTTCAGCACCTTCGCACCTGGGCACTGGGGCGCTGAGGGCCCCTGTGGCACCAGGGAACAGTCTAAGAAATCGTTGAAACATGATGAAACTGCCAAGCAAACTACTAGGACTTGGAATTACTTGGAAAATTATTTCAAATCTATGGCCTTGGAAGCAACAAAATGATACAAAACTGATATGTCAGCTACAAATGGACGACCTTTCCAATTCAATGGGCATCGTTTTCGACTGCCTGCAACGGTTCGCAGTTTTCTCTATGAAATTCCAGAACCTCCGGGTCGGGTTGAACACTTGCTTCCATACTTGGGGCGTTAAGGATCTATGCATTGGTCCAATGAAGGATGGTGATTTCATGTGATACAATGGAATAATCACATGGGGCACATATATATATATATAACTGTATGTATATATATATATATACATACATTGTGCACACATAATTATGTGTATATATATATATATGTGATTGTGTGTGTGATGGATTGGTTTAAGGAAAAAGACACGAAACTTCGGTGCAAATTCTGGACCTTATGTACAATATTTTTTTGATCAGTTACAGTACATCAAAGGTGGTTTGATGATACATTTGCAAGGAGGTTGCAACGCCGACTTCTCACAGCTTATGCCTCACAGCCTCATCAGTCGCAGCCGTGTTCAGATCCCACGGGATCGATGAAAAAGTGTGGACTCTTCCCATACCCCATCCCCAGTTCCCCAGTAACATCTGCCAAGCTTCGGTTCAGCTTCTTTCGGGTTTCCTCTGCACTGCAAAAGTGGCAGTGGTCACAAGCATCGCCTTTACGGCATCCATCGGCCTCTGTGAAATCAACGGGTTTCAACTCTCCAGTTTTTTGCTGGTAAATCGTCCCATGTTTGGTAATGAAATCACCATTTCCAGAGTGCAATCCCAATAAAGACCTGGGGTCAACTGGGTTGTTTCATGGCATCGTGTTCCAGCGTGAGTGAGCCATCAGACGTCTGATGTGCCAGATATGCTTGAAAGTCCCATGGATTTTTAGCTGGTTAGACCCACATCATTCGGTTCTGAGCAGCTGATGTTCCAATTCCCAATGCCATGACCATGGCTAAAGATTCACACAAAAATGATATCATGGACCCACAAGATTATTCATATCGTTTCAAATCTATAGCCATCACTAAATGTTCCCCGACCCCATCTGCCAAGTCATAGACTCAGACAGATTGCCATTGGGCCATTGGGGTGCTCCAGTCACAGCTGGCAGGCTCCCAGTGACCTCCCCACGGGCCTTGCGTGTGAAAAAGAGACAGGGACGGCATTCGCCACGGATGTGCAGGTCCAACTTCGAAGGCCCTTCACCAGGCTTCACCCACCTGGGTTACCATGGGAAAACCCCGAGTCACCCCTGTTGAAAATGTGTGTGTCATGACGAAAATGACGAAAATGACTTGCTAAAAATTAAGTTCACCCCATTGCACTGGGGCACTGGGGATAAGAGCTCAAATGTTTATCTGATATGTGTGTATATATATATATATGTATATACATGTATGTTTTGTTCATCAAAAATCCAGGAGATCCCAATTTCACCACGTTCACCCCAGATCTTATGGCAACCTACGCCCCAACTTTCAACGGCTCGCCACCCTGGGAGGCACGGTGAAGAAGCGCTACGCATCAAGGCCGGACCTGGTCAGGTGGACGCGCTGAACAAAAACACAGGGATGGGACCTGTTTTGGTGTCGGGGTTTCGGTTTCCCAAATTTTGAATGATTTTGATAGATTTTACATGTTTTTGCGGGAAGATCTTCAGGAAGCACCAGATTTTTGTTCATATTTCCTGGTGCAACACCGCCGGTTTCATGGAAATAGCGCGCAGATTCCCAACTGCCCAGATTCGAATCCGCCACTTTGGGCACACATCGGTGGGTCAAACCTGGAGACCCTCCATAGGATTCTCAAACAAGAAAGCATCAAACCCCTTGCTCTTCATCCGAAGAAAGGGTCCCAAAGCAAGGGTCCAAGAAGATGTAAAAAAAAAACTGAGATCTGTGGACCCCAAAACTGAACACAAGTGAACTACATCTATATAGATGTGTAAAAGTGCTTGGCTTTGTCCTACAGTAGAACGATAGTCCTATAAAACGAAGGGCAATAGAAATTCAATAGGTGGAAACAGCTTGGAACTAGGGGTCATGCTACCTAGTAAGCCAGGTGCTCATAACCAGTTTCTTTTCAGTAGAATGTAAGGGGGTGGTTGTGGATGTACATTGTACTATAGCTACCTGAAACTAAAACTTGCAAGTACATGTGTCGATACATGATCTAGTTTAAAGTATATATATATATATAGTCATACAAACCATGTCAATGTGTCTACATGTATATGTTCATAGATATATGTATTCACTTGTATCGGTGTATTCAACAATTTCACTATACATTGATTTAGCTATTCATCTTGTACCATGTGGCGTCACGGTGCCCCTTCCAAAGCCTTGACCATGAACGATGACGTCGATGGATCCATGCTTCAGCGTGATGGTTACGGTTTCTGTGCTGGACACCTGCGGTTTTTGGGATAGTTTTGGGGGAAACCAAAAGCATGGCTAACACAATATAAAGAACAAGTTGAAGAGGTAATGATGGGCCAATAACTTATGTAGAGGAAGTATTTACAAATCATACATGATACGATTTCTTGCCGTAACTAGCATGATATAGAATTCAAAAGGGCTCCTGGACCCTGTTAAGAGTGGAGGGTGGCCATCATGTCATCGTGCAGAGAAGGGCGGGTGTCTGGGGCACTTGGATTTTGGCAAACCAGTGTTCAGCATGAGTGAGATCTGATGATGGGGTTTGTTAGGCAAAAACTCTCGGGCGGCAACGAGGACTGCAATGAGTTTCGAGATCCTCAAAATTCGAACACGCCCAAAAGGTGCACTTGCATAGTCCTTCACCATCCTTCAACTATCTATAATTATAGGTCAAAAATGGTCAAAACATACAATTGATGGCGGGTGATGAACATCCATTTGCCAGCTATCTTGGTGTTCACAAGGATACCAGGCTTCCATGTACCAGTTTTTTGACCATCCAAGTTGTATCAGCCTGCCCAGGTGCTAGGGCAACCTCCGACAAAAATCGAACTAGAAACTGATGTTTTCCCTGTGAAGCTACCTTGAACTATCTTGAACCGATCCAATAAGCTGACACGGAGCACAAGATCTGATAGTTTTGGACGGTTGGAAAATCCCGTATCTGGCTGGTGGATAGCAGGTCATTTTAGTCAATTCAATAGGAATTCAAAGAGAAGAAAGTTGAAGAAACCCTTGAAACCAGTCAGCCAAGGTGTGTACACCCGGTTATAGGCCAAATCTACGTAGGTCAAACGCCCGCCGATCAGCGTTCACAAACACATACACCAAAACCCCAACATGGTTCTATATTTCTAAGGGTTACTATCTTCCAATCCGTTTTCGGAGTTCCGGCCCTTGTTGTAGAGGGAGTAACTTGTTGGTAAGTACTGATCATTAGCGCATGTTTTGTCTCGTTTTCATGCTACCAGAACTTGGTTCTATCCCAATTGTTTTTTTTTAGTGATGTACCTATCTGCTATGTCCAATCATTGCGATTCAACATTTGAGCTCGCCTGTCAGCTGTTCATCTTATCCAGGTTACTTGGGTGTACCAGGGTGTCGGGTGTCCGCAAACATCCCCAATCCCTTTTGCAAACGCCTGCAAGTGCAGGTGCAGTCGCTGCCAGTGTGAAATAACCCCCACAAGCTGGGACATAACATGAACAACAGGCCTGGGCCTCACTTGTACACACAGGATTTTGTCACATTTTATCCCAGTTGTACACATAGTTTCGCTTCAGTTGTACACAGAGGGGTGAGGCGGGCTTGGGGTGGTGGGGTGTGGGTTGGGCAATGACATATGGGCAAGGAATGGGGTGTGGTGAGTAACAACAGCATCACCATCATCATCATCATCATCATCATCACCATCATCATCATCATCATCATCATCATCACCATCATCATCATCATCATCATCACCATCATAATCACTATCATCATCATCGTCCTCACAGATGCCAGATCCTCGCATCTTTGGCGTGTACAACCGAGGCCATTGCCTGAACAGCACCCCCACTTCTTGAGCCCTTGGGCTTCTGCATCGATCCCATTCGAAACGTCCGCCTCAAAGGTTCCAAGGACCTCGTGAGTCTGTGCCATGCCTGGCGCGGCATGACGCCTTCGAAAAACGTCCAAATGTGGCATCCATTTCCCCTGGTAGTAATAAAGAACTCATAAATACAAATATTAAGATAGAAGTAAATACTCTATTTGTCCGAATATGATCGAATATGTGCATACCAAGAATGATATAAATACAATGATAATCATCATACCGAATAACAATAATATTCAAACAAGAAACGATAATGGTACCACCTAGATGATAATACAATGGTTATACTGACAGCAACAAACACCCCCCCACAGAAACCTTTGTTTAGTGATTAGTGCTAGATCCTGTTTGGGTCCCATCTATCGAGACCTCCAATTTGAATGACAGAGGCGCATCCTTTCATTGTGTTCAACGAATTGATTTCAATGAAAACATTCGGGAACCCATGTTAATGTTGTTCGGCCTCAAACATTGGGGGTTCCTGCAACATGTCCCTCCAAGTTTGGGGTTCCCCATCAACTTACAGCAACCATCCATTGATGCTGGCAGTGTCTTCCAATATTCTGTATACGGCACAGTACATGGTACAGCACATGTGTTCCAAAACTCTGGACCCCTCAACTATGAATCCCTGTTGGTGGATTCTTGTCCTTTAGGGCAGAGGACCCCAAATTGGAGACAGATATGACCAAGGGGTCATGCACCAGCCTGCAGTGTTGGGTGACTTGGGGCCTACCCAAGTTTCTGAAGATTTCTCAAAAATCAGTTCTTTCTTTTAATGTGCATCTCTGCATCTCTGAAAACCCAGCCCGGCCTGATGCAAGAACTAAGCAAATGCAGGAGTGCTGCGCGATGGTCTTGGTGCAGACTTCGAGCCAGAACGAGTGGCGGCGAAACCCCGCAGAAGGTGCGTTTGGGGATCATCATCCTAGCTATGGGGTGTCTTGAAACCACCAAGCCGCGACACAGGTACCACCCCCACCCCCCAGGCAACGGGGATCAAGTTTTTCCGGATGCACAGGTGACAATCCACCTTTCTTCCCTTTCCTTGTTCTTCGAACTAAGTCAAAGTAAAATTCTGCCGGTAAAAAGGCAATAACAATGCAATGGGTCCAAAAATCGCCGTAGGCGATGAACTTGTATTTCCAGGGCGTCTGCGCCAAGTCGGTGCCACAGCTTCTGGTACTACACCCGAGGCCATGGTCCGGCATCCGACTCTGTGTCCAGGCCACACAAGTCGCAGAGAGTAGTGATTCTATTGCTGGATGATCGCTTCAACCTGTGCCTCCCTTTGCAGTTGGCGTCTGTACCCAACTCAAAATATAAGCCCCCAGTCCACCTTCTATTCAAGTGTGTGTACTGATACTGCTTTTGAACAGGTTCTAAACTGCTAAATTTCGGATGTCTTTCAGTGTAGTCACGCTCTTGGGAGATCACTTGGTGGCTACTCCGAGACCACCTAGCTCAAAGCAAAATTGTCTCAAACTCTCCGCTATCGATGGACTTGCATTTTCATGCAGGGCACATTTTCAAAGTCGAAAGCGGCGACCCTGGTGCTGAGTGGTGTAGCCTTTCTCTTAAAACTGCCGAAAGCCGTACGATCTCACGGCACGAGGTGTTACCACCTGATGCCATGGCCCGGCATCCGACTGTGTCCAGGCCACATAAGTCGCAGAGAGTAGTGATTCTATTGCTGGGTGATCGCTTCAACCTGTGCCTCCCTTTGCAGCTGGCGTCTGTGCCCAACTCAAAACATAAGCCCCCTGTCCACCTTCTATTCAAGTGTGTGTGTGTACTGCTTTTGAACAGGTTCTAAACTGCTAAATTCCCCACCTGCCAGGTGAGGGTCTCTAGATTTCAACAAAGGTGCTACTTCTTCCTTCTCCTTATCGTTCCTCCTTCCTCCTTCCTCCTTGCTGTGGAGTGTGCCTTGACCCGACCACCATATGGCGAGCTCAGGAGGCTGTGGAGCGCGCCTGGACCCGAACAGAGAGAATGCCAGAAGAGAATGTCAAAATAGATGTCAGGTAGAATGCCAGATCGAATGCCAGAGATCTCAGTGGGCACTGCCCATGTAAGATAGAATGTCAGAATAGATGCCAGAATAGATGCCAGAAAGTATGTCAGAATAGATGCCAGATAGAATGCCAGAATAGAATGTCAGAGTATATGCCAGAAAGAATGTCAGAATATGTGTATATATATGTATATATATACATATGTATATATATATATATGTATATATACATATATATATATATGTATATATATAAACATATGTGTATATATATATATCCAATATATATATATATATTGGATATATTGAATTTAATTATATATATATATATATATATTGGATATATGTGTATATATATATATATATTTATTGGATATATATGTACATATTGGATATATATATATATATATATGTATATATATATATATGTCCAATGTATATGTATACATCCAATATATGTATATATATATATGTATATCCAATATGTGTATATATATAATATCTATCTGGATATATAGATATTATATATATACACATATATATATATATACTTCCAGATGGTATGTCAGAAAACTATGTCAGAGTATGTGTCAGGGTGTGGATCACTCAAAGTAAAGTAATTTCGCATGTTTCTTCAGTGTAGTCACGTTCTTAGGAGATCACTTGGTGGCTACTCCGAGACCACCTAGCTCAAAGCAAAATTGTCTCAAAGTCTCCGCTATCGATGGACTTGCATTTTCATGCAGGGCACATTTTCAAAGTCGAAAGCGGCGACCCTGGTGCTCAGTGGTGTAGCCTTTCTCTGAAAACTGCCGAAAGCCGTACGATCTCACGGCACGAGGTGTTACCACCTGATGCCATGGCCCGGCATCCGACTCTGTGTCCAGGCCACATAAGTCGCAGAGGGTAGTGATTCCATTGCTGGATGATCGCTTCTACCAAGCTTAACTCAATCTAACCCTTGCCAACTTCCTGTTCGAACCGGTGAAAAATATTGCTGCTAAACTGCGAAAAGTTGAATGTGATTAATTCATATTGCCTCAGCGGAATCACGTTTCAACGAGATCACTTGGTGGCCACTCAGAAAATGGACATGTTGCAGAAAGAAATGCGTCCAAATCTCGCCGCAGGCGACGGACTCTTTCCCTGCAAGCTGACACCGCCGCAAGCTGCGGGATCAGCATCGCTCGAGTTGTTTTGATGCCTTGCCGCTGCCTGCGCTTTTCGAGCGAATTCTATGTATGATTCTCCTGGGAGAATCATATAGGATGGATTCCACTTGCGACTGCATTGTGTGGCAGGCACAGTTCCTACATTTTTCCCCGTTGACATGGAAAGATGTCTGAGTGGAAGCCCATCCTCGGCCCGGAAGCGTTCCTGTCGAGCGGTTCAGAGAGAGGCATTCTCAGAGAAGAAACCCCTTTTTCATGACATTTAAGGACCATGTATGATCACTCATGCCTTTTGTGACTTGTTTCATCACCAAGTTTTATTACTTATTTGGCAATACTAGGTTTGACTGACTACTCAATTTAGTGACCAATTTAACCGCCAGATTCTTGACTTGCTGACTGCTTCCAGAAATTCGATTCCAGTGACCCACAACACCTGGGCCAGAGAAAGAACGGACACTGTGATGACACAAATCGCTGAAACTGCCATGGGAAAGTCCATGGCTATCACAGGGAGTGGCGAGCACTACCTTCCATATGAATCCATATTGTAGATGATTTCACATCATTTCACACATGCGTATCCTGCATGCGAAGGCTTCAGTATCAGTTGCACCATCCTGAGGTAGCTGCTTGTCCACCAAAAACAAGCATCGTACGTCGTAGGTTTCCGCGACAGGTACAACGTCTCGGCTAGAGCTCTGCTGGCACATTTGCTCTGAAAACATGAAAACTTGCCGGTGGTCGGTCTATCCGCAGGACCATCCTTCCCAATTTTTTCAGAAGTAGTGGAAAGAGAACAACAAAGTGTGAGGGAACTCTATATCTCTTCGCATACTTCATGAAAGTCTCTCGCAAAACTGTTCATTTGCACTCATTGAAGCAGGTTGTTTTGAAGAATATCTTGGCATGACAATTCAACCACATCAACAAGAAGAAGAATAATCAGAAAATATGTTCAAAAAATAGATGAACTCTCATTCCTCTCGGGGTAACCGCTCAAGAATCTGGGTACAACTTTTCGCAGTGTGCCGGCTCAGCCAGAGTCGTCTTGAATCGGCACGGTGAATGGAAGGTCGCCACTGTGCTGTGCGGAAGGGACGCAGGAGAAATAACATAGCTCTTTTGGGGGCTAGAAATGTCACGGCTAATGTATAAAATGTTTATCAAAAACACAAGGTCCACAGACAGTTTCCCCTTCCAAGGTGCCACATCTTTCAGCTGCTTCACCATGCTTCACGATGCACGCAACTCATCACCCGCTGAGTCACGCTGAGGGCTGTGACCCAAGTGGTCAGTCGAACCTTGGAATCACAGGGTCCACCTTGGAGAACTTCAAAAAAAACGAGGCGAGTGGTTAAAAATACAGCGGTCACAAGAAACATCCGTGTGTTGGAGGGGGAATTGTCATTATTACATGATAAATCTCAGATTGATCTATTATTGGTATGGGTCAAAATTTGGGGCCCCAAAAGAAAGGTGGTTTGGTCCTTTTGCGTATCAATCGTATATACCATTTTAGGTTCATATCCTTGTGTTCTCTGGCATGTTGATCCCGTTTGTTGGAAGCTACTTCAGCTAACGTTGACATCCCACCCCACCCCAACCCTACCCCACCCTACACCACAACATAAACGGGCCATATTCACACATACAGTAAATCAAACATAGGCGCGCAGTGAGGTCGTTAAAGGTATCCAAATATCTGTAGGGATTGTACGTCTGTTGATCAAATCCCCAGGTTTTTTTTGCAACTTCGCAACTTCTGGAGCAGCATCTTGGCCCGTCGAATCGTTTTTGCTCCTTGGAATTCAGGTGATCGTTTGAGACATTTGATACCCCGACATTGCTGGGCCATCCCAGTTGGTAAGTGGTGAATAATCATGGCATAACCATTGCATAACCCACTTACTTATGTGGTATCCCCACTTGCACATGGAGTACAATCAACTTACTATGTGGGAAGCATATCACACCAATAAAATCCACCAGGTCTTTTAGGTATATAATTATTGGGGAATGATTTCAAATAACACAATCCATAGTCATATACAAATACGTAATGTCTCGGCAATCCACAGTCAAACCTCTTCGATCAACCTTAGATGTTTGTTTTCTACAAGCCAGGCTTTTGCAGTATGAATTGATTTATCAGACGGGACAATTTACCAGATAATTGTTAGCATAGTCCACGATCGATCAGTAATTTAGACAAGATTTAAAGAAAAAACAAGTTTGGGGTTTGCCTGTCTCGTGTTGCCAACCACTTTGTAGCTGGGATGTTCCTCCAAAAAAAACCTGCCAACTGGGCAGCTTTGCCCAGCGTCGGTTGAGCTTCTTTCGGGCTTCGGTGGCGCTGCACACGTGGCAGTGGCTGCACTGATCTCCTTTGCGGCAGCCATCAGCCTGGCATCGATTTTAGGCTTTTGGATTTTAAACTGGCATCTGTTCACCATTTATGATCATGTGACTCATGTGTTTGAATATGTTTGAATGTATTTTTGGTATCAACACGTAGCAGCAACCATGCATCTCTGAAAGTATACTCAATCCTGGGCCATCTGTGCTGGAACCCTCCACCATGTCATATGTCATCAGCCATGCCATCATGTTGACGAAACCCCGCCTTGCGCGTGAAAAACAGACACGGATGGCATTGGCCACTTTGATGCTTTTCCAACTTCGAAGGGCCTTCACCAGGTTTCACCCACCTCGCCGGAAACCAGGTGCGACTGAAGATCATTCAAGTAACACATGTGTATGCATTTATATGTATATATATATATACATATATTGGTAATATTTTATGTATATGCTAAAATATAGTTTATTGTCAAGTATACATAAATAATGTATATCTCACAAGTTCACATCTTGTTCAAATGTGTTTTGGGTATACATGCATACATGTGTATATATACATGTAAAAAATATATAACAATATAATTATATATAACTATATATATATGTATATATTGATTCATTGATGAATTGATTAATTGGTTGATTGATTGGTTGCTTGATTGATTGGTTGGTTGGTTGCCTGATTGATTGATCGGTTGGTTCGTTGATTCTCCATGTTGAAAAATATCAGCTTTCGACCAAGCCGCCTGGGCAGGCATGGTGATGAGTTGCTGCGGCGCAACAGTGGGCCTTGCAGACCTGCCGTGCCACCGTGCAGTGGTTTAACCCGAAGAAATCTGGATGGTCTTGCCCCGGAAACTGATACTTTTCCTCTGAGCCCAAAAAAGGGTTTCCCAAAAAAGGGTTTCGCGACGGCACCCCATGTTTGAGCCATACCCATGTCAATAGGGCTGGACAAGACTAGTCAAGTTGAGTCTCCGTACTTGGAGTACCAGGTACACAACTTGTTTTGCGTGGGCACGACGGAGGGTTTGAATGAATGGTAACCTGGTACAGTATAATCAACACCAGCTAGCTGGCAGCATCGCAGCCAGACAGTGACTTGCAAAAAATTAACTTAGTCAGTGAGCTGGGGACTCCTGCAACCATCCCATTTCAAAGTGGCTTGCAATCACGGTTGTCAAGCAGTTTCTGGAATGAACAAAATGAACCTCCAAATGGGAACTAGGAGATTGACCTTCACGGAGATCCAGTTTGCCGTCTTTGCCGACACCCGTCGGATCACAACATTGACCCTTTGTAGTTGACGGCGAAGTCGGACGGTCGCCCCTTGGAGTGGATTCCTTGTCCCTTGCACTGCGTTTGCTGCTGGGAACCACCAAAATGCGAGAATTTTGGAAACAGGAGTTGCACTCCGTCATCCTGACACGCAGAGAAACGACTAGCTTAGCCACGAAATCGCTATCCAGCAATCTGTCTTCAAATCCAAGAAATGCATTAAGATGTATGTACAAAGGAATGATATAATAATCTTGAGCTGACGCCGGTGAGTACGGCACAATTGTGTGTACATATAAAATGTGAACAATCCTCTGTGAAGCATCTTCATCCGCATTAACCACGATTTGGCTTGGTCTGTAAAAAGATGAACCAGTAACTCCAGTGGTTTGCCATGTCAATCCATTTCGGGGATATTTTGTTTGCTGTATACCCCTCTGACAAAACCATTTGAAGCGACGAGGAACCCCTCAAGAGAACGGGAGATTTTTCCCACCGATGGATACCCCGTGGCCTTGACCCTCCAAGATTACATCAATGGATCCATTCTTCACAGCGATAGTCACCGACTCGTTGTTTGACACCTGGCAGCCACTGGAGCTTCTGGCCGGAAGCATTCCCAGTGCTTCACCAGTGCTGGCTTTTTGTAAACCAGACCCAGACCCAAGTAGGATGTGTTAAGGCTGTTAAGGTCTTGGGCTTGTCAGATTGTTCAATGATGTTCAATGTTTTGACAGTATGCTCATGAGTTTTTTAAACATCGTAGGAAGAATCATCTCTAAAACCACACAACAAATCCATCACCCCAAGTTTAGGGCCATGCGAGACAGGTGGATTGTACCAAAAAAAAAAAATCAATGGCTATGGCTCAAGAATTAAGGCACAGCTGACCACAGATTTTAGTCATCTATAGATATATAGCCCATAGCCTATAGCCTATAGCCTATAGCATTAACATGCATTAACCATCCAATTCTAGGGGTAGCCCACTTTGGCCCATGATACTGTACCCATATCTGTTGATCCCTCCAGTTCTCCAGCCCATCGCCTTGAAAGTTCCAAGGACTTCGCGGAACTGCTCCATGCCTGCGAGGCTGTAGTGTCATGTCAGCCCAAGTCGCCGTCCCCGTCCCCGTCCCAACGGTGAACGCTTGCCTCAAACGTGCAAACGGCGCAAAGCCGAGGAGAGAGCCGCAGGGTGTCTGGTGCGAACTTTGAGCCACACATAGCCACAGAGGCCGCTTGGTTTTCACGTCGACCAACTGGGGCGTGCCCAAACTTTTTTGTGGTGCAAAATCAACCACCTCGCCCAAGATCTACACGCAAAGCAAGCCCCGGCTCCATGGCCCACCAGTACACCTCCTGTGGGTCTTGAAGTTTGCGAAACAACGCCACAGCGTCTTCACCTGTGCCGCTGGGTCAAAGTTGACCCCCAAAACTGGCTAAATTTCTAAATGACCACAATGACCATCCCACTAAGTACGGTCACCAGCAATGCAAGGTCTGGATCAATTCCACAAAACTTTCAGTTTATAATGTTGGGGTGAGAGTCAGAGGAAATATTTACGAGTACCAGGTAGCTATTGTGAATTTCTGGGGTGTGTACCAGACTTGTTATGAGGGTTTTGACCGATACCCGCATTAAGTTGGGGAACCAGCAGATTTGGGGATGAATACAGCAACCATAGGTGACCATGTCAACTAAAATGGGGAAACTTCGTGGGGGGAAGTCAACAACAGCGGGAATTCCACCCAACAGCGATGGGCAGGGCCAAATCCAAGTTTGGGGGTTGGGGAAATCGGGTCCACATTGACAAACAACGTTCAGGGGCCTTTTAACGTTTAAACCACAAGACCTTGCCAAACTTGTTGCATTTCTTGGGCAGAAAACCCTGATTCTTCAAATTTCAAGAAACGTCATAGATGGCTGTGCGGAACATCCCCGTGATGGGGAAACCACCTGAGGATTTTCCAGCCCCGTTTTTCTTTTTTGCAGTTGGAGTAGGCATTGGAGGACGTACGATCACCAGGTGTTTTTAACCTGGGAATCACATGCCCTTCTAGTGCTTGGTTGACAGGGGTTCCCGTCATGGACTACTTCACAATCTCCAGTAAACCAGTTTGTACTACCCCATCCCATTTTTGTTGGTTAAGATCTCCAATGGTCGTAGTGAAATATACTTACAACTACCAATCACATGGGTATGTCTTAGTCTATGGGGTATGCCATGGTGTATCACCTAAATGGCAAGTCTAATAGGGAAAACATGAGAAAAATGATCATTGACCATTATTCACCACTATATTTAGGATGTTTTCCCTAACTTTTCAGTGAAATACATCAAGACATCCCTGGTCCCCCTCAGCATCCCTGGGACCCCCACCTATGTCCACAGCGGCCTCAAATGATGGGAAGAACCCTTGGATTTGATGGTACCCCTTGAAAAAAACAAAACCACATATTGAACCCCATCAAAACGTTGGACCCCAGACTGGTATAGAATGGTGACGGTCAGTGGAAGGCTAACAACCCATCTTTGGTGCCTTTGGTGTTTTGGTTTATTACCTCAACCAGACAATGGCATTGCTGACAACAACAAGACACTGGTTGATGGTCAAAAATCAGCCCTGTAAGTCGGCCAATCCAATGCGAATCGGCACGATCCCGGTCAACCGTTGTTCCGTTTTTCTGTGTATATACTTATATATATATATATAGACATACACTATGTAGTACTGTATATTTCATTTCATCTATAGTGTGTATGTGTAAATAGATATACACACATATATTACTCTACATATATATTTATATAAAAGTGTATGCTATAGAACATAGAACATGTCACATGTCTGCATGTATTATACTGTAGTTTATGATATACAGCCGTACCGCATGTACATGGATATTCACATATAGACTAACTCCAGTAACGTAACATGGCTCTTACACAGACACATTCGCATGTACATACAGCTATGTACATACAAGACCTGCAAAACATGCAGCCACATACCGATGATTGTTGGCCACATCTCAAGTGTGACAGCCAGCAACTTCTCAGTTTAGCTCCAAACTCCCCAGGTACAAGGGGGGTAAATTGGGTAAATATAGAGGTAAAATCAGCAATTGACCCCCCTTGTGGCTATCATTTACCTATAATCAGTTGGAGCAAACCTGTTTCTGGTACTGGCAAGGGAAAATACCTCGTGGATACCATGATTGCGCGTGTTTTGTCCTGATGGTGGTTTCCCAGCTAGGTTCTCAATTGACAATTTTTGCATTTTGAATACTATCAAAAAATATAGAAAAAATAACGTAAAGTGATCGATTCAATCATCCAGTGCATCCACTGACATACGCTTAGTGTGTATATATATATACATACACGCTATAATATACACTGTATGCATTACGTACAATATACATATATATATTATTATATGTATTACTAGGGGGTGTGGATCTCTGATTAGTCTCTGAGTATCCCAGTGTCCCTTCACCCTCTAAACAACAGCACCAAGTCACACGAGCATCGCCCTTGGCCAGGTAGACAGAACAGAGAAGTTGCTTCGCCTGGAAAATGCGTCTCGCTAAGAAAATGCGCTTTTTGAAGGACCGGGACCGCAGAAAATCGTTGTCGAAAACCCCCAAAAGAAAAGTTGGAAACGTGGAAAAGTGAAACATCTTCGAACTACCCGCCGGGTTGGAAATGGGTCGTGTAGGATAAGGTGTTTTGCTTCATTGGGATCAAAACAATCATGCACTTTGCAGTGTTTTTTCACGGTTTTCTGTTGCGAATGAGGGTCAATTCTATGGTGTTTTGCATTTTCTTGTGGGATCTACTGCATATTCTTAACATAATGCATTCCCAAAAAGGATCTTTTTGGGAAGCCTTCGTCCCCGAAACCACAGCGGCCGCACGTTTTGCCGATGATTTTCACATCTTGGCCAAGTAAGTGCCTGTTTTTTTCAACAGGGCTAGTCCAACCACATTCGATTCCCATCGCCATTGCCATGTGCGAACATAAGTCCAAATCAGGTCATTCAACCTTGCAGCGTAGCATCAAGAGCGTATTGCAAGTTCCAAGAGAACCATGAAAGCGTAGCATCACATAGGTAAGCATGTTGCAGCGTAGCAGCAAGTCAATGAAGTAGTTGGGACGAGACGTTATTACCCATCCCACCCCACCCCACACATGGAAAAATACACAAAACACACGTCCGGCTTTCAACCCGTAAGCTCAAAGAACTACTATCCTGGAAACACTTTTTGATTTCTATCTTTAAGAGGTTTGCTATAAATAATGCTAGACTGTTTGATGGTTAAATAATGTTCACTCCAGTAAGTGGGTTAGTTCACCCCAGTAAGCAGAAGTGGGATGGGTAGGGTTAGTCCACTTATAACTGGGGTTGTGACCTACTTACTGACTGGGGTGAACCCTTCAAAAAATCCCCCTTTTCAAGGCTACAATTTAGTACCCAGCTTTCAACACGTTGTGAGTTGTGATGATCACATGTGCCTCTCCAGTAATCCCGGCGAATCAAGGGTTGATTTACCTTTGAGCCTCGATTAGACATCACTGGCTAAGCGAGCCCAGGTTGCTGGTTGTGGCCCATGACTGCTACATACTGACTCCCTTGTGTGCTGTCTTTCGATTCAAGGGGTGGATATCCATGATAAGTTTTGGTAGATTGTACCATCTGCAGATTCTCGCTGGTTATATCCATTAATTGGTTCTTAAGATATCTATGCAATGATTTGTTTCTTCCAAGGCTACACACCCATCTGTAGCTTTGTTCTGAATCCATTTGTTGGCTGCTTCATGTTGCTCTACACCCCCCTTCTAATCTACTCCTGTGGCTTTGACTAAAGCAACTCATCATCAAAATCCATCATCAGTACAAAACAATGCCATCACCCCAAACTTGGCCGTTTCCATAGTGGTGCTTAGCCAAATGCCATTTTGGGGGACATACATTTTGGGGGTGGTTGCATGCACATACACAGGTTGATGTTGCACCTCGATGTATGTCCAATCTCTATTTATTGGAATCTCCGATGATTTGTATTTAATCCATTCCCCCAATATCAAATACCGGAATTTACACATATTTGGGACTACAGTAGATGGGGGTGCTTCTCCATTGATTTCCCGATCAAAACTGGGAACCACCCAGGCCGCAAATGTAGCAGCCCAGAACAATTCATATGTGTTAAGCAATGGAAATGTATACTGAAGATTACTAAAGACAGTTTAAGATGATCATCATCGGGGTGTTGTGCAAACTTCATGGTGTTCCTGTGTTTGATGGCTAAATCATCATGTTTAAATCACATGTTTGCTGCTTCAATGGATCATTTTTGGACAGCCCCATCTTCCCAAAACATCGGAGAAGTTGCCGCCATTCGCCTTGGCTGCTGCCAAGTCTTCCTGCAATTCCTCGTAGATCGCAGCCATGCCTCGGGGAAAACCATGGTACTCTGGACCCCGTCCCGGCAAGTCATATGAACAAATCATAGGTTTTGACCCATCCCCGTATTCCAAGTGATATCCCATGAAGATGTCCCCATAAAACTGCCATAAAAGGAGTAACACCCCATTTTCAGTCACACCCATCTACTACACAAAAAAAATGACAATATTAGTGTTAGTTAATGTCCCCTATAAAATATCATCATATGTTGTGTTTAAATTTTGGCTAAGTTATTCAATTAAGTATATTCTCATCTACAAGTATCCCGTTGTAGATCACCATTACCCTCTTTTTTAACACTTCCTTCTCGGCAAAAGCATGGTTTCAGGGGGTGTTCAATATTAGGGGGAAGGGACTAAATCCCAATCATTCCAAATAAATACCAATTAGCCATTATAATGGTTATATTGTATAATTATCCGTTGCAATGGTTGGATAACTTGATGGTTCCGTTGGTTATAAAAATTAAATCCATGACTATTCATGAATAGATATAAAATGATATAAACCATTTACATCATATCCCCATTAATATCCCATTCAATTACCATTTGGGGAAGGGATTACCCTCAGGAAATCAAACGTGGCACTTGAACAACTCACAATTCAATTTCGTTCGGGGAGTTCCCGCCCACGGTTGATGAATGTGGAGGGTAACCATCACTCATTGTTTTTGTATAGCCATTCATCATATTGGTGATGTGTAAATATATTTAAAAAAAAACATCATGGTGATTTATCACTCGTTCTTATGATGAATATTCATTCACCACCATTAATCAGAAGGTAAATCCCATTGAATGTGGCCAGCCCAAGCCGCTCTTGGCACAGTCCAGCGCTTCGTGGAAGTCGCGTTTCGCCAGGTGAACCTGGCGGGGCCCCTGGGTGCCGTGCCGGCGGGCACGGGTCCCAGCGGTGCACAAGGGTCTAGTCTCAACAAATCCATGGGAATATCTGAGAAAATCATCTAGAAATGATGAAATCCATGGGAAAATCATCTCGACACAGTGGATTTGGTGCATTTTGAGCGGAAATCAAGAAATCAATCAGGAAACTAACAGGTTCTTTCATCAATGGGAGAGGACAGAAAACTCATCTAGAAATGGTGGAATCTTCCATGCCCATCGGCTGGTGTTCACGCCTGGGATGCTGCATCCAGCGCCTGGTACGATTTGGAACATGTGCTGTGCAAAATGGTAAGAATGTTTCTGGAATAACTTTTATTTATATGTATATATATATAAATAGAATCATTTATCATGTATAGTATAATATTACAGAAAGGATGACAGACAGACAGACAGACAGACAGGTAGATAGATAGATAGATAGATGGATACATAGATACATGGATACATGGATACATAATGATACATAGATTGATAGACTGCTTGATTGATTGATTGATTGATTGATTGATTGATGGATTGATTGATTGATGGATGGATGGATTGATTGATTGATTGAGTGTAAAACCGAGCTTTGGAGGGTATGAAATGTGGTGAGAATCAGGTATACGGGAGTCTTCAGTTTGAAACATGGTGGATAAAACTGTGGATGGGATGCAGTATTTCAAGCAGCCCAAATGACGAGGGCAATAGGTCTCAATCTGGGCAGAAGAATTCCCAAACCTGAGATGAACTGGTAGTTTATGAATACGAATCCGAATCTACTGGTACTTATCTGAGTTTGATTTCCATTCCCAAAAAAAAGGTTGCCCAACATGGCGGGTGGCCATCACTAGTTAATTTGGCCTCATATTCACAAATTAGCAACCATGTTAGGTCCATGGTCTTCCCGGTGTCAGTCGGTGCTCCGCCTCAGCCTCTGCCTTGCGATCTCTCAACTCACGCGCGAGACCACGAGCCTGATGAAATCCAGTGGTTGGTCATCATGTTCCCGTGCTTAAATGCAATTTTGGCAGTATACCCCATCTTCAAAACACACCCATATAATTTATAATATGCATATGTATGTAGATAGATTTGTATATATAAACAATAGAAATGCTAAATGGATCTATATCATGACTTTTGTAGTTATTTTATTTATACATATATATATATACATATAAATCTTGCCTTGCTACAGTAAATCATTGCCTTGGGTTCTATTGCATTCTCCAATCCAAGCAAACCGTTCCCTGAAAAAGGGTCCCCCTGCAATCTGAGATGGAACTTTAAAACATCGCCATATCCATCAGTACACCCATACCACCCAATAACCCGCATGTTCCATGCATGTTTTGGTCTTGCCTGATCAACATGATGCAAAATTCAGCATGGAAGATGGGGGTTATGCAATGGCAACTATTGATGTTGAATTGGTGACTGAGACACTGCTCAAGTTGGTCTGGATTATTGGATACCCCGATCTTCCCGACTGGTGCTTATAGCTCAAAAATGGTGTTCCCCATGTTGATGAGAGTCCATGATGGCATCCGGTGATATCATATTGAATCCGACATTCTGGTCAAGTCATTGTGTACCCCCAAACGATCTCATTTTAGTCTTCAAAATATCCATTCAAAACTCATGGGTTCGTGGGACACCCTTTTGGCTGGCTATGTCCTGTCGGTGATACCCCCATCATTGCAGACTACGACCCTCAGATAGTTGGCCATAAGCCTTATGTTTGTGGGTATATTCCACTACTGTTGCTTTGAAATGCTTTGCTAGTGGTTAGATCCCGCAATAGGTTCTACCATTTCTACCCTAACATCGTTGCTGATATTCCCAATCTTTGTCAACTAAATATGATGATACCACAAGACTTCATAGTTTCTACCCCAGCTTGGGTATGGGTCAAAATTGCAGCAACTTGAGTCCATACCCCATGTTCTTTCCAACGTGTTCCATCAGTTTGGATCTAAACTCATAAATGTCCTACGAAATCCCATGAAATCCCGGTGAAACTGATGATTCAGGAGTGGAATCCCAATTTGTTCAGAGAAAAACCATGTAAATTCCCCTGACATCCCCATTAGTTGTCTGGGAATGTGCATCCAAAATGATGAAAATCATAGGGGGATCTTCCTGGGTCGTTATTTTTCAATCCCCTTCCGCACAACGAAGGGCCTCCTTGGCAGCGCGCAGCGCGTTCACGGCATCACCCTGTAGCAGCTGAGCTTTCACCGCCTGCTCCCGTCAGGAAGCACCGTGGTTGGTTCTCCTTTTGCAGTCAGCTTCAGAGTACACAATTTTGACACATGGGTGGTGGGTCGGTAAGTACCCAAAACTGAAAGATTTACAAATGACCCCAAAAATCCATGGGCCTTGCTCCTACCCTCTGGTAATCTAACCTGGCTGGAAAATCCCATTTATAGATGATTTTCCATCTGTTCCCGCTTCACAATCATGATTTGCCAGGGACCATAGGCGAAATTACCATAGAGGCTTCCCCGCACGAAATCCGGGTCTGCACTTCTGCCCAGTAGCCAAGTGTACCACTGCAGCTTCTTTCTTCCGATCCTCACATGTGCCCATGGAGGCATGATGGCATTTCATCTTGTTCTACTTTGGGTATTCCAAAAGTTGAAAAAAAAGTTTCCTACCTGGCCATCAATGCTTGATGAAGCCCAGCTCCCCATCCACCGGTCGGATCTTCATCCCATCGCGGGCAGCACGACGCGGAACTGGGATGTCCTTCAGCTTCTTGTAGTTGGCTTGTGCACCGTCCAAGGCCTGACAGGGCCTTGACATGCCTTGACCCCTTAAGTTGTCCGTCGGCTATGACAAACACCATTTGTGAAGAAAGAATTGTCCAATAGAGGTCCTCTATGATTCGTTGACTCTCCACCGTTTCTGGTTCCAGGAACAAGTTGTAGCGTCCACTGAATCCGAAAACATGTTTATAGTATCATGCAGTAGTACAGTACACCCGTGTTGGTAATGAGCGATCTCCAGATCTCCGGATCTCTGATTTCAGACCCAGTGTTGGTGTTGGTCGCCTCTGCATAGTGTGAGAAGGACATTCTGAAAAAAAAGCGACAGAAGGAGTGCACTGTAAAACAGTAGCCTTTCTTGGCTATTTCTATCCATCCATGCATCCATCCCTCCATAGATCTACCTATCTACCTATCTGTCTATATGTATACAAGAATCTATGTTGTATATGCATATACTTTTTTATATATGCAATGGTCAAAAGATTGTATATGGAGTGTGGTCATTGGATATCTTACAACGGGTACTGTATTTTACGTTTGAGCCCAAGGGATGACCGTCACCTACCTGAATTAAGGCCAGTTTTGGATAGCTGCCCCAAGTTGCTCCTACTAATACCATCATTTCTAGTGACATATATACATCTATACTCATGTATATATATATATATATACATGATATATGTACGAAGGTTTCTTAAAATGGGACTACCCCCAAATCATCCAAGTCGTGAGACCATTTTAAAAAAGCTGTTGAAAGTATTTGAAAGCGATGGTTTTTGGGGTCTCGCAAGCCCGCTGCACCTGGATCGCTTCAGCCGGCGCCTTGATGTGAAGGCATACCTGGCGCATGTTCAGGAGGCAGAATGCGGGAAAGCGCCCGTTTTTTTTTACACAACCTTGACGATCCATATATAGGGGTGTCACTCTTGCATACATATACCTCTATGTATATGTATATATACATGTATATATATATATATACAGAAACATTATACCGTACAGTGCGGACCGTACAGTATACATAATATATACATAATCCGTTCCCTATTTTTACATCCTTATTCAAGATAGTGGGTTCTTGTAGCTTCTCTCTCAACAGATTCTGGAGAAAGGAGCGATACAAGGACCTCTACTGAGGCTTGGTGCTGGTAGCATGCGCAATGCTTAGACATCACCCAACAGGGCTTGGGGTATGCCGGCGCCTCAACATCTAGCGACTTCAATTCGAGCCTACCTGTGGGGTCGCTCCCACCACCAACCATCGTTAGGATGGGCCAAAATTGGGTCCACTGGGCCTGCAAAAGTGGTCATACAGCCATTGTGGATGCTTATAGCCCCCCGCCTCTTTTTGATGGTTAAACCACAAGACACATTTCTTGTACAGGATGCTATAAGAGTATAGATCCGACATGAATTGAGTAATTAAGCATCAAAAATTTTCTAAACCCCCACTTCAGCAGATAAACCACCATTCTTTATGTGTTGTTTAAACCACCCTTGATGATCTGCAGCTCATCCGCTTTCCTCAAAATGGCACCTTGGCCACAGCAGAAAGGGCTGCAGCCTCGGCCCTCAAGTTGCCCAACCTGGCCCCATCTGGGAGGGCCCAAGGCAAATGAAAAAAGCGATTTCTTCAATTTTGACAGGAAAATCAAAGATGCCCATCATGGTATAATTTTGATTAATTTTGATGTCCATGATATCCATTGTGATTATATATATATATATATCATGTTAAATGATGATATCATCCTAGTTGATTTTGATGTCCATCATGTCCATGATATGCAGGATATCCATGATATTGATGATCCCAATGATATCCAGAAGATTTGACATTTGATACCCATGATTCTTCATCGTATTTGATGATCATGTCATGTATTTGGCAATTGTCGTTACAATTTGTTGTCGTGGCTCTTTGCACCAAAATAATGGCATGGATGGCACAAGGGTGATACAAGCCATAGGATATGAAAACAGAATCCGGTAAAACTGTTGCAACCAATGAAAATAGATAGAAGATCACTGAATCACAGAGCAGATAGAACCTGATGACTACCTGGGGATATCTGAACCTGAATGATGTCTCTCCAAGTTGGTTCCAGCCTCTTTGCTCGATCATGCGCCTGACTGGTCAACCATCATTCGGGGGGGCCGCAGGCTGGTCTTCCTACACTTGTCATACCGGAAGGAGGGAGGCAAGCCCAACTCAAATCTGGGAAATGGTCTAACTGTGTGATTTTGCTTATATATATATGTATATACCATCTGGTAAATTAACATGGACCCTGGCAGATAGGGATTGGAAGATTAGTTTCCTCTGAAAATAGCTATTCTCAGGGTCTGTGTTAATATACCAGAGGGTATATATATATATATTTTTGCAAACTACAGCAATATACAAAGCCATTACCCTCTAGTAGACTTCTGTGCAAATCAGCCATTACAACCCCCAAAACAACATAGAGCAACTACAGATGGCCCGGTCAGCGGATTTGGTCAATGATGTCCCGGCTTAGAGTAACGCACAAAGTGATGGATTTTGAGATGGAGCAAAAATAACTCTAATTCTCCCCATCAGAAGCAACGAAAACATGGGGAGATCCATCCCCTCATGTGGCCTCCTTCGCAGCACGCAAGGCTTCGCTGGGTTCGGCCTCTGACGCAATGGGGATGTACACGCCCAAAATCCAACTTGGGACCCGAGAACAGTCACTTGTTTACCAGGAAAACCATGGAAAATCGTTGTTTCCACACTATTCTCCTGGGTTCCACGTTGGTGTTGAAACCGATCAAAGAGGAGATGAATCAAGTGCACGCCTCTGGTCGGTGGGTGAGCTATCTAAAAGCATTGGCACGATCAGTGGTAGAAAACGAAAGAATATTGCACAGCACCAACACAAAGGCGGACATAAAAGCTTGCGCAACACACCCAAGCTGGCACTGTTCAATCAATGCTTTGTTTGTATAGCTGTCTCAACACCTCCCTCCGCCAAAATCGACAGGTCTTCCCGGAAACAGAGTCCACATCTAAGTGCTGAGATATGTCGAAAGTTTGGGCATACGGATAGATATAGATATAGATATAGATATAGATATAGATATAGATATAGATATAGATATAGATATGTGTGTGTGTTTTGTCTTACTGTATATGATATATCAGATCATAGTATCTGGTAGTAAATCATCTATTCTACCATGTTACATAAGAAAACACACCCTTCGGTAATTTAACATGGCTCTTGAACATTCTCCATCAGTATTTTTATTGATGATGTGTATATTCTTATACTTGTATGTAATATATATATAATTATATATACATATATATATATACTGTGTATATATATATATATACTGTGTATATATATATATGTATATATATATATACATAAACATAATTCACCTCTGACCGACTGTGGCTGCTTGCGTTTCCAAAAAATCACCGAGTTCCCCAGGCATTTGCCAAGCGTGCGTCCACCAGGGTGCCCAAGGCAGCCTGGGAGATTCACGGTGGGTATCATGGGGAAAATTCACCCATGCATCCCACGTATTTTACAATATGTGTGTATAGATATACATCATATTCATAGAAATCTAGATAGTATGTATATCATTGTATATCTATTTACACATATTATGATGTGGATATAGAATATGTATACACAAAAAAAAGCCGGATGATGACTTCATATGTATCAACCCTGTATGTCAGTATGTGGGTCGAGGCTCAGCATCCCAGGTCGACGAGGTCTGCATCTTTGACTTGGAGACATACTGTGATAAACCCAACAACAAACCTACCATTTGGAGATGGTTAGCACACATTTTTGGCGATATTAGGGATGGTTTATTGTTGGCTTTCCCACATTTTATATTCAATTCCAAAGGTTTCCACAGCAAATAAGGATGGAAGATTAAGTCAAAAAAGATCGAAACCATCAGCCATTTTTCAATGTGTTACTATCAACAACGCTCTTGGGGCCCCCAGCCGCTTCTTGTACCACCAGCCCTTCAAAGCGTGCATAGTCCTCAGATTGGGCAATGATCAGCAGTACTCGCGCCATTCATCGACAACAATGCTGAGATGCAAAGAAGCTGGACACCATCGACTTCACTCCGGAATGACACTGAACCACCATTTTTTTAGGTGCTTAAACAGGAAAGACACCCACATTCTGTAGTTCAAGTCATTGTGCGGCACCACAGTTTCACATGCTTTAGGCACCATCCCATTTGTTGTTTTCCCAAGAATGGTACAAAAAAAACAACACTGGTTCATCATGTTCCGTTTTATCACTGACAATGTTGGTCATGTAAATACAACAATACACCGTCCCCACTATTACCATACATGAGTTGGATTCAAATCATCCCCAAATTCTCGTTGTCTATGGCAGTGGGTGACCTGGGCACCTTACCATGGCCTCTTTCGCAGCTTCAATGGCGTCGAAAGGGTGACCTGAAAATGGCTTTTCGCGTCGCGACACGATGCCTGGTATCCTACAGGTAGATCTCTTGTGAAGTCTGAATCATGGATCATCATTGTAGAATATTGTACAGTAGAACTGTGTAATATATAACTGATCTTAAAATTATACAAATGGTTGTACTATCATTAAAAGATGAATATGAATCACACAGTCGCAGTTACCTACTCAAGTGAGTCATAACTTCTTGACTTTGAACAGATCATAGATGTATAAATGGTTCACAAGTGAATGGATCTGCATGGCCACAGTTTTCCCAGATATGATTGATGAAACAAACAAAGATCATGGAAAATTGCCCACTTTGGAGCCTATAGATCCATAGAAATCGTCCATACTTGGCGCCCCCGGGTTTCCGCACCCAATTTCACCGAAACGTCGCCAAAAGCCTGGCCGAAGTATGATGATACCACGTTCTGGATATATAAATTGTGGAATGATTTAGGACACCCAGGAAATATAACAATCATTCCAGTGACATTGCAGAGAGGTCCTGTGAAATTCATCCAAATGGTTGATGTTTGTCCGTATCATAATCTGGGTGTCTGATATTCCAAGTGCAGTAACAACATGTAACAACTTCATATTTTGAGGTGGTGATGGGCCAAAACACTGGCGCCCTTCTGTTCACCTCAAAAAATCTCCAAAATATCTGTGCTTGATGGATGTTCATCCCCCATATGGGAAAATCATGGGCGTCTCTCACCCATCCGTGGGTGAATCTCCTGAGTTGCAAATCATCCCATGTTTCTGGATAAACTGCAATGATTCACCAACGTGAAAACTTCGGATGATTTCCCCTCATTCAGCATCATTCGGGTGACGTCGCAGTGAGGTCGTGATCAAATCTATCCAAACTTATCCCCACGATATCCCATTATCCCATAAACCCACCATGTTTGTTGCTTAAATCACCATGTTTGATGGTTAAATCACCATTATGTATCCTGAGATCATGTGAGATCACCATGTTTGACGATTGCATCACCATTTTTTATGCTTAAATCAGGCTTAGATCACCAACTTCTCCAGATGTTTCTGCTGAACCAACCCATTTTTGGCACCTGCAAGGCCACAATTTGGCTTGGTCGGTCTCCGCTCTCATGGGCCTGAGCAGATGATGTATTGCTATTTCAGCAGGAACTTACGGACTCTATCTTTTTGGGGATTACTATATTCTAAAAATGGGGATAATGTAAGACCTTAGATAACTGTTCATCTCATTTTACATTTAACAAATGTTTTTGCAATGAGGAAAATTATGGTAGACCAGACTAACCCATTGCATTTTTACGGCACCTTAGTTTTAGTTAAACCCAAGTGAAAAAATAAAACAAAATTCATCCAACATATGTTCATGGTGATTTAACCACCGCCCCAGTTCAGTGACCCACCCTATGATAGGTGGTTACGATTCGCCCTTCTAAATGTGGTTTTGTTGCTGGTGAAGATTCTCCCCTAATAAACCCATAGCATTCTTGGTTGCGTGACCTTTGGGTTTTTAAAACCATAGGACCATAGGTGATATTTCCAATATATTCCCAATTTATTTCCAATATATCCATTTTGTGTGGGCTGAACCCCCATGATATCTAATGATATGTAGCCTTTCGCATCTCCAAGTGGCACATCTCACGGCTTCTTTCGCCACTTCCACAGCCTTGTAACAAAAAAACATAGAGGGCGCTGGGCAAAGAAACATGGCATAGGTCGGAGTACAGTCGGTCTAAATACGATGATTCTATGGTTTTCATGTCATTTCATGGGGACTTTATCTGGTGCATGTTGATACGAGATTTGAATGGAGATAGGTGGGAAGATGCTCTCTATGTCATACACATCACCGACGGTGATACACATGTCACCATTGGCAGTTGATTGGCTAGTACCGTCCAGAAATGCATGTTCCCAAAACTGTGCTCCCATCTGCGCATGTTGTCTGGGTAAAGGAAACAATAGCAGTGGCATTTCCTATCGCGTTCTCTTTTCTAAAAATTCATCACTATGGTTTTCTGTACCGTCTTGTTTATCTTTTTGAAGGTTCATTGACTTCTGTGCAGCAGCTGAATGAACTGTACTCGACAATATTGGGCCTGCGTGGGTCGTTCATTTTCAATGGCCTCAGGGCCTAAAGATTCACCAAAATCCTCCTGCTGGCACTCGAAAAAAATTCACTGACCGCTTCAAATCCTATCAGAAACCCGTCTCAAAATCCTGCAGTCGCCTCTTGGTTTCGGGAGGCTGCCAAATGCGCTCTGGCCTTGGCCACCATGCAAACTGAGGCGTTGAATGATGCCGAACTCCCGTTTGGAGAATGTGAATCAGCTGGATGACAGTGGCGATTCCAAAATGAAGGTCCTTACGTGCCTTTTATGCATGCATCTATGATGTGTATTCGCAAAGGCTTCGATTCGGAGTGGGCAGGCTGGATGGCCATGGCTGCTGCGCAACTCTTTCAAAAGTTGACAAAACGATGGTTGAACCACCAAAATAGCATATGTCCACTCAGGAACCCCATACTCTTGGGCCCCATGTCAAAAAAAACGCGCAACATATGCAACCAAACCCTTCCATTAGCCAAAGGCAATGGGCAATGAGGGCACCCTCTGAGGCATCAGGCCAGCGCGGCAAGGGCGCAAGTCTCTCTGTGTTGATCACCAGCCTGGTCACCGCAGCAGCCAACCCCAGCTGTGGTTTGGAACTCAACAACATGTTCACCTTGCTAGCAGGGATTGCGCACTGGGCAAGCGCACTTCTCTGGCCAAGACGTGCGCTTGCTTGGCAGTGCGTGCTACAACCTGCGCGGCAAGCGAAACTTGGCAACGATGCAAACTGGGGCGTCGCGTCCATGAGCCGTGTCCCAACATTGCGTCTGCGGGCAACTTTGCAGCGCGCAAGAAAAAATTGCCCTGATGGAATTTTGATTTCAGGGCGAGAATTGGTGGATGTGCTGGATGAGTTTCGCGACGTTAAAGAAAGAAGCGTCTGAGCTGCCGCCAAACTTTTTTTTGCCCACAGGTTTCGCCCAAAACGAATGTTGGGTGCACCTCTGTGGCCCTTACCAGCAATCAGGTGGTTTCTTGTTCCCTATAGTTGCCATGGCCAACATGTCCTGAACCGAAATTACATTGCACTCCAGACGGCGGAAAAGCGCGGGACTTCTTTCACTGATGGTCTATGTGGTTTAGAAGACGTCGTCGCTGTTTGGTCTGCTTTCAGCATCTAGACTGGAAACCCTGCAGGCAGCAATGTATATCATGAACCTGATCACCAGAGAGAACCTGTCAACAATTGCATCCCTTGAGTGCACTGTTCATTATCCCAACTCTTTCCGCCCCCATAATCATTGAAATTAATACGGGAAGGGAAGAACAGCATTGGCAGAATGGATCAACCTACCCTAGAGCCAATCCAACATATGGTTTCCAACCACCCAACCGTTCCCCAGACAATCCAATTGGATAAACTGATGACATGAAAACTAGGCAAAGGGCAGCTATAGCAAAATGCATATGGCAAAGTGCGGGTTGATCCTAATGTCCAAACAAAAATGTTTGTCACAGCGCATGTCGTGGGCATGTTTCCTGCAATCAATTTGGCAGCTTGGGGTTCCGAAAGAACCTCGCGAGCACAATACATGATTTTGGGAAAATGCACGAGTTCCGTTTGAAAACTCCCGGGTGAACAAGGTGGTGCAAAAATGCACGTGGAATTGCATGGCTGCAGGAGCCCCAGAAAAATGTTGCCTGTTGCCTGCATGAAGAATTGCATAATGCCTAGTTGATATATGTTTGTTGAAGAACAACTGAAACCCAATCGCCTATAAAGTTCAAATCCCGCGAAATGCTTTCCGAGTTGCAAAGAAAGAGACAGGTGCATCCAAAAAAGTTCGCTCAAACACATGCAAACACTCAGAAAAGGTCTGTCCCAGTAACATTGTTACAGTAAAGGAAATTTTCACCCAAAAGAAGTGTCATGAAGCGCCAAAAATGCATGCAGCTCTTACATGCTGCAGAATCACGTGCATTTGTGACCCCTTTTCTGGGTTCAGTTTCTGCACTCCAGAGCTGCCGGAGAATTGGTCATGGCGGTCATAGGATCAGGGTAAAAGCAAATGAAACACCTAGTAAGTGATTTTTAAAAAAATGTTTGTAGGCCGTGTGTATGTGTGTGTGTATATATAGATATATAGATATGTGGGATGCTCCCAATCAATACAAGTTCTTAATCAGCTACCCAGCCTAACGAGTGGGGGGTCTTATAAAGGGCCTTTTGGGCCTCAATGTGGTTTTTATCAATGGCTTCACATTTTCTATGCCGGTGGCGCACCCCTGTGGCCCATCCGGCTCGGTTTGCAGGTCCAGGTACAGTGGTGCATCTTCAAACAACCATCACATTCTGGCTGTCTCAAGTCTTGCCCTCTGCCCATGTGTTTTATTCCCCAAGCAGCTCCCAGCCGATTGGGTTGTCAATTCGGAAATGGAACTTGTTCCGTCGTGGTTTCGGCGGTGTCTCCAACTTGTCCCCCACTTGTCTCCCACTTGGCTCCCACTTGTCTCCCAGTTGTCTCTCAGCTGTCTCCCTTTATCTCCCTTTGTCTACTTCTTTCTCAATAATGTGATCCTGTTCCACCATGCTTCTCCGTGTCTTGTCTTTGTCTCCCACTCCTTCTTCGTTCCTCTTCAGTAAAGCAAAGGGATCCTGTTTCCACCATGATTCTTGGTGCTTTGTCCTTGTTTCCTGTCTCCAACGTGTTGCCCACTTGTCTCCCACTTGTTTCTCACTTGTCCCCCTTTGCATCCCTTCTTCCCTCAGTAAAAAGATGGTCCTGTTCCCCCAAAATTCGCCATCTGAACATACTACTTGTCTCCCACTTCTCTTCCACTGGGGTCGATGCTGGTGATTCTTGGGTTTCATAAACCACCACTATGCCAGTGGTCCATGAGGTTTAAATCTCACAGATTTGGGTGCATCCGGGCCAAGCCTGGGCCGTCTAAGGAGCAACTAAGTTAGTTCAACCCATCCAACTTGTATAATTACTGTGAATGGTTTATACCGCAAGTCATCCATTTCTGGTAGGTCATTGGGAATGGGGATGCTTATCATTGTGCTTACCGCATGAGCTGGGGCATGTAGATCCCCGCTCGCAAATGGGAGGAGCGCATCACTGCGGCTTATAAGTAGTGGTAGGGGGGCCGACACTGTTCGAAAATTTCTCCAGTTAATCATACAAAACTGCCACAGAGTTTGAGTTCCCGCAACGCTGGTCATGGCAAATACGGCCTCAGCGTTCTCTTTTCCACCTTGCTCCAGATACACCTGGTCGGTCGATTCAGAAAGTTTTGCCTGGAGGGATAGTATGTGGACAGACTCATCATTGAAGCGGGAATGGGTCCAGCGATGTCGCATTGCAAGTAGATGAATGGTGACACCGCAAAATTACCAGGCTGAAAGGTTCTTAGTCCTTGGTTGTCAAATCCTGGCTCTCTATTTGCCTGAAGGCATCCAGTGACCTTCCAGTGGTAGAAATAGATCTGGCCTCTTCTTACTTTGAATTCTACCCTTTATCATCCACAACCCTTGGTAAGGGTATGTAAGGGTAAAGCATATTCGTGCCTCTGCATGACTTTGCCACGCTTCATCCCCTCTACTTCCAGTCCCCCAGTCGGCCCCCAAGACCTGGCAGATCTGTTGTAACAAAGCTGCTTCGCACCTGAGAGCTATTTCTTGAGAAAAAAAATCCTGAAACAGATTGTATCAGAGTTTTCGAAGTTATCTATCATTGTCTATCCATGCTCTATCCTCTATTTGGGAGCTCAGGTACCATATGCCGCGTTTTGGCCATGCCATGCTAAGCCCCTGGCGCCGGATCCTGTTGCGAACGGCACTTCTCCAGCACCTGCTCCGAGCGCACAGAGCTCCCCCGTGTTGGGGAGCTCAAAGATGGCAGGCAGCTGGGAAATCTCAAAAATGGAGGTTTCAAAGCTGGGAAAACATGGAACACCAGCTGTAAATGGAGGTTTAACAGCTGAGAAATCATCGAACTAAATGGTGAGTTTTCCATTGTCAGGATGAAGGTAGCGAAGTTATGTTTTCTCACAATCTTCCAACTCCGCGAAAATCCCAATGTCCATCCAGCTTCCAAGATTTGAGGGTTGAAAGAAGCTGAAGCTGAAATGGATTGATTTGAGGGAGAATCTACAGGAAACCCATGGGTTTTGACCAAATTTGTTGGTGCTCCTGTAAGGTTTTTTGCTGACATGAAAGCCTCCAAAAAGATTTCAGTCGGCCAAGGTTGGGTACATACCATCAACCTTCTATCATCCTGTTTTTCTGGTGGATTAGTCCAGAATCCCCATGAAACCAGGTCCTATAGCCCTGTCCCATACTTGTTAATGAATACAGTATCTCCATTCTCTATTTTTGACCTGGTACATCACCATGTTATCATGGTGACATCTTAACGGGATCAATTGGTCACTGGGCCTCCTGTGAAGCTTCCAGCACCATAGCGTGGTCGCCTGATCAAGTGCGGCTGCGCCACCCCCGACTGCCCGCTGGGTACACAGCGAATAGCCACTAGAAGCATATTGAGAAGCAGAACTACCAAAAAAAAATCCTCGTTCACCCCACTGACAAGAAACAAATTCTCAAAAACATGGAAATATCTTCATAATCCTGCTAATCATAATAATTATCCTCAGAACAATTCATAAAAACAATAATACTACTAAAAAGTAATAACCCTCAATAATAATGATCAGCACGCTAATAATAAACGTCATAGTAGTGAAGATAGTAAAGACAAATAGTAATAATCGTCATTATCAAAATGATGTGTGTATATACCAGTAGTACCCGCACGAGGCGGGGCGGAAGTTGCCTTTTGGATATGCTATAAGACCTTTTTCATCTATAGAACTTGCTTGCACCGTGCGTGCGCCAGGCCCGTGCGTGCGTGCGCCGCGCACATGTGCTGCGCTTCACACTTCGC
>BGPT01000185.1:129736-249531 GCA_003297045.1 Symbiodinium sp. clade C Y103 | reverse complement strand
GTGAATTGCTAATCAAGTGAATTGCTAATCAAGTGAATTGCTAATCAAGTGAATTTCATTCGTAACTCGGAAGATTGCTTCCCAACTTCCTTTGATAATTTGTAAAATTTGGATATAGTTGATAAATGATGGTTGGTGGATGATTCTTTTGGGAATTTTACTATCCAATATTTTTTTTGATCATCACAATCCAGGAACTGCGGTAAATTCGTTCTTAACCCGACGATGAATTTGGGACGACAGAGGGTTTTGAACATTGGGCAGTGAAAGGTAACATGGAACCCCCAAAATGAGGTTTGGAAGATTATTTCCCTATGTCTATTGATCATGGTTTCCCCAGGACGTGATCTAGAACTAGTGAATTTTCCATATCTAGCTAAGTGAGGCCCCCAAACGATAACTATAAGTTGACGCAAATAGTCATTTGCTTAATTCTTTGGTTTGTGGGGAATATAAAATGAGATGACTCTAGTTAATGGAGTTTGCAAACCAACAATCAAACCAGAAGGCCTCCACCTTGCACCCGTGCCCAAAAATTCTCTGGATCGGTTCGAAAATCTCATCACCGTTTGGAAGATGATTTTCCCATTGATCATGGCCGTTTCTAGAGATTAAACCACCAATTTTATGGGAAAACCATGGAAAACCATGGGGGTCTGTGGATGGCTCGTGCATATCCATTTTCATGAGGGATGGCCATTGGAAATCACCATTAGAATGATATATATAGAATGAGATATAACCAATAGATATGATTGGAGATTAGAATCGCCCATTTCATGAAGATTTATGATATAATATGATATATTCTTACTTGGATATCACCACATTCTGATGCTATTCTATGGGAATACAACCAATAGTATGATGGTGAAAGCAACCAAACATCAATGGGGGGATGAACCAACATTAAAATCAACCCATTGGATGGATCGTGTGTGGATGTCCCTTTTAATCAGGGCCATTGAAAGTCATGGCAGTTGAAAATTGGAAAATGGCCGCTACTGTGCAGTACAACAGCGGATATACTGAGATGAACATATGTTTTAGTTGAAAAACAACACATTTTAGGGGGTAATTTCAAACAGTGGACTGAATGTCCAACAAACTCAATTTGCCAAACAGCAGTATATTTGGGGAATAGTACTATTTGCAATATTTATAATTTCTGTTGGGGATTGAACAACGACTTGTGGGGATATATTCCCAACATGGTTCGATTGTGCTTTATTTTGATGGGTTTGTTCTTCAAGCTAAGTATTTCCCCAAATTACAACATAGAGATCTGTTCTTTCAACTGTTTTCACAGCATTTCTCGACATTCACAAACTCTGTTACTTTACCTACTCTCATTTATTCCAGTTGGAGGTGTCAAATATGTGTCTATCCAATTTCCACTCAACGACCTGGGATGATCCTCATGGGGTTTACTCAAATTCGCCTAGGCCCTGGGTGGTGGCCCGGATCTGTTGATTGCCCTGGGGCAAGTGCCGGAAGCGGGTGCCACGGCAGAGATGCTGCGGCGTAGTGAAAAACATCAGAAAAAATCACAGAAAAACATGGAGAAATGGATGGTAGACCAACCAAAGCGGCGGGATTTAGGGGACTTCACCATGAAAAAATGAAGTTTGAAGGGCATGTTTCTTGGGGAGGGGTCATGTTTTGTATGAATTATGTCATATTTTCCGCTCGAACGATCGGATGATCCATCATGATTTTGTTGGGGGTTCGAACCGGCAACCGATCAGACAATCTTGGGACAGATGTTTTAAAGACTGGGGGAATGTAACTGCTGGAAGGACCTCAAGACATCTAGTCATCTAGACATCAATTGACATCAATCACCAACAATGACGACGTTGAACTTTGTGTCGTTTTTTTCCCGCTGGTTCTGGTCAATCAAGCTCCCATTTCAGCTGTGGTATGAGCAAGTTCAAATGGGCAAACTTTTGGATTATGTTGGCATAGACATGGTGTTTGCAGGTGTTGAGTAATTAATGATGTTTGCATAGGAAATGAACAGTTCATCAAAAAAGTAAAAAAAACAATCTACATCGATATCCCTCAGGAAGAATCTCTCGTGGATGGCTTGAATATGTCCACCTTGCGACCCGACATCTACGCTGAGGTGACCTGGTGACAGATATGGAGCTAGAGAGCCTGAAAGCGGATGCCTTCATCCTCCGATCTCGCAATGTTTCAGACCACCTGCTGGTTGTTTGTGCTGGGAGGACGACGTTTGAAGCTGGAAAAACGTGTTGAATCCACTGGTAGAGAATTGCTTCACTTGACTTCATCGGCAGAAGTCATTTGCTTTCGCTTTCCTGGTGATTTTGGTGAAACTCCACCAACTTAAATTGGATCCAGTTCAACGAAAGCCAGCAATGAACTATCCAAGAATGACATAAACAAATTCCAGTCGTTACTCTAGTCAGGAAACTATCCACATGTCTGGTGGAAAACTATCTACACGTCCGGTGGATATTGGATTATTATTTCATAGCCAAGAGTCAGATTCTCCAAGGGTATAATGGAATGGTGACTTTTTCAGATATAAAAAAAAAAACAATGACCTGCTATGTGCAGCAATGACTCTACAGGAGTATCCGAGCCGTTGGCTATGCCTTCTTTGAATTCTTACAGCTGCTGGGATTCGGTTTCCTTCATCCTTTGAAACCAGCTACCTGGCGTTGTACATAGGGGACGCCCTTGATGGATGCTGTTGGTGCTTAGGCACTGCGGAAGTGGCTCATGATGGGTGATTTAGCTCAGTGGGAAATTTTCTTTCAAGGGTTTTAGATGTGCTGCAAGTTCCAGTGTCTTTTCCGCCATAGCAATTCGGATTGTGAAACCATCCAAAAAGTGGTTGGTCGCCAAAACGACCCATCCGCAACATTCCTGGGACACCTGGGACACCTGGGACACCTGGGAGACTGGCGACTGGGGGTCACCTTGGGTCAACGAACCAGGTTCTTCCAGATGTGCTCCCGAAGTTATGGCACCCACTGGATGTGCATGAGTCACCCCGTTGGGAGTTTCGAGGCAAAGTTTTGGGAAGTTTTGGGTATCGCGGCGTCACTGTTCAAGGCAATCTCCCCAAAAGATCGGAGGAATCTCAAATTCGGGGTGAGTGTTTTTTTCATCTTCAGGCCGGTAGTTATGGATGGATATCTACTTCCTACTGACAAGAGGAAAGGCTTTCTCATTGAAACTCCGCAGAAACTGTTTGAATAGATTCTGGCGAAAAACTGACCAGGAACCCTTTTTTTCATTCACAACCTCCAGGTTCATTTGCCAACCAAACTATCTCCCTTCCATCCCAGACTTGTATTAACGGAAACCATCTACAGGAACCCTTACAGTTCATGGGAAAGAACTATGGGAAAAAATTGCAATGGGATGATAACCCCAATGACTAATCCATACGTTCGGGATGGGTTGCAACCCAACCCACCAATCAGTTCAGTTGCCATTCCAGATCTGCCAGGATCACATTATCACACGCAGCACCCTCTAGAGCTGACGAATTTGTTAAATGGCTACGATGATTACGGGCAGACAGAGGACAGAGAGCGCTGGGCCACCGCTCTCAATGCTTGGCAGGCGGGGACAGCAGGGGCCAAGGAGGCAAGCCGTTTCGGAGTTTCCAAAATCGGAGGATGCCACACGTGTTGCTATGATGGATGATGATCAGATTTCGGGGTATACTAGGTTATTGAAGTGGTTTGAGTTGTAAGATAAGAAGTCTGTACTGGCAACAAGTGTTTGCAGGGGCACACAAACTAAAACGATCCCTTGGGTATTTCTCAAAACCAGCAAGTGATCCCCAACTGCCGCAAGAACTTGTTATGACCAAGCTAGAACCAAATGATTAATCCATATTTGGATCCCATTGTAATCCCCACCATATCCCTATTTTGTATGTCATAATATGTCATAGTAGAACAAAACCATTGGAGTCCGGGGGTAGCTACGACCTCAGGACTACTTGGATTGGTTGTTGGCGCAAAAACAGAACTACGTGGAGTGGATGTTATTGGCCGACCGGCGACGGGGTCCGGACCTGAAAGACCAGGCAGGTGGGGTGCCCACAATCACTGCTGGTTGAGGCTTTTTAACATAGGGGTATTAGTTGTTAAGCATGTATATTATATATACCTAGAGGGCCAGTTACCTTCTTTTTTCGGGTTGCTAAAAGAAAACATAGTTTTTAGAGTCTTTTTGTTATTTTCACTCCAAGATGCGCATGTATCCAAACATCATGACACCCATACAATTATGGATTGAGGCCCAACAAACTCACTTCCCCACAGCTTAAGCAGGGACCTCAACCACAATGGGGACTGTGGCAAGTCATCAAAACTCATCAGGATAGAAGATGAATCAATTTCACATTCAACAAACCTCCGTATGAAAAGCACGGCAAAGAAGATCCATTGGGGATCCACATTTTGAAAATCACAAAAAAACAAAATGCTTTAAAGAGAAACATCAGGTTGACAAATAGATGAAGAGATGAGCAAATCAATTGTATGCGCCAGTTGGTTGCTATCAGTTTGAAATGAAGTTCAGCCAGCACATCCTCCCCCACCAAAAGCTAGGTGTCTCAATTTCTTATAATCTTTATCTCAAGAGCCAATCACAGGATCCTGTCAGATTGAAGCAGGACCTTGAAGGCCAAGTCTGGTGCAAATCAGTTTCTGCAAACTTGTCGGTTTTGCAGCCAGTTGCGATCCCCGAACATTCATCGCCCCAAGAAACCACAATCAGAATCCGATCAAAACCACATAAGACCATGAAAAACGTATGAATTTAGATAGTTTTTTATTCAAAAAATACCCGTAATTCAATTATGGATATGCATGGGCAATTCAATTACGCAGAACAAGATTACGGGTTTAAAACCTATGTTTTTTCAATTATGATTAAGTGTTGATTTTGGTTTGGGTATGGTCCATTATGATTGTTTTTCCTGATGTTCCGGGCAAATGATGGGTAAAAAACAGCGTGATTGCGGGTGTATCACGGTTCATTACGGTCAATTACGGGACTACGGCAAATTATGGGTAAAAAAACTGGTCACACGCTATAAGTCGCGAAAAAAACATCTCGGAAACCCATCAAATCTTATGTCATTCCCTTCAGGGTCATCGGGCAAGGGAATGTTTGCAAAAGTATTGCGGTATCCCCTGGAGTCTACGGGGTGAGTCTACGGGGTAGCGAAAGAATGTCGGGCTAGGTGTGTGCTAGTCAGGAAGTCGATCATGATGATCGCCGCATGTGCCAAGGGAGCCATTGGATCAATGCCATGACTTGGGGCGAAAGATGATGACTTCGGATAATGTCATCAGATATCCTACCCCAAGAGATTTAACATGATTCAACCAATTGTTGATTTCAAGGTCATGGTTGAACCTCTATTTTGGATTATATCATACCACTAGATGTTGCGAGATTCCCATGGTGATTAATTATCGTTGATTCTATCTTACATTATCTTGATATTCCAATGTTGGATATGTTGGGATCTATTTCCCAAAAACATCATTCTGGGATGCGTTGAGCCGCCTCAGGCAAGGTCAGGTTTCCATCCAGATTGGTTTGCAGGAACCTGGTGTGTTACCTGTTGAACAAATACCCACATAAGGAACAATTCAATATGCTTGAAATAGGGGCTATTGGAAAAAAAACTGGTTTTCTCTTTTAAAAGATATGTTTTTTTTTTTTACGTTCATCTAAAAAAAACTCAATTATAACGCCCAAGAGAATTAGTATTTTGCTCAGTAGGTATATTATATATATATATATGGGATGTAGTTGATATAATGTGGAGTACAAAAAATCATAGTGATATTGATGTAGCACATTAATGATGATATTGCAAATCTATTGTATACATGGTGTTGAAATTCTTAGCCACTACAGGAACCCCTATCAATTAAGCAGGGGAATCGAGGGATAGCGGATATCACTACTCAGCAGGCTCTAGACCTTGGCTTTGAGCTGAGTGATGAACGGCGTTGGCGACTGCAGACCTTGGTACAAGCTGCACATGACAAGGGGCTGGAGGTTGGAGAAATGCGAGAAAAACATGGGTGGTTCTCGGTGATTTTTTGTTTTTTGTTTTTTCCGGGATTGATTGGATTTATGTTATTTTTCTAACTAATCAGAGCAGCTTTGGTTGGGTGGTTCACACGGATTTATCTGATTTTTGGAGGGGTCTCGAATGGAAAATTCGGATTGCCACAAATTCAAAGACCACAAATTTCGGAATAGAATAGATACTGTACTTTTGAAATAATTAGCGGTTTGATTGAGGGAAAAAGCAAAGGGCTCCACGCTTTTTAGCATGGTTAAAATCACATGAAATAGTTGTTTGTTTTTTAATGATGAAAAATTCACGTGGTGGCCAACCCTTTTTCTAAATAAATCCAGGCAATTGTGCGAAATGTTGGCAATTACACAAGAAGTAGTTATTTGAGATCTTTAGCTGAATCCTTTGTTGACAACTGAAAATAGGATGCGACTGACAATTGCAGATATTGCGACACGTATGACATAGACATATGATATCCACAAGATTTCGACGAGATTCCCTTCCAGGTTTTTTTCAGGGATCCCAACTTCTGTGATCACCTTGTTGCATCCGTTCCTCTGGTCAGTTCCTCTTCGCCAGGTGGGGGTTGATGTGCCTTTGTCATTGAAGCAACAGCATGCACTGAACTTGCTGCCGAACCAACGAGGAGATCACGAAGAAGAGGCGATCCACACAGCTGGTGTCATGAAAGGCAAATCCCCATGGTATAGCCATGGAGCTTTCGTTCGCGAAAACTCATTGAACTAGGGACTTTTCCAGCCATGTTTGATGACACCGGAGGGCCATTTCTGATATTTAGAGATTTAACTTCAACTGGAGGACCTCAAAAATGTCAAAATCATCCAAACATCTCCAAACATGCTGTGTTCAATAGGAAAACCGATGCTTTTGCACTCCAACTTCAAGAAACACTCAGATCTAGTTTCGGACCATTGACATTGACTGAGCGATTCTGGATCCATTATTTGGAGCTGCTAATCACTGGATTCAGTGAATTTCTCCCTGTTGTTTGGGGAGTTTGCTCCATTTCTTCGGCCGTACCTTCCTTTGCTAATCACATCAGCTGGAAACATCACACCTTTTTTTTGCTCAAGTTTCAATTTTCCTTCAGTTTCCAACATGGTCCTTGAGTTCTCCCTTTTTTTGTTTCAGCATTTTCCCGCAGTTTTCCTCTAAACTTCTGCGGCTTGTGAAAGGTGCGTCGCCGCATCCGTTGGCTTCGCAGTTGTGGCTTTGACCATTTGGGCACTGAACTCGGGAGTACAGAGTTCACCCGAGGCCGGGTGTCCCCAGCTGGAGTTTGGAGAGACGCTGCAGATTTTTACTGGTATGATCTGGTATGCTTTTGTGAAAAACTGTGGTCCAAAAAAAGGGGGCCACCTAGTTCTTGATCCATTTCTTGGGGATGGCTTGGAGCCATACTAAGCTGGTAAAAGTCAGGTTCCACTTCGAGTCGTTGTTTGTGAGAGGAAAGAACCAATTTGAAGAGTGGATGACACGGTGTTTTGGGAGCAGTTTCAGGGCAAGCTGCGAATGAACCGTGAGTGACACATCACTTGCTCGCTGAGATATGCTCTATTATTTTCGTTTCAACTTGGAAGTAGGGTGTGAATACACCAACATGATCCGACATCCAAGGCGATTTGTGTACCATAGCGTTTTGAGACAAACTAGACATGGACCGATTATGACCGGATCTTTTGAAGCCTCATGTTGCAGCCTAAACCCCGCCAGCATGGGTCAGAGGGAGTGAGCAGAAATAGTCTGCAGATGTCTGCAGAATGTGACCCAGGATTGAACATGATTGAAAAGATGTTTTGTTTTTGGAAAACATCAAATCGTTTTCACATCATTTTGGAAGAAACATAACAAAAATTCTCTGCGGCACACCGATTGGGTCGCAGGTCTGAAGGCCTCTGAAATGATCCACCTGTTGAATGTGGCGCAGGAGAGCAGCCTGAGATGCGCAGGTGGAAGAAAAATATGAAAAAAATACCTCATGATATTTCAACAATGATAATTTTTAGTAATGCTAATGATAGTCTGATATGTTTCAATGACCATGATTTTATGACATAATGTAAGAATGATAGGTGTATATATATATGTATATAAGATATGTATAGTTCATGTATATATATAATATAGTATATATATATATATACACGGGCTATGGATCAAAATTCTGCTACCCCACTACAGTAGGCTTCTACATCAAACTACTTGGTACTGACTGGTAGTGAATGGATGGTTATCCTCCCAAATGAAACATAGTTCCTCTTATTCACAAGATTTGTATCCGTCCTTTTTTTCCAGAACATGACCTGGCAGGATGAGCTCGGGTCACAGAAGCTGCTCGTGAAGAATCATTGCTCCACCAATCAATGGGCCAATGGCTTTGAAGATCCAAGGCGATGTTCGTCGCTCCGATTAGCTGTGGACATGCCCTGATGAGAGCTGCAAGTCACTGTAAGTCTGTAAGATTTCATCAAGTGAGTGCTGATTTGTACAGTGGCAGGCCCGGGAAGCAGGGTCAGACCCTGAACTTCAACTACCTCAACTACTATGCAAATCCGCAAATTGTCACTCGAAACTATTTAGATGGCAAACTGCCGTATAGAACAGTTGCATGTTAGATCATTAATTTTATGTTTCCTGCATGTTCAACTCTTTTTCCCGAGAATTTTGGGAGATGTCGGATGGGAAAAAAAAGCCATTTTTGTCCACCTTTGGAACCTTTAAACCGAGGTCAGTATGCCGCACACAGTGCAAGCCTATGGGCTATTGGATCCGGCACCCACCTATGGAAACAGCAACTTTTCGGATCTCGGTGCTTGGGCGGCAAGTCATATGGCTTTGATATTCAAAGATGAACCTTGAAGATCTGTATTTTTTGCTTGGACAATCCAAGAAACAGGTTGAAATTCTGTTTAATATTGCTTTTTTAAGATGGTTGAACTGCAGAAGTATATGGCTTTCGGCATACTCCTCGGGCTCTTGACCTGACGGTTGCAGGAAACTGGACATCTTTCTTACTGCAGCAGGGCCGGCCAGTGGTGTTCTACCCCGAAGCTTGGCAGGGATCCATCGGTGATCTTTCAGGACGCCTCTACTGGACTCTGGGTGGATAAATGCTTTGAACCATTCCTAACCCTTGGATCAAAGGGAAACACTTCAGAGAAAAACACGAAATTTCATGGTCAAAACTGTCAAAACTGTCAAAACTCATGGGTTTTTCCTATGGTTTCCTGATGTTTCCTTGAAATGCTTGAAGGAGTTTCCAGCGTCTTGGCCCACGCTCGATATTTTTTGCCATGTCGCAGCCTCTGTGTCACAGCATTGTGGGGATTCATTCCGCCCTACCAAAGGTGACCGCAATAATAGATGATTCGTACGCCCTCTAAATAGTGGTCGCTGGAAGTTAAAAGATGTTTTAAGGCAATATTGATGTGTGTGTATAAGTACATGTAAGTACATGTACAATTAGGAACATAAATATAGTATATGTAATATATTATATAATGGATTATATGTATCCCACCCCCATAACCTCAGGGATCTCAGGAGACAGCTTACTGGGTGAACTTCGACATTTCAGTTCCTTTGTTCCTGGCACCGATCTACGCTTTGGCTCGTGTCGAAGAGACCCGGCCGCAGCAAGGCGTCGGAGTATGCTGCCAGAAATACGAACGTTTTTTGTAGATCTGGAATGCTATAGGCTATCTATATATACATATATATATATATATATATGTTTTTACATAGAGATCAATGTGGTTATGGATGTTCATCCCTCCACCTATGGTCTCGCAGCAACCCAGGACGCTGATACCATTGATTCCATGCAGGGCTCTGTGCTGCACTTATTGCGGGAGACGGCGGAGTGTGAATGATGGATGGTCTTCAGGAGAGGAGTGTTGTTGAACAGTTCTGGGTGGATCTGGTTGGTGGTTTGGCTCTTCTTTCGACAGTATCTTAAATGATGGGATGTTTTTTGCCATTCACTAGGACGAGCATTTTGCCTTTTATTTTTTCAACTACCCTGATTTTCAATTTCCAGAATGTTGAGCCAGACAGTGTTTTCTTCGATTCTCCATCATGAGGTGCCTCTGTTGGGCCAGCTGAATTTTGAGAGTGGCTGGCAGTGGGGCTATTGGCTTGCTACTTGGACTTGGATTGGGTCTGATTTCAGGTATTCCATAGTATTCTTATTTTCTTCTTCAATCCTGCAGCAATTTGTCAAATCTCCCAATTTGAAATGGGAGATTTGTCAAGCTTTAGGACATTTGCAGCCCGATTCTTGTCATGTTTTTTTTGGGGGACAGGCTTTTGAACCTTTTCTGCCTCAGCGATATCCAATTCTTTTTCACCTCACATGACCATTCTTGTCCGTGAAAAATATGTCTCAGTAACCAAAATGTACTTCCTAACCACCTCCCATGACCCTTCCAAAATGGGTTGTTCAATGGGGTAGTTACCCCGAAATTCTGGCAATGATCCCCCACTCCCTGCGATTTGGCATCCCCCCTTTCACAAGTCCATCATCATGGCGCACAGCCTGTCTGGGTGACATTTTTTGCATCCCAATTATCATGAGCAGCAAAGTTTTAGATCCCATCCAATATTTTTAGATACAGTGAAATGGATCCACTTTCATCCCAAATCATTTGGTCATTTCGATATTATAGTTGGTTCTATCCATCCCCATTTCATTTCATTGGATTGGTTTAGTTTGGAAAATGTTCACGGGAAATCATGTTTTTTCCGACCCAATTATAGTTGTTTCCGGTTCAGATTTTCCCTTGAACCTATCCAATGGAAGATGTTTCCCCATTGATCAAAGCTGTTTGGCTTCCATCCTAGATTTACGGTTCATTTACCACCAAGCAAGCCGATGGGAAAATGCTGGGAAAACCATGGAAAACCAGGTTGTGGATGGTTTGCGGATATCTATTTTAATCAGCAAGGGTCATTTGAAAATCGCATTTTGAATGAGATACTATGAGATACTTCATGGGAAATGCAACCAATAGATATGAATGGGGATTGGATTAAACCATCAGTTTCACGGAAATATATCACATATATATTTTAATGGGGATATCAACACATTCTGGCGATTTCATGTTAGATCATGGCCATTTTGGCTAGACTTAGGCTTCATTTACACCATTGAACAACCATTTTTTTCCGTGAAAACGAAGCGAAATTCTTCAATGACCAGCTTGGCGAGGCGAACTCCGTCCAGGCATTGGCCACGTGGCGTCGAATGCCGCTGCAGCAGACGTTTCAACATCTCCTGCGCTTTGTGGGGCCCAGGTTGGCCATGGTATAGCCATGATGGGGCCATGATGGGGGGGGGCTGGTGACCGGAAAAGAGACGATTTTTTCCGAAGATCTTCAGGAACAACATCCGGGATATGATAGTACAACATCCAGGATCACGGTCCTTTGCAGATTCTTGTCTTGGGATCTCAATCCTGACTGACATGAAAAACATCAACGGGGATGCCAACAAGAAAAGGATCCCTCAAACAGAAATATGAATCGTTTTTCATATAGCTTGACACCTCATCCCTCCCTGTTGGCTATGAATGGGGTGATATATATAGTGGTTTCATCCCAATACTGAAGGACAAAACCAGACACATTGCGCCATGGAGGGGTACTTCGGAGTGCAGTTCCACTTCATAAGTGTGAAACAAAAAAACGCTATAGCTACAAGGGTTATGGAATAATATATCTCAACTTATGGGCTTAATGTCACCACAAGGTGTTAATTTGGGGCACTATCTTGCTAAGTTGTTTTGTTAAATTTGATGATTCCCACTTATACCCATTGTATATCACATGGTATAACTAATTTGTTGGGCCCCCAGTCACCATGGAAACTCCCAGGAGTCACCTCTTGTCCGAGCTGCTAGTGGATTACGCCACCGCGCAACGACGGCTGTTGATTCGGGGCCTACGACAGGGAGGCCCCACGGGGTGAGTTGTCAACTGAGGGACTCGAACCAGGAACTGTTCATGAAATGTATACCCTCTGAGCCCTCTGGTTGTTTAACATAGCCATGGAAAGTGGCTAATTTTGTATGATTTTCCCATTGAAACCTCCATTTAATTATAGGGGATTTTCCATGGCTATGTTAAATAACCAGAGGGTAAATCTATATTCAATGTATATGTAATATAGATCTAGAATAAAGATATTTACTGTGATATTTTATGGTAAAACTAACTTAACCAACAACATCGCAATGTGGACAGTATGGGTCCCCCGGGATGGGTTTCTGTTGGTAAACGTAGTTAAGACAACTGTGAGTTATGCCAGGTGATAGCTAATGGGTGAACATCAAACATAACTGGGCCCCACATTGTAAGGAGACCACCTGGAGCAACTAAAGAATCTATAGAGGACATGTAGGGGATTGGAACGGCTGTATACCGGTCTGAAGGGGGTTTCTTCAGCCACTAGATGTTACAAGATGTGTCAATGCAGGAGGTGATACGACGGTGTTCCTTCATGGATTATAGAATGACCCCAAAAATACATCCATTGGACATCTTGGGTGATGCGGTTTCGAAATAATACAGCCAGGTACTTTTGTCACCGAGCGTTGACATGATTACATCAATGTCATCATATTCGTTGATGATTCCAAACAGTATGATCCCATGTCGATGGATCAAAGATTACAGTGAGATTGAATAGGCCAATTCCATAATTGTCGAACAATTGTATCATTATTTCAAATAGTATGTAGATTCAAGAGATCTGTGATATCCATTTGGATGCTTAGTTCAATACTAGGTGGATTTCCATACCAGACAGATCTGAATAGGATGATCATGGATGATCCATCCATATGCATATCAGATTATATTGGAATGTATTAGAATGTATGGATATGAATACTGATATGGATGAATCATCTACTACTTCCATGTATTCCTATGAATATTCCAGAGATTTCTAGGGCTTCCCCTGCCAGGTGTTCAGACGATCCCAGCCCCCGGGGTTGGCGAGGGCTCCGTTCCTTGGCTGATGCTGGAGAAAAACTTACAGTGGGTAAAATGGTGAGAAACCTCTGGATATTTGTTGACTACCAGATTTTTTCAGTCAAAACTGGGACCTATTATTAAAAAGATATACTCTTGTATTTGTTGTGGATTTCACCAATGGATGGGTTTAGGCTATTTTGGGTAACCTTGAGATCCTGTTGAAGAAACAGTTGCTTCCCACTTCCTCTTCGTGAATCCTAGACGTCCACTGCCAGACGGTTTTAGTGAGTTGTATTTCGGGTATACACGCCCAATTGGGATGATGTGAAAGAAACACCAAGAAACACCAAATATGGTTGATAACTGAGGATGGTTTATCATTGGGTTTACACCATTAACTTCCAGCAAACTGACTCATACAGAATACAGGTTTAGAAAGCCCAAGGTTTCCCCTTTCGGAAAACATAGTAAGGGGGGGATTTTCCATATACATGCTACTGGAGGGTATGTATGGCTTTCATATGTTGATTCAACAGGGTGAGCCGGGGTGTGTGGGGGGTCGGCACCCTTCTTGGACCATAGACGTTCAACAATGCAGGGGTGACTGGAAGGCTTTGTGATCGTCAGACCAATAGCAAGCGGGCGTGTCATGTTTTTTTTGTTGGCGAGACTCCATAGGTATCAAATACTGTGATTTGATTGCCATGTTGGAAACTAAAAAATGAGTTTTAATAATCCTTTCCGAAAAAAAAAAGCGTTTTGACTCAGACTTTAGGACCTTCCCTCTGAAGAAAAAAGGATCCCATGATCTCACAGTGTTTTTTCTTGCAGTCAAGACCCATCTTTCCCTGGGATTTCAGCCATTCTTTCTGGTGACACACAAGATTTGAGGACATGTTTCGTCCAACATCAGCTGATATTAGCTGAAACCTGATGTTTTCTGCTCCTACCCTTATCCTTGGTGGTTGACCCCTTTTCTTGTTGGGCAGATCCCAATTTCTTGTTCTAACCCCGTTCTTGCTGGCGAACCCCGCAGTTTCCTCCTGAAATCCAAACTCTTGCAGGTGAAATCAGCATTCTTCCAGATTAGCTCCCGAGGTTGCCGACAAATTCCAACCCATCTGACGGACTCCCTCAAATCAGCACCTTTCCATCCAGTCAAGATATACCCCCCCAGTTCTCGTCGATTTTTTGGAGAGATTCTCCATGATTTTCCCCTATAAACCAACCCCCCCAGATCCCCATGGCAACCTCAGGCCACTGGTATAGCCTACCTCCAGGGCTCCGAAGGTCTGTCGGATTTGGGCTCCATGATGGCACGCTACCTGGGCGAGGTGCGAAAAATGGAAAAACGAGGGACAAACTTTCCTGGATTTTGCTGGTGTTGAAGATGATTTAGTTCATTTTCTCAATGAGAAATCTACTACTTGGGGAATCTATAGGAACGGTTCTTGAGAAAAACCTATGGGGCTGCAGCAAATCCAAGGAGAAGATCCCGTTGTTTTGTTCAACATGTGTGAAGCAGATTGACGCAGGGTGCTCCTCAGCCAGATCGCTTGCATTTGATGGAGCTCCAAAGGGAGGTCGCGTTGCAGGGGTTGATACGGAGGGGCTAAAACGAATGGGCTAAGGATCACTATATCAATGCTGTTTTGGGAGAACTATCCCAAAACAGCCCTGAACAAATTCGGGTTAGGAATTCCTATAATTTATCCAGATGTTTTTTTTGAAAGGCTCCGAGATGGCTGATAGTGACAGAAATTCTAAGCCTGGATAGCTTTTACTGGTATTAAATGGGGTTGCAAAATGGCTTGCACATGGCTATAAGTGTAGTACGAATAGGGCATGGCACGGAGTATATACTGTAAAAGTAAATGGGCTCATATAAATGTGTTTGTAGGTTGGTCTGTTGGTCTATATATTTACCAGAGATGCCGTGGCTTATGGTGCATGGGACCTCAGTGATAGATTTTTGTAACCTTGTGTTTATTCCGTCTACAAGTAGCAGGGGTTCGTCACTGCATATTGCATCGCCATTTCTTTGAGAATGGCCCCCATTGAGCATTGAGTTGCATTTTGTTTACCAAAGTACTTTGGTGGTTTGGTTGTTCCTATACTTTACAGCCCAAGTCTTGTGGTTCCTGTTGAGCTTTGTGGGTGAATATGAAATTGCATTTTCATCTTTGATGAAAACACATTGTGATACATGATTTCCAGTGCGGCACTATCTTTTTAGAGAAACGTTTGCAGATCCATTTGGTCCCACTTCAAGAGCTGCCAAGAGTAGCCTCTAGTGGCTGTGAGCCATCTTGATCAAAGTTATCAACTCAAAACTATAGGATATGCTTCTTGAACATTGAGATCCCAGAAAATATGGTCTCCCAAATTCTAATGGATTATAATTCTGATTATGTATCACTATATTGCAAGATTATATAATTATCTTCCTTGTGAACTTTCAGATTTCCCTCTGACAAATCTGCCCTTTGGAGGGGGCAAGACATGGTGATGTTGACCCCAGCCGTGTCAGCCGCGCAGGCCCCTGCAAGCCACCGACTCCTCCGAGCATTGGTCCAGGCGGTTTGAAAGTGAGCTGTTGATGGGTATGACTCATATGACAATAAAAGGTGGGTTCATCAAGCCAAAAAGAAGAACCTCAACCGCATCCGCACCACATATTTTTGTCCGAGTTCCTGCACTGCCAGGGTGGTGCGGTGAAAGATGTGTTGCGCGGAAGTGAACTGTATACGCAAAGGCAGCAATGGTTTCAGGACGCGGCTGAAAGCTCTGCTGTGGAACATTTGTGGAACCATTGTAGAGACATGGAACTCTGCCACAAATCCCTCCATGTCTGGCTTCCAACTGATCTTTCCTAAACTTTCATGCCTGTAAAAGAAATCAGTTTAACAGCTTTGGAATCCTACTTGCATTGAAGTCTCACCCCTTGATGCATCTAAATCTGCCGTTGCCCGTGGAAACTCAAGAGGTTCACTGTCGGCCCGGCCCCCTTTTTTTGCCGCGCCGCAAGACCGCGAGACCGCGGCGCGCGACCGGAGCCCTGCGGGGCGCCACTAGTGGCGCCCGCCCATGGCGGAGAAAGGCTTCCGGTGGCTGTTTCTCCACCCGGGGCACACGCCGCCCAGTAGCGGCTCGAGGTCACCGGTGCCATGGAGAGAGTATACCCCCAGCGAAAGTTCCGGGGTGGGCAGACACAAGTTGCTGTTGAACCTGCTGCAGAGGGCAGTTGCAGATCAGGAACTCTCAACTCAGCCTCTAGAAGCTACAACTGAAACACCACCGCTGCCTAGATTTGTGAAGGAAACTGCAGCTGCAGGTCCAATGCCCATCTTGAATTTTGCGGGTGGTGAAATGCAAGGCCTCGATGAAGCAGGAAATTTGATTTTCTCGGTTGCCTTGGGATTTGCTGAGCAAATGGTTTTTTTCTATATGTATTTTGTATGGAAAAATTATTGAAGAAACTGATTCTGATGGAAGAAACTGATTCTGATGAAACTGTGTATTATTTTCTTATCCCTTAAGCGCCATGCCAGGGGAAATTTGTTGGGAATATGCCAATTTTTTCCTGGACGCCAAGGTCCCCTTACTGATGGCAGACCTTGTCTACCTCTCGGCCAGTAGCCGTTCAGAGGCTGTTCAGAAGGGTGAGGTCGTTGAATACTTCTTGGCTTTGGCACCACGGCCCCAGAGTCTCTCCGAAACCCAGAAGTTAGAAGATGTTTGGCTCATGTATACAGCAGCAGCTGATTCCAGTGACTTCCTTCGCTTGCTGTTTCAATTCGGAAGCCGTGGGGCTCTCCGATGGGACATGCAGAATTGCTACAGTTTGACCGAAAGAGCTCTAGGCTCGGGTGGCTGTGGCACGGTGTATTTGGGACAGTCCAAGATGCAGCTGCCTCCTCACAAGGAGTCCAGTCGACCATTAGATATGCCCGCAGTCCCTCAAGTGGCCATCAAAAAGCTCAACAAGAGTGGTGGTGTGGCAGAGGAAACCTCCATTCGTAGTGAGATTGAGTTTCTAGCTGTTGCCAAGGGTCATCCCAACATTACGGCGCTATTTGGAGTCTTTTGTCATGAAGAATCAGACGATGCCGGGGAACTTCCACGGGCACGCTGGTGCATCGTGATGTCGCTGTACTCTGCTGGGGATCTCTTCGATTACCTAGCGGCCAATGGTGCCATGCCGGAACCCGCAGCGGTGACACTCATGTTGTGCTTGCTGAGTGCTCTAACTCATCTGCACAGATTAGGGGTTGTACATCGAGATGTAAAGGCCGAGAACATTTTGTGGCTGGGCTCATGGTGACCTTCTGGCCTTGTGTCTTTGTTTTCTTTTTGATTTTCTGTCCAAGAAAATTGGGGATGGCATTTCCCAACTCGGTGCCCTTTTGGGACCTGAGTGGTTTGAATCCGTGTCTTTGCTCATGTTGTTGTGACTCTTTCAGGTCCCTAGAAAATTGCCCATGTCATCCTTCAGCTTAGAGGGGTCACAGGTTTTGAGGGTCTTATTGGGTTGCTTCCATTGATTCAATCAACTATATAGATCTATATAGTATGTATATCCATAGCCATCACTTTTTGAAAGGGGAAAGTGGCCCTTTACCGTTACCACATGTTCCCCCCCTTGTGCCATTTGGTAGCCATTCGCCACCAAGGTTGGCTTCTTCCAAGGCCGTCTTGTCTGACCTGGGAATTGCCGCGTTCGTCAAAGACGACGTGGCCATGCAAAAACGTGCCTGGGACCAGGATTTGCCTATCAAACTGGGAATTGACACATCATCATCAAAAATCAGGATTTAGATTTAACCAATGATTCTTGAAACTGAAAAACAATGTGTTGCATTGCTTTATCAACCAACATGGGGTAGATCACAGCCGTGTCACTGGCTGACCTCACCATAAATGAATCAATGTAATGTTCTATACATGGAGAATCATCCTGAACATACTTCCGGTTGGAGAAAGTATATAGTCTCCCCGTCACCCCAGATGTGTCTTTTCTTTTGACATGTTCTTTTCAGAACCACGATCTTTTCGTTCACCCTCGCTACCCGATTTATTTCGAGTTTTTTGGAGGTTTTGGACATAACCTGTAGGATGATCCAATCATTGGTGCCTGGTGGTAGGATGATCCAACCATCCTTGCTTTCTGTCCCCAAATGGTAGAGGGATTCAACCGTTCAGGGCGGATCCAGTTGTGCCTCAGGTGTGGGTTCTCCAGGTTATGCGCCACCGGAAGTCGTCACAGATCTTCCCTACGACGAGAAGGTTTGGGCCATAACGATGGGATAAGAGGGGATGATGTTTCTTGGGTTCAAAAGGGCTTCGAAAAGCATGGTTAGAAAGAAAACATGGGAACAGTTGAACAGGCAATGCTGAAGATTATAGCTTGAACACTGGATTTTGTGGTGAGGTGGACGTATTTGGTGCGGGTGCTGTGCTCTATTTCGCCCTCAGCAATACCTTGCCCTTCCCCGGCAAGAGCTTGAAGAAGGTATTGGAGCTCACAGCGAAATGCAAAGTGAGGTATGATCCCACCCTGTTTGGGGAGTCTTGGGTGCAGAATGTCAACATCTGGAGGTTTCCAAAGTCATGGGGCTACCCCCAAGTCATGAATTTATAGATGGATTTTCCATTATGAACCATTGATTTTGGGGTTCCCCCCTTTTGGGAAACTCCCATCTGTCAAACCCAAATTTTCCTGAAAGTTCTCGGCTGTTTCATTGGGGGTTACCCCTTCAGTACCAGCTTATCATGGGAGGTGTGGCCTTGCATGAAAATCAAGAATATAGTATAAATCCGCCCGCACCGAAGGTACCAAGACCTTTTTTGTTGGCGCGCCTCCGTAAGCAATTGCAATAGCTATATTAAGCTTTAGCTTGGGGGGGGGGGGGCATTTTTGCTCTAGAATCGTGGGTTTTTCCACGTTTTTGAAAAGGTCGTGAAATCGGCTAAGTTGCCAAACTTGGGCTCAACATGGCCCAACATACGCCCAACATGGCCGCAACTTAGGCCCACCATGGCCCAACATGGTCCAACATGGCCCAACATGGCCCAACATGGCCCAACATTTGGCCCCAACACAGCCCAACATAGAGCCCAACATGAGCCCTAGAAAGGCCCAACATGGAACATACATAGTCTTATTGGACCTCCAGTTTTATTGGAGCTAATACTCCGGTGCGGGCGGTTGTCGTCACGAAGCGACCAGAATATATATGATTATATGCGTGTATATATATATATATATGTATGTATATATTATACTTGTTTATGTACTGATTATTTTGCCAAGGTAGAAACTTCCCATTTGGTTCAGGGACTTCCCAGCTAGCCACGTTTCTCATCGTTTCTCCACCGTTCTTCATTTTCAAAGATTCTTGGGCTACCAATTGCTATGCCCATTGCAACAGCTCCAAGGAGTATGGTGGTAGCATCATGCAGCTCCTAAAAGCCTTGCTGCAGAAGGATCCCAACAAAAGACCCAGCTCCACGACTTGGAAGTTCAGTGGGATGTACCGGTTGCAGGATATCAGATATGGGTGGTGGTGCATTGGAATTTGAAAGCGCCATTTTTGGAAACTCTCCATGCTCTGAATATTAAACTTCTTCCTCAATGCTGGGGCATTTTCAGTTGGTCTTACAACCTTGGAATGTTTATTCACGTTTCATATCTACTTTCAAATACTTGGTGCCCCTCACGGACCATCATCATCCTCTCATCAATGATCCATCTCCCATTTTCCGACATTTTCCATCATCCAGTCACAATATTATAAATAGTCTTCTCTAATATATCCATTGCCAGCCATGTCGCAGCCATAGCCATCGCCCATCATCGCCCCAGGTTCCAAGAAGAGTTTCATCTCCCTTTGGACCTTGGCCAAGCCGGACGTACGCAACAGCTCCGCGGCCAAGGCGGCGTACCAAGCCGTTGAGGACGGCGCCGCCGGCGCCAACGCGGCGCGGCCCTCGCAGATGGCGCCCCCGGCCGCGGCGTTGCCGGGGAAGTCCGAACCCTCGCAACCCAAGGTGGTGAGGACCTCCTCCCGGAATGACGAAATGGGGAAGAAGGCCACCGGTGTTTCAGGGAAGGGTGCAATGGGATTCTTCATGTATATCCTCTGGTAAACTGAGATAAGTATGGAAAATTGTATTTTTCAATTTGTTTTAATAGGTAAATCAACCAGAAATGGCAATTTTAATTAGTTATGTTAGTTTACCAGAGGGTAAAGAACATGTTCAAGTTCTTGGGTATACCTCCAAAATTACGGAAGAATCCAATGGTTGATCATGGTTTGATGTAATTGGGAGATAATCCTTGGCATATTGGAAATATGGATATCTGTTAGATATTCTGGGAAAACAATTGGATACAGTATATTTACAAATCACCAAACTTGAGAAGAGGGTCGGTTAGAGCGTCGTATATCTCATGGTTGAAGTATGCATATGCTATATATATATATATATATCATTGATTATTTTCACGGTGTTGATGTATTTGTCTGAAGTCTAACAAGTATTCATTTCTATATACTTCAATGGACTGTGAAATTCCGATATTTGGATGTGTTTGTTTTTCCGCTCGTTACTGGGTGAATGACATCCCGTTGTCAGTGCTGAAGATGATAGTTACGCCCAAGAGGGACAAGAGCCACAGGATCGTAAGAATAGAGCATGTTCTATACACAGCTTTCAGTTTAATTTTATAGCAGGAATTGATACTTTGCCAATATGCGATATTGCCGGTATTTCTCATTTGAGTTAGTTCTACTGGTATGGTTTGAATATTACCAATATTGATAGTGGCAAGAATCATGTCCCAACAAAAAATATTGTTTATTCCAGTGGTCATTTATGTTTGCTCTATATGTTATAGTGGATATGGCACAGCCATCCAAAACATGTGGCCATGATATATCATGATATATCTGGATAGTTGCGAACCAAACGATTGATATTATGGATCATCAACAAGCCACATGTTTGTTAAAGGAACGCGGCGCGAAAGGGTGACATTCACTTTGGTCAATAGAATAATGCGTGACATTTCTGGATTCTTGCTGGGTAATAGTGGGTGTTTAGTATGACCTGAAAGATGGTGAAGATGGTGACTTTGTTCAGGATGTCGCCGGGCAAACGCAATGCATGGATGACAATTGGGATCCGAGTCAACAAGGTTACATTAATTTGACTGTGAGTTGACATATGATTTGCATGTCCAGCTCATATCCAGATCTACTTTCGGATGAAGCAAAACTTCAGACCCAGCAAGCTCAGACTCCTCAATGTTGTGATAATGTGAAGAAACATGCAGGTATGGCAACACCAAACACCACAAAAAGTGTTTCAGGCGGAGGCTGCAGCCACCGCCCCAACTCCAGCTGGCGGTAAGTCTCACGAGCCTCCGGCGACTCCTGCGGAAGCCACAGCGCAGCCCGGGCCCGAAGCGTCCACGGAACTGCAACCCAAACCGCCCAGTGCCCCGAAATCTTCGGGGAGTTTCTCGTGGATGAGAAGTTTCGGTTGGGGCAAAAGCAGCAGTGGAAAAGATGGGAAAGATGGTGAGAGCTGAAGGGATGAGAGTAGTGACCGTCCAAAAATAGAAAAGAAATTCCAAGGTTGAAATGGAAATCCATGGATTCCAGGATTTTGCCGTGCGGGCTGCGGGTCAACCTGCCAGGGTTTGGCCCATCCCCCACGCGAATTCGATGTCGGTCCGCAGATTCGCGCCGAATGGCAGCAGATGCGGTTGACGTTTTGTCCAAAAAGTCCGCACCTTGAGCTGCTGCAGCTTGCAGTCCAGGTCTTTGATGTGAGACCTGAATGGTTGCCATACCAGATTTGAGCAAGACAATGAAGAATTATGATAGATGGTGGAACATTGCGATGATGAAAGATGTAACTTTGAATGTCAAGATGAATAAGATGCAACTCGGAAACAGACTTCCCCGTTGCATTTCACTGCAGGACCATTTGCGTCCCCTGTTGACGGAGATCAACTCCACCTTCGCCGCTCTTGCCAAGCGATTTGAAGATTTCCAGTCTCTGGGCCCGCAGGCGGAGCCGTCAAGTTTCATGAGGTTTACAGCAGGCATGGCAATGGCGTGAATGGTTTGAACTTCTAAAAGGGCCAATTGAACAATTATTAAATATTTGCATGCTTATGAGTCATGAGAATCACCAACTTAGCATTTCTGTCATGATTTTTTCTATATGTGTTCGAGCTACAACCGCATATTTTTCCACAGGAGACCAGCTTGACAGGCACATGTTCCCATCTGTTTTCCATGTTTTTCAGCAATTGTTCAAGAAACGCAGGTGGAAGACTTAGTGGTGTCCGCAGAAATGCTGAGTCTACGGGCCTCTCAAGTGCTGGCACTTTATGAATATGCAGCAGCTCGGGTTTGGATGCCGGAATGGTCTTGATTGTTTTTGCTGTTGGTCATTGGGTTTATCATACCTAACCAACCATGGGATGTCATGAGTATTGATGGTTTGGTGTTGATAGCCATTTAGGAAGCCATCAGACCATCACTATGGTGGCTCTGCAAGCCAGAGAGCGGGCAGGTTAAATCTGTTTGGACTGAATCAGAGGATAGTACTGAAAAAGAATGCGGACATTGTTCTTGGGAGGCTAAACCCTGATAGAATGCCCCCATGATGAGTGGGGTTGCAATTGCTACCTGCCAAGCCATGACGTAAAACCGTTGTGACGAAAAACTGAGACCTGAAGGTAGTGACATGGGCCGACCTGCATCGGGTATGAAAACATCCGAGAAACCCCGAAGATCGGATTCTCGGATCATCTCGGATCCAGGATCCTTTATTTTCTGAAGAAAGATCAACGTGTTTTACCGCATATTTCAGTGAACAATATATAAAATATATGTACCATCGCCATCGAGTGCCACAAATGCCACATTTTTTGGGGATTGTAAGTCTGAGGCCCCACCTTTACCCATGTGGGTTAGTTTGAAAACGGATTTCCCCACAATTCAGTGGTTTGCAGTCATTTCCCTATTCAAATATCACTTTCGGATCATTTTTGGGAAACAAATTTCGATGTCTTTTGACTCATACAAGGTGGCGCCTCATAGTGAGTTCACTTAGTTCATGATTATATAAATCATATATATATATATATTTTTTAAATATATATAACTGCTAAAGCGGGGGTTTAGTTCTTGGCATTCGGGCCTACAAAGCAACTTACTGGGGGGCAGCACCTTATACCCATTTCATATCCATTTTGGTTGGTTGTTTCGCGCATTTCTTCCTCCAGTATTTTCAACCATATTTAGGATGAGCATCCCAACAGACTTTTCTTTCTGAGGGTTTGACTCAGCCACCTGTCACGATATCATGATCCATCCATGTGGTAGGCTGGCAATAACATCACTGGGATGACCCTCCCCATTTTCGAGGGGACCTTGTGTTTGTCATTTGGTGTCTGAAAATGGTGGATTGACCCCGAAATGGCTAGGAAAAAAGAGAAAAAGTAGGGAGAATGATGATAGATTTATATATACAAGTTTACACAGTAAAATGATATGATAAATCGTGAATTTTAGGGTATCCTACTTCAGACAGACCTATTTCAGTAGGGAAATATCACAGCTACCCTCCAGCCTAGGCTATGTGTCGCGTGCCAACTGACACCGCCTGTGCCGGCTTGACCGTGGCCAAAGCTGCCCTGCGCAGAGCTGAGGCGCTTCAAAGATTTCTTTTCCCGGGAAAAGGGGGAGATTGATTTGCCCACCAGTGAACACACAACGGGCATCAAAAGGCGATGCAAAATCGATGGGGTTCAGTACAAATGGATACAAATGGTGGATTTTCCACATCTATGTTTGTATACTGGAGGTATAAGGCCTTTTCCACAGCAGCTGCTACACACAGAAGATCCTACACAGATGCCCTTTACAGACACAAACATCTACACACAGAACATTTTGCACACAGGTGCCTTTACACACAGATGCTTTTTACTCACAGAAATTCCTACAGACAGATGCGGAAAGAATGCGCGGCAGAAAAAGGTTGAGATGATATGCGTTTGATACAGTATGGATGGCTTACAATAGAAAAATATAGAAAATCCATCTATAAATGGATGATTTGAGGGTACCGCATAACTTAGGAAAGCTCCATATATTTCTTTCGGGCCTCTGCTAGGCCCTGGTGCAGCAACGTGCTCCGCAGATGGGCTTGGAACGTTTGGGTCCCAACGGACATCGCCTGGTTTTGGCGTCTTGGATCGTCTGGGTGGGTGATATCTATGACACCACAATTTGGAGGTTTCCTAAGTCATGGGGTACCCTCAAATCACCAGTTCAAAGATGGATGTTCGATAATAAACCATCCATTTTGGGGATCCCCATTTGAGGACCCCCCCAAAAAAAAGAACCCCCCAAAACTTGATGGAAACGTACCAAAAAGGATGATTTTGTGGGTCCACTGGTAGTCCCATGTTTGAGCCATGCACATGGTTGTAGCTGAAAACATACCTACATGAAAACCCGGGCACATGAGTTTGGAAGATCGTTTTCGTTGGTTCCGGTAATTATTGTAGATAGCAAATTTTGGATTGCATACTTCATGGCAGTTGAAGATGTTTCCCCATGTCACAGCTGAGATTGCGAATGGAAGAATTGTTTGTTTCTTTTGCACATTATTTTCTGCGTGGCATCATTGGACTGGCCCAGACTGTCCCATAGACATGCTGGCAGATTTCCATTGTTCACAATGCCAATGTGGTTGGATAGGTTCATGAAGGTTCACGCATTTCAGTTGTTTAATCCCAAAATGTGAGAAGACAACTTCAACTGACTTGGACATGTGTTGCTGAACAGGGATTATGATGACTACTCTGTTTGAATGGTATACCCATATCCATCAGCCATTGTGGGAGGGGATCCCCCAAATAGAAGGGAATTTGGACACTTCATTCCACTGTTTCTAGGTTTATTTTACGGTGGCCTAGGTTCAGCTGCTGATGTGTTTCAGAGCAAATCATTGATGAGAAATTCCCATCGGGTACCAACAATTTCATGGCTTTTCATCGTCCCTATTCAACTAACCATAAAATTCGTTGTTATACATCAACTTAACCACCTTACAAGACACCTTAGACAACTTAATATCATGGGGGCCTATGTGGACAAATTCCCGACACATCTCCGTCAGGAATGGGGTGAACCTATTCCAACGGCCTACTCCTATGGCTACCTCTGGGCTGCGCATACGCTCTTCTACTGGCATCGAGATCAAGAGATGGTGCGGACCACTTTTTTGAGTCTGTTCTCGTTTGCTGTTCTCCATGGGTATGAGTCGGTATGAGTCTATTGTGCAATATGATATATATATATATAGAAAGAGTATGTTGATCTATGTTGATGCAATAGGGACACTTTTTGCCTCAGACCTGTTGTGCTTCAATGGAGGAGCAAACGTGGTTCGAGGATCCGCTTTGCTTATTTTGTGACAGACCTATGTTGTGCTTGAAACTGTGAAAGGTTTGCTTTTCGATCCTCACCCCGGTGATGTTGCAAATCAAAATTGACCAACTCTCTGGTAATTTTGCCAGATATAGCCTTATTGTGTTTCAGTTGCTGGACACCTCTCAAACTCCCAAGACCAACCAATTCCAACCCGGTCGTTGCTATTGTATCATAGCACCAACCCATTGCAATGCCCAAGATTCCCAACATCGGATGAAGGCTAAATAATTGCAGGAAACTTGCAAGTTGGGTCCAAACATGTCGAAACCATGGTTTCCTGCAATTTGTTCCCGAAATCACTCCAAGTAAAGAAGTGGGGATGGGTTTTAACTCATGATACCACTTGGGGGAGATGAAACATCTAGCATAAAAGCCAGCAATTGATGGGTTTTTCACAGGGTTTCCATCTCCAGGTGGAGCAAGAAATTTGGGACCTGTGCTTTCGCACCATCAACGACCCTGTGGAATTGGGACTCACCGGTGGGGGAGGGCCGTGGGCTCAATGGGTGCAACTTGGCGGCCCCAGGGAGATGGCGACAAACTTGCCAAATGAGGTAACTTCGAGTTATCTACCAGGTAACCTGAAGTCTGGGAAAATTGAAATGAAAACACAATTAACATATATTAACATGAGCTAAAGAGTCTCCAGTTGCTATGAGACAATCTGTTATGATATGACAAGTAGTATTTGCTGGGCATCAGATATTTCAGATATGGTCTACGATCTAAAGATGGACATCTTCGGAGATCGGGGGAATTGATTTCGGGAAAAAATCAGCAATTGTTTGGCACCCATGAAGTGAAAAGGGTCAACATTTAAATTGACAACATCGGATATCATTTTTATTCGGAAAGGAAATGGTCAGGAAGGAAAGACAAGCAGAATCCTACAAGATGCAAGGGTTCAAGGCTGTTGTGTCCCCAAACAATCCGCCAAGGGCTCTGTCAGATTTCTTGATATGCTCCGAATTTGCTGTCTCCCCTTCGAAGTTCCCACATAGCATGCTGAGTAATTTTTCCTGGCACTGGAAGCAGGGTCCATGGACAAAATAATTTGCAAAGGGGGGTTGTCGGGATTGTGTTTGGTTTGCCAGAGCACATGCAAGCTTTTCATTTGGCCACTGCGATAAAAAAACGCAGAAATGTGTGCGTGCTGTTCTTATGCGTATTGGTCCTTATTGGCTTTTCCTCTGGGCGTACTCACAGCATTTTTAAGACGCGCATCACTTTCTTGCAGGTACCAAATATCACTTTTTCCCCAAGTTAATCCAAGTTATGTTTGTCGAATTTAGTTGAATCGAAGCTTCGACACATCATGATCATCATGACATCATCATGACATCATCATGACATCATCATGACATCATCATGACATCATCATGACATCATCATGACATCATCATGACATCATCATGACCTATCTTTCTGGTTGTTTCACATGTTGTGACCGTTATCTCCCAGGCAATCGATGGCACAATGGGTCCTTTCCAACCGTCTATGGCATTTCAAGCTGTCGGAATGTCTGGGACCCCCCGTGGAGCCGAAGAGAGGCGCGGTGCATTGTTTTGACTCTGAAAAGCCGAGGCAGATTCGATGATAGATCATATATAGATGATATCAAATGATATATGATATATAGATGATATTAGATGATATTATTAGATTATATAGATGTACGGAACAGCATCTTTGGAGACACCCAAACATAGACAAAAAAGAACTATAAGGGGGGTACTCAAGTTGTGAATAAAAGTGATGCTCATCAGTGTGACTGTGTCACTGCAGGAGAATCTGCGGAGGAAGCCATTGTGATGTGAATGCTGAAGATGAAATAGTGAAACCCACCGCATGTTTTTCCATTTGAACTGTGCGGTGGCAATTTAAGATGTTTAAGGGCCAGTGACCCCACTTGAACACGGGTGAATCTCGGATTGACAAGTCCGGTCACAGTGGTCACCCAACTGATCGGCTCTGATTTGAAGAATTGCGGAACAAACATGGAAGAGTTCCTCAAACAAATGGACTTGAAACAGAAACATGGCTCCACAATTGGCAATGGGGTGTTCCAAACTTGGTTTGGTCTGGATTTACCATCAGGTCGATCCCAAAATGACAGACCAAGAGAGTTCCCATGTAGGAAACTGCGCAGCCTGTACAGAATTCGTTCGACACCAGAACGAACTGCTGCAGAGTAGGCCACGAAAACACGAGAACCGTGGACGGCAGCAGCATCACAGTTGTTGAAATTGGATATAGCATGATATAGCAACATGGGTCGTAATTCCATCCCCCCAACATTAAACACCCCGAGCACCCGCAGAATTTGGGGTAGCATTTGGTGGTCCCTTGAAGGCTTCATCAGTGTTGGACAAAGAAGCAACAGATGCTGATGTTTCGATAGCTTTCAAATTGGCCAGGCACACCACTGCGAAAGTGTACAGGTGTGGCAGGTAAATCAAATGCATGGCGAAATGCGCGGCCAAAGAAAATTGCGGCAGAGGATGAGGACACCGACACCTAGGAATCCAGCTGAACTGTTGACTTCTAGTCGTCCAGGTTCAACAAGCGAACGGCGAGTACGTTAAAGTTCATTTCTGATACCCTGGACCTTGAAGACCTTGAACTGGCTCAAGAATCCAATGAATTTCCGTCAAAACCATGTCCAATCGGCAGGATAGGCCACGAAATGACCGCATTCGATGCTTTTTGCCAACATGTTGGTTGATTGAACGCAGCAACTTTTCAGGGCGGTGTGATGTGTGTCCTTTTTATGTCGGAGCCAGTTTTTGGCTCACATTGACATAAAGAGCTGGTCCTTGGCACAGTTTAGGGAGGCACATGATTCTACCTTGATCCCCCACCAGACTTGCATCATCTATAATCCCGGAAATGAGATGTGCCACGGTCAAAAGCTGGTAAAATTCTACCCATACTGATGGTCATCAATATTCATCAATCAATTTTCCTCATGTTTCATTCATTTAGATAATGGTGTGTGTGTATATACAGCATCACTTACAACTTACAACATCTTACAACCATTAAACAGATAGAAACAAACATCAATCTCATTAATTTTGAAGGATTTTACATGTTTTTACCTTTCTATATCTTTCTATCCTTTTTGAAGGTTACCACAACTATCGCCATGAAAAACGTTGGCATGTCAGACAGGACCTGAGGCCCGTGCAGGATCATCCGGCTGACCTGGTAGAAGTTGGCTGGAACTTGTGGAGTTCACCAGCAAAATGGGGCTTCAAACATGCTAAAACTGGGTTAGTTACGAGAGTTGATTCATGTCATCTGATCCACAAGAGGCAAACTGGTTTAAGATGGTTTAAATACAACCATAGTACTATGTCTTGCCCTTTTTTTGGGTGTATGATAGCTATACTGAACAAATTTGGGGCTGAAAAACACCAACAAACACAACGCGCATCACATCGTGATTGATATCCAGGGTCCACCCTTCGTTGCAGGTGCTGCACTGATGGATCAATGGATCCATCCTTTGTTGTCATGTTCGAGGCGCCTTTCTGCATGAAGTTCTCGCATTCCCGGGCGCTCTGTTTGCAGATATGAAGCATCAATTTGTCCCAGAATGCAAAAAATGTCATATATACACGAGAATTGAATTTATATATATACCTGTGTCATCCTACTGTTGCCTTTTTCCTGCTGTTTTGGAGAAAACATGGTTTTGAAGTTAAACGGCGGGAAAAACTGCCCTCCGGTACTTTTCCCATTTCCAGAGCTTGCAGAAAAACTGCAAAAACGAAACGGCGCAAATTGGCGCTAAAACGGCGCAAAATTGCGCTAAAACGGCACAAATTTCTGGAAGAAACCAGGAGACAACAGAAACGCAAGTTTTTTTGCAAAACGACATTTTTTCTTCTAAACGGCAACAATTATTGCAGTTTTGGGAAACGACACTTTTTCTGCGCACCAGGGTGATGTAGGTATATATATATATATATATTGATATACAAGATTATATATAATTGGCTCAAGTGCTTCGCTCAGTTCGATTCAACCGTAATCAGAGTCCTGCCGTGGCCGAACAGAGATAATGATAGCCGCCTTTGGCAGCTTGAAGACGGAAGCAGGGCTTAAGGAGCTCAACGATCACCTGGCCAGCACCAGCTATGTTTGCAGCAGTGCCACGGCAACACAGGAAGATTTTGACTCCTTGGCCCAGGCTCCCGGCAATGTTGGAACGCAATTTCCTCATGTGAGACGCTGGGCTCAGCACATTCGAAATTTGAAGACAAAGTTTCCTTTCCGGAAATGGCCCTCCGCTGCCAAAGACGAGGGCGAAGCCCAGTCAGAAACGGGCGAGGACCAAGCAAAGCTTGAAGGTGGATGTGGGCAGCTTTTTGCAAGCGAACCAGGAAGCCCGAGTCAAGGAGGCATACCGTGAGAAGGAGATTGGTGAGGCTGAGGTGCTCCGCAACAAGGTCACCCAGCTGAACGGAGACTTGGTGGCGAATGAGGCACGCAATGACCAGCTGTTGCAAGAGATCTCCACTCGCAAAGCGGCCTTGGAAGAGTTGGCAGCACAGAAGACCAATGCTGACTCTGTCCGAGAGAAGGGGGCTGAGGAGTCCGCAACCAAAGGATGCAATCAGCGGAATCAAGCAGGCCACACAGGTGGAATCCGATGCGCAGGAAGACGCTGGCTTTGACAACGGAGACGCCAGTTCTACCGCAACCCTTGGCACCCGAGCGTGCCTTGAAGTGATCCAGTCTGGCTTCGAGCGTGCGATCTCGGAGACTCAGGAGTTCAAGGTTGAGCATTCCGGAACTACCCAGGCCCGCACTTCCGTGGACAAGACTGCCGGCCAGTCGGCGGCTTTGGAGGCCTTCGATGACAATAAGCAAATTCAGCAAGTTGAAGAGACCGCTGCCGAGGAGCCTGAAGGTTCCGATCCGATCGTGTCTCGAGAGCCGGAAGCCGCGGAGCAGGAGGCCGCAGAGGAGGCAGATGCAACGATGGAAGAGGATGGGAAGGTCACGTACCTGGTCCATGTCGAAGATTCGGATGCGACTGGAGGTCGCAGGCGCAACAAGTCAGCCCCCCCCACGCCTGACAATTGCGCATCAGCCCAAAGGTGAGTTGCGTTGGGCACAGGTGAAGGCGGCGCAGGCCAAGCCTTCTTTCATGGTTCCGCCGATGCCTGCACCAACCATGTCACCCATGGAGGCTGCACAAATGCAGCAGCAGAAGGCCAAGGACGAGGAAAAGAGTGAGTTTTGTTGGGCACAGGTGAAGGCGGCGCCGGCCAAGCCTCCTCCCATGGTTCTGCCGGTGCCTGCACCAACAATGTCACCCATGGAGGCAGCGAAGCAAGAGAGGAAAAAAAACGTGCAGCCGAAGAAGCCCACGGCAAAGAACGATGCTCCAGGGCCAATGCAAGTAGCACCGGGGCCTGTGCCCAAAGAGGCGCCGCCGCTGATTGCCTCATCCACGGAGGGCCCCCCCCTTGGGTGGAACTTCACAAGACCTGGCCAGATCCATTACGACAAATATCCATGCCAGCACGAGAGCTTTGAGCAAAGCCCAAGGAGTTCTCAACGAAGTGCAAGAGGCCAGGAAAAAACATCGAACGGCATGGATGCAATACCTGCAGGAAGCCTATTGAAGTCTTGGGAAACTTCTTTAGAAGGCTACAGACGCCAGCAGGCAGGAATGCAAGAAGCAGCTACCAAGGCGAGGCCAGACATAGCAGCTGCCCGGAGAGCCATCGAGCTAAATGCCAAAGCTCATGGAGATCCCGCAGCACTCAAGCAATTGACCAGCAAGAAACATCAAGGAAGAGCCCGACGAGACCAACATCGAAGACACAGCAGTGGATCAAGACGAAGAGTCCTTGCGTGCCAAGCTGCAAGGGGTCTTGAACGCATGTGCAGGTTCCTTGGGTCTCTCTGTGGAGTCCGACATACCCAAGCTGGACTTGCCGGCAGCGGCAGTGGAGATTCCATCCAGCGACGACGAGGACAATCGTACCAACAAGCGTCCCCGTTCCAAAGATCCTGGAGGTGCCTCTATGCCATCGTGAGTTTTGGCCGTGTTTGTACAGTTCAGAGCCTGAATGGACAACACGAGGCCTTGTCAACATGCAGTCCAGCCTTCCCTGTTGAGGCCTATGGGGGTCATTTTGGTGCCTGTGCAGCAAGCAGAGTTGGACGACTGACATGCAGTCCAATGTTTGGACCAGATGCCTGCCTGCCCTGGAACCACTCCGTACGGTCAGAGCATGATTACATCTGCCCATTTCTGGCGGTGCTACGAGCACAAAAAATGAGACATGATCTACTCTTTACTAATGATGATGATGCTGCTATTGGTTTGACCCATCATGTTGGCATTCCCTTAGCTTGCAAGAAATTGACAACCACGAAATTGACAACCAAGAAAATGTTTACCAGTTCCAAGCCCGGAGTTCATTTTCATGACAATGTTTCTCTGTTGATGGGTTCTGACAATGATTTACAAATGACCGACACCATACTCCCACACTCTGCCTTGATTGATTGGTCTGACAAGCCTTGGCAGTTGTGGCAGAAGAATCGAAATGGATACTGGGTTCGATGTGCTCCGCCGTCTGAACAGGCCGTGTTGAGCTCCGTTCACAGTAATCCGCATGCCAAGTCTGTTTCGAATTCCCCAATTTTGCAAGTGCCGCATCAGTCTCTTCGCCTCACAGATTTGCATGGTCATGTAGAAGGCTTAGATGCAGCTATCACACAGAATCAGGAAACACCTGGAGGGGTCGACAATCTGCAACCACCACCAGAGGCTCCTGCATTCATGCGCCACCTGCTTGAGCTTGCCATGGTTGATGCGGATATCGATCAAGATGACCTTACATTCTATGTACGCACTTGGTTCATCAATCATGAAAATCACCCCAAATGTGAATTTCCGAGGATCGTAGAACTGCGCAGTGATTGGCACACATGGCACCGTGAAATTTTGGAGAGTTGGAGAGATCGGCTTGAAATCGATGCAGCCCATGAGATTCATGTTGTTCGCCCTGATCCTCCAAGACATGCTCGATATGCACGTGCACTAGTTGACTTGATCATCACAACTGGAGTAGATATCACAGGATATGCGGGACTTGTCAGAGTAGCACCGATCTCTCCGGACATCGAACCTTTTTTCTCAGTTGCCTACTCATTCCCCGCTGAAGTCAGTGGCATCATGACTCGTGCAGCTGCAGATGCTGATTATATCTGCATGCAAAGACGCTGTACAGTTTATCATGGCTGGACTGAAGTACCGCAGACCTTTGATTTGGTTCACAGAATGTCTCACGGTGACTCCCTTGTCATTTTTCACACCAGCCGCACGCACATTCAAGCTGCAAGTGCACCTGAGGAGGATGTACCCCTCGATTTCCCACCGCATGATGGTTCTGATCAGGCATCCCAAGAAGCACTTGAGGACCGTCTCCGCATCAGGCGGAGGACACATCACCATCTGCTGCCAGCTCACATGACTCGAGGCCTGAAGGTCGTCGAGCCAGAGTTGAATCTATGCAGACGGTCAAACTGTACATGTTGAACCACCCGACAGTGCAGGCAAGGGTTCGATGGGGTAATGTTGCCAATTTGCTGACTGATGTGGCAAGGATTTTGCATGTTCCAGGTGCGGAAATCACCACTCTGCACTATGTTCGTGCTGCCCCCATTGGAGATCCGGACAAGGTTTCAGTCATCGTCCAATTTGTCTGGTTCAACTGACAAACTGATACTTTTGGATGTTGAAGTTTGAAGTCCATCAATACACGCAGCCTGACCAATATCCCCGATCTCCAGCTGTTGCAAGATCTGTAAAAAAGGTTGTACTCCACATGGCTCGTGTCGACTTGCTGATGCTGGGTAGAGTCCAACACTACTGCCAAGTTCACCATGATCGTTGTGTGGTTCATGTGGACCATCACATCTGGCCACACCAAGACATCGGGGTACGCGAGTTTTTGCATGGTCAGTATGTCCGACTGGCTGTCCCGCCGGCTGCAGACACCAGCACGGATACGCAAGTAGCCATTGACATTATTGAAAATGCCGTTGAAGACGCACAGGATGATGCCACCCCCCTTCCAGATGAAGTTGTTGTAGATGCCGATCATGGCCATGAGGCACAACCCTTTACTGCTGCAGCCAGACAGCACAAGCCGAATCCTGGCACTGAGCCACCAGATGTATCCTTTGTTTTGCCGCCGCATGTGACGCCTGAGCAGCCAAGGGTTCGCTCTGATGGAGTCTTTGATTGGATGCATCCGCTTAGCTGTAGTTTTGCCGAAGCAGGGTGTTTTGAAAGAACCACTGGCATTACGTTCCTCCATGTCACCATGGTTTGTGCATCACTAACGCGCTCCCATTTGTTGGTATTCCAGACCTGTCAGACTGGAAGATCAAGCGCTGACGTGGCTTGATGACCTACGTCGTGCGTGGGCTGATGTTTTGGACCCGACTTTTCCGCTGTCCATCTGGTTGATTCACCCTAGACCACCACAATGGAGGGATCATAGATCGGTGTGTCATATTCTTCTTGAACAAGCAAGACCGGCCAACAAAGCAGCAGGTGTCCTTACAGGTTTGATGGAAGGTGTCTCAGTTGATGGCATTGTGCAAGGTGCCTTTTCTGTGCCAAGGCCTGCATCTTATACTGTTGCGCTTAATCTCCTGAACATTGAAAGATTTAGCCATGACCGCAGAATCACTTTTTCGCATGGCTCTCATGTGCTCAACTTGCATGATGATCATGACCTGCCCTCTGGTTTTAGTGTTTGCATCCGCCTTCACTTCGATCAGATTCAAACTCATTTTGAAGATCTGGCCCTCATGCAGACCTCCACGATTGTCAAAGATAGCAGAGTGCGAGGGGTTGACGTGCCACCACAAGAGAGGGAATGTGAGAACTTTGTGTTCAATCCTGCGGCCACGGAATTTCGTATGCCCAATGTGCCCCTTGAGTGACCAATCTGAGTTTGTCCAAGATCTGTTTGCCGTTTGGCAGTCTGAAGCGTTTTCATGGCAGGGGGAACAGCCGACGACAGATCTCATCACATGGATGGTTGATCACAGATTCGAGTTTCCGCGTTGCATTGCAAGTACGTCTGTACGCTTGGGTGAGGACTTTGCTCAGTGGGAACAGCTCATTAGGGAACGATGGAATGATGTTCTGGATCCTGCACACCCCCTGGAGTTTCATATAGTCGCTCCGAAGCCACCCGTTATGCAACCAGGTGTTGTTGCACATGTAATCCTGATTCAAGCGCCACGCCCTGATTGGGTTTCCAACCTTGTCACAGTCGATGATCATGTTCTCACAGCCATGCATCAAGGTGCGATGGCCAGACTCGTGATAACCACTCATGAACACATCCTGTTGGAGCATATCACACAGGCTTGTGGGTACGGACAAGATTGTTTCAGGCAAGACAGTCTCCTGAGATGTCGTGCAATCATTCAGAGAGAGCACCTTCGAGTGGGGCGCCCCTGGCCGGGTCGCTCCGGCTACAGCATCCATCTGCTGGTGGAGCGTTATACACGTGAGTTCTTGCCTGGCGTTGGCCGATCCAGAAACCCACGTGATCAGGTCAACTTCCTGCAGACGGCTGTGCGCTTGCATGCACACAAGCATTCGAGCGCCCACCAACAATTGCTCCTGCAAATGCGACAACAGCTTTCAGGTATCACGCCACCCCCATAAAGCTGCCAGTGCCGGAGCAGCAGCCCGAGCATATCGTCATCGAGACGTCCCTGGCAGCAAAAATCCTGCATCCGCAGCAAGACTGCCATCATACATTGAACTCCCAGTAATTTCGCCTGAAGTAGCCATTCCTGGTGTTCTGCAGAGTTGGAATTGTGAGGCTCAGTGGATGTGGCTACCTGAATTGCAAGTCTTGCTGTTTCCGCCACCGGAAGACCACTTCTATCACTACTTCTATGTGGATGAACAAAACCAGCCATTTCACTTTAACCATTACGACTGCACAGCCAAAAGACGTGATGACATTGGCCACATGCGTTGGCTCTATCAACAGGGCTATCAACGCGCCGCCTTGGTGCAGCCACCACGAGAAATCAAGCCCATGGTGGTTTTAGTGATTTTCTGTAATGCTCAGCCACAGCTGCCACATGTACAGACTCGTGAGCCCACCCCTTGGCCGGCAAGCGCCTTCTTTGGAGAACGACGGCCCCATTTTTCAAGCGGATGTTTGCAGACCATTGCCTAAGTTGCAGAGTTCATGTTGTTGGAACATTGGTGTCACGGAGGAGCACCTGGACCAGTTTTTCCCTTCAACACAGCATGTTCTTTGTACCTCCTTTGTAGGGTTAGATCTGCCTGAGCATGTCTGGCACGCACTTTAGTCCTGCGAACCTCTGGATCGTCTTGACAGGATGGTAATTTATGCCGACGGAAGCTCCTTGCCTGACCAGAGGCGCCGTCCACCTGAACAAGTGGAAATGGAGGGTTTGGTCGATACATGGGCCTTCATAGTATTGGGTGAGCAATACATGCCTGATCAGCCGTCACGCATCAATGTCCTAGGCTGGACAGCACAACCGGTGCTCTACGATCGCATCACATAGGTTCCCAATCTGTTGGCTCAGAAGTGGCTGAAAGAGAAGCAATGTTTTGGTGTGGCGCTTGGCGCTTAGCGCAAAACTGCAAAGTTCCAACCGTCATTTGCACTGACTCCCGTACGTCAGCACGGCAGGCCGCTGGCCATGATGGTGCTGCTGTGCAAGATGCATCCTTTGCCAATTTGAGAGCGATTTCTCAATGCCTGGAAGGGTCTATGCAGGAGCATTTTGCTATCCAACATGTCCGAGGACACAGCCAGGACCCGTGGAATGATTTTGTCGATGCGGTAGATAAACAAGAACGCATCAAAAGCTTTTATCATTGCCGTCAAGCCCTGGAATTGAAGCTATGGCACTTGTCATTGCCTCATCTTTGGACAGTTTTCACGCCTCAAGTCGGTTTGCCTCCATTTCATGACCTAGGTTTTGATGTTTCGCCGCCTGAGATCCCGAGCCCTGCCGGACACACCTGCGGTGATTTACCGTACTAGACAGGTGGCCTTCCAAATGAGTTTTGCATCGGCTAATGTCAATTCCCTGTCATGGGGTCCTGAGGGATATAGTGGTAAGCTTCAATTTCTCAGGGGGGAAAGCATTTCAGCTGAACATGCTCGGGGTTCAAGAGTCACGTGCTGCTGAGGTATGTTCGCAAACTGATCAGGTCCTTCGCCTCGGCAGCGGATCGGACCGTGGACATTTTGGTGTGGAACTATGGATCAATCTCACCCAACCTATTGCATGGTCAGGGAAAAAAGCATACTTTTTGACCAAACATGACGTAGTAGTTGTCCACAAAGATGCTCGTATGCTGTTGGCACGCATTTCACATGAAGTGTGGTCTGCCTGGGTTCTTGTTGCTCATGCTCCTCAAAGTGGCCAATCTGACCAAACCCGAGCCGATTGGTGGGAACAGCTTCATGAAATACTGCAAGAGCATGTCACCGACAGTGCATTGTATGTTCTGGTCGATGCCAATGCAAGCCCCGGAGTCACTGACGGTGTAATTGTGGGTCCACATGACACTGAGCCCTCCAAATCCACGCCCTACTTCCGGCAGTTCTTGCAAACCTGGTCCTTGGCACTTCCTTCGACCTTCCCATGCCATGAGGGGGATCGCATGACGTGGACAAGCCCTGATGGTTCCCTGACCAAATGCATTGATTATGTGTGTCTTCCTCAACATGCCTTGCAGCATTGCACATTGTCCAGAGTTGTCGAGGACTTGGATCTTGGTAACGGCATGTTCGATCACGCAGTTGTCGCTGTGCAACTTCAATGGAGGAATGCTCTTAGCATTGCGTGCCCGCCCAAAAGAGTTCAGGGCATTGATCGAGCACAGATCCAATACGCTGCTGTAGCACACGCATTGAAGCAGTATATGGTGCCGACTTGGAACACAGACATTCAAGAGCATGTGACTCACCACAACGAACACATTTTGCATTGTCTCAGACAAGCTTGCCCTGTCCAAGCTCGTCCTGCCAAGAAAAGTTTCATCACTGAGGAAATTTGGCAAGCGAGAACTGACAAGTTGGCATGCCGCAAGCTTATACCAAGTTGATTCATCAACGAGGCCGCAATGAAGTCCTGAGAGCAGTTTTTCATGGCTGGAAGAATCGGGATTTGGAGTGGCAGCATGAGCATGCCATGGCCTTTCAGCGCTACATGACAGCCCTATCCTGTTGGCAACTCCATCATGGAGTTCGCCTACATGTTCACGCGACTAGGTTGAAGAAGGCTTTGAAGTCCGCCCGAGGTCAGGCGCTGTCTGCACAACTGAATGCACTGGATGATCAGACCTCGGCCAACGATGTCTTGCAAGTGATCAAGAGCTGCATTGGCCCTACCAATCCCAAGCTCCTCAAGAAAGCCGTGCTCCCGCATCTGCATAAACAAGATGGCACCCCCTGTGCTGACCTTCAACAGTTGGTTGATGAATGGGTTCGATTCTTTGGCGAGATGGAAGGGGGTAGCCGTGTGGAGTGGCCGGAACTTGCGCAACTATGGTGACACAACCTGCAGAAATTTGCCCAGGATCAACTCAGTTTGGGCCCACAGGATGTCCCATCCCTGACAGCCCTCGAAACTGCATTTAGAAGAGTCAAACGAGGCAAGGCCCAGGGCTTAGATGCAATACCACCAGAGTTGTGCCATGCTTGCCCTACGATCCTGGCCAAATAATACTTCAGTGCATTGCTTAAGCTGGTCCTGCACGGACAAGAATCCCTCCACCACTAGGGGGGCTTGCTCATTCCTGCCCATAAAGGGAAGGGACCACGTCATCAGCCGATGGCGTACCGCTCCCTTTGCATCAGCTCTCGCATGGGAAAGGTTCTGCACCGCACAGTCCGTCAGTTCCAAGCCAATTTGTACGAAGCCTATACCTCTGTCCCCAACAATTAGGTGGCCGCCGTAGGGTCCCAGTAACCCTCGGATTGCATGAAGCCAGATCCTTTTTGCGTGGTGGACAATTCAGAGGACTTTCAGTTGGACTGCTCATGGTTGATTTGACTGAAGCGTTTTATCGCGTCCTCAGACCGCTGGCCGTTGGATGTCCATTCTCAGATGAACAGATAGCGGCGGTAGCACACAAATTGGGCATGCCACAAGATATGCGCAGACACCTGCGAGAGCCGAATGCCCTTGAGCAGGCCAATCTGCCGCAGCACCTGAAGCGTGTCATTAGGTCCATCCACACTGACACGTTTTTCAAAATGCCCCACCAGTCTGACTGCTGTCACACCACTGTGGGCTCTCGACCAGGGGATAGCTTTGCTGATGTTGTTTTCAGTTACCTCTTCTCCCGTGTCTTGAAACACTTTCAGCAAAAAGTCGATGATCTTGACCTTCAAGAATGGGTTCCTGCTGCTGTGCAATTTGATCCCTTGCAGTCCCAACATGCCCCACATGCTATGCAACGGTATCTTGGTCCTGTTTGGATGGATGATTTATGCACATGCATCACTGCAGAGACTCCACATGGTCTCCTTCACAAAGCAGGGACGATTGCCTCCTTGCTTCTCGAAACCCTGGAAGAGTATGGCATGACACCGAATTTGCAGAAGGGAAAAACGGAATTGCTGCTCTCTCTCAGAGGACAGGGAGTGCGCCGCTGCCGACAGCAGGTTTTTGGACCACATTCGGATGGAACTTTACCTGTGATCTGTGAGACTGGCATCAAACACCTGACGGTGGTGGGCCAATATGTCCATCTTGGTGGTTTGCTTCACCATGGCGGTGACCACCGCCAGGACATGCGCAGAAGGGTAGCCCAGGCCAATGCGGCCTTTAACCAGCACAGACGCGACATTTTTCAAAATGCAGCTCTGCCTTTGGTCAAACGTATTGAACTCTTCCAAACTCTCATTTTGAGCAAGCTCACATACGGAAGTGACTCCTGGGTGTTGCGTGATTGTAAGTCCAGAGAGTATCTTCACGCGGCAGTGATGCGCCTTTATAAGCGTGTTCTCAAATTCCCTGCAATGGAGCATGTGCCTGACGATGAGGTTTTGAATCTCCTGCGTTTGCCCACACCCACAGAGCTTTTCCGACAATCCAGACTCCGCTATTTGGGTATGCTTCATCGCTGCCAGGATGCTACGGCTTGGGGCCTATTGAATCAAGATCGTGAGTGGTGCAGTCTCATCCAAGATGATCTCCGTTGGATGTGGAAGCAACTGGAACATAGTTCAGGGCTCAAGGATCCTGATCAGCATTTTGAGTCTTGGCGATATTTGTGGCTCTACCATGGCAGATTCTGGAAGGGGCTCATTCGTCGAGCAGCTCAACATGCTATTCTGCAGAGGTGCAACGCCCATGTGGTTCGAGGTGCCCATCAACACATCCTGCATCGCCTGGAAGTCCAGGGTCACATTCAAGTTCCGCCATTTGTGTTTGCTGATGTGGGACCACAGTCTCAGTCTGCGCATTTTGGATGCATGTCATGTGGTATTCGTTTCAAATCCAAAGGAGGGGAAGGTGCTCACATGTTCAAGCGGCATGGTGTGCTCTCATCTTTGAGATACCTTTTTGATCAGACTCGATGTGAGGTGTGTATGAAAGAGTATTTCACGTACGGCAAGTTGCATAGCCATCTTAGACATTCGCATGCTTGCCGTAGAACTCTCCAGCTCCGCATGACTACCTGTGGGCCTGTGGCGGGTCACGGGTCGCAAGTGAATTGTGACATGGAGCAACAGCACAATGGACTCTTGTGCCTCCTTTGCCCAGCCTAGGGCCCAGTCTGCCGCCACCAAGACAGAGGGATGTGGAGGATTTTGATCAAGAGCTATATAGTGCATTGGCGGAGATTTTGATGACCTCTGCTGATTTGAATCAGAAACGCCTGGACATTTGTTAGGGTGTGAGGGAGCAGCCCATCTCTTGGACCCGCTGCCCACACACTCTGCAGATTTTCCAGGAGCACATGTGAAGCAGATGCCCAGGCATTCGGACACACCAAAGTGACAATTGAAGAACTTTTGACCAGCTTGGCGCACCCGACAGCTTGGCCTTTTCTTTGTGCCACAGAAGAAGTCACCAAAAAGGCCGTTGAAGTCTCGCTGGATGAATGGGAATGGTTGTGTGATTACAGCACACCTACGCCCCCGTCCCAGTGGAACTGCCGTCCGCAAGGTTTCGGTACACATCGATATGTATTGCATGCATTTTCAGGAAGGCGCCGCAAGAGTGACTTCCAGATGTTTTTGGATGCAATCACCAAGCAATTCGAAGGGATCTATGTTTATACCTTGTCAGTTGATATTATCCTGGATAGCCGTTGGGGAAATGTGGCAGACAAGGAGGTGCAGAAGTTTTGGCTCCACGCCAGTCAGCAGCGTTGGGTGATCGGCTATCTAGCCGGTCCCCCATGTGAAACTTGGAGCAAAGCTCGTGAGGTGACTTTAGCTCCTGCTCAGGGCCATCATTCTGCATTTGGCCCCAGGGTGATTCGCACAATTCTCCACCCTTGGGGCGAACACAGTCTTTCACTTCGTGAGTTGCGTCAGATTATTATCGGCAATCAGCTGATGCTTTTTTCCATTGATGCCATGGCCGAACTCTACTTGGTGCAAGGTTGTGGCGCAGTCGAACACCCAGCATTGCCTGATAATTCTACATCGGTCTCTGTTTGGAGAACTCCTTTGATGAACCTGCTTCGAAGCTTAGAAGGGTTTTGAGCTCTTGCAATTTGCCCAAGGACTTTTGGGAGCTGTCTCGGCCAAACCCACAATGGCGCTTGCATTGAATTTGCCTTTGTTGCCTCGGGAGATCTGCAGATGGAGAGTAGTTGATGACCTCCCTAGGGAGTGTAGTGTGGGCCGGGGAAAAGATGGGAAATTCAAGACAACGGTCTTGAAGGAGTACCCCCCTGCGCTCTGCGGAGCATTAGCCTCCGCCTTTGGGCATTCCATTGCACAGATTTCTTTGGATGCCCATGCGCAGGTCCCCACAGAGCTTTGTGATCGCTGCTCAGCCATGCACGTACAGGAGTTTGGCAATGAGCTCGGTCCAGACTTTGCTGGTGGGCAGGTGCGCTGACGGAATTCATCGCTGAGGCCGCGACGAGAATCACTGAGTGCCGGAAGCCAAAAATGTATTTATATAAATATATATATATATATATATTATATATATATATATTTATATATTATGTATATATATATATATATTATGTATATATATATATTATGTATATATATATATATATGTGCCATTTGTATAGATGTGGTGACCTCTGGATGTTTGGACCTCCACCGAAAACTCGCCAGATCCGGGGAAGGAGTCCTCCTTGGCGTTTCTGGTGGCACACCCTGAAAGCGGCTTCCAGCAGGTCCCTCTGCCGAGGCCGATTGGGGAGGAAAAAGATCATGGGAATCCCTACCCCCAGTTGTAAGTTTGCTTATAATCTCATTAAGTATAGATATATGTATCATTAAGCATTTTTATTACTCTATATATTGAAATATCATAGGGATTCCCACACTGGAAATCTATTGGCTCAGTTTTTGTTGGGGATTATCTTACCCATTATTACTTGTTTTTTGGTGGGTGATTTTTTAAGGGATGGACTACCCAATGCTTATGATAATCCCCAAGATATTAGGATGAATATTCCCGGAAAAAAATCATCAGCCAACGGAGCTTTTGAACACTGCACAATGAAACATGACATGCGACACAGAATGTCCGTAAAGATTCTTAAAGATTCGTATTCCCATGCTTGGTTTCTAAAATGTTGGAAGACTTTTGGAGACACTCAAATCTACCCGTACGTTTTTTGAATCTTGACTTCTCGTCCTGGGTTTGCTGCGGTTGCGGATAAGTGACGCACCCTTTTTGCAGCTGGTTCCGTGTGCTCACAGAAGCATGGATTCCTACTTGACTGGATATGATACCCTCTGGTAAACTGACATAACAATTTTTAATGGGAAAATCAGCTATAAATGGTCCATTTTCCATAGCTATGTTAGTTTACTGGAGGGTAGGTTGCTCTATTTTGCCGCATTCCTGTGACTATTTCTGAACCAATCTAGGCGTTTGTTCCATGATTTTTTGGGTTGGAGACTAGTGGCCATTTCACCCTGGTTCACCACTGTTGGCATCGTTTCCACTATCTGCTTTCGTAGTATTTTGATATACATCATTTTTTAGATATGTTCTTTAAGAATGCTCTTTAAAAATGCTCTTTATATGATAGTATGTTCACCTTAGCACGGTCATTTATGAAGCAGTATTGTTTCTATATGGCAAATGGGGAGTCCCTATCACAGCCTATCACCCAACTGGCGCAGGGCAGCCAGATCAGCTCGATGATCTCAATGCCACGGTTTCTGGTCGTTGTTGGAGATGGAAGATGACCAGTGGGGCCCCACAAACGTTATGTTTGTTGGTGTTTGACCCCATCTCACTCTAGATTCATCTAGATTCTATAGAAGTACCATATTATATATCCCTTCTACAGCTATAGTTATTGTAGTTACAAACCAAACTTAGTTGTCTTGAAGGTCCCACTATGCATGGTTTCCAGGGATTTAACATGAGATACGATGGGATCGATGGGATATCATAGGATAAATGGGCAGTACAAGTAGTGGCTGCAACACACCCGAGTGTTGGTTGATGGTGTTGATGATTCGTTCTGGGGTTATACTCTTCAATATATTTTGGAGATTATCAACGCTCATGGACTGGGAACAATTGCCCATTCACCAACCAGTACAATGGCTTGGCCCTTTCACCATTTGGGTTTGTCTGAAAATGTTAGCACACCCGCTCAGTTCATTTCTATTAAAATGGCCATTTGGTGGTATACCACACACACACACATTTTCAGACGACCCATTTTATCCCATATAACCATGAATCACTTTTGTAAACATGTTGTTTCTCGAATAGATGTTTGTTTACGGTTGAAAGGGAAGTTCTTAAGATGCTTTAGTGAAACCATGTCCAAAGATGGCCGTGATTGAAAGTTGAGTTATCACCAACTGCCAGCAAGCGGTACAGTATTGGGGATTTTCTCAGGCCATTGCTTTCCACTATGCCATGGACTTCGTTCGGATCTTCTTGCCACAAGTGTCCTACATTTTCCAGCAACAGGCGGTCTTCTTTGCACCTGGGTTCAGCAAAGCTGGGGCATGTCATGGGAAAGGTCGGTCATGTCAGACTGGGTACCTCAGCATCAGATGGTGTTCTCATGTTGTATCAGCAAAGATCAGAAAAACACCATCCCAGCTTGAGGTTTACTGATCTTGAGGATTTGAAGGTGATGTCACTTTATTGGCATCACCGGCTAGAAATTACACGGTCTACTCCTAGCATGACCATCAATGACCATCAAATTGTCTTTCCAAGAGTCTTGAATTCTTGAAGATCTTGAAATTGTTCAATCATCAAAGTGATTACCAATGGATCACCATATACCATCCAGTAAAGTAACATAGCTATGGAAATCCATGGGCTCTTGTAGGACATTATCTGCAAATGGCGAATTCTCCATAGCAGGCGGTTAGTTTTCTGGAGGCTATCGCCAATTGGATCGAATCGGTTGATCAATAAAATTGCTGATAAAGTGAGGCAATCCTCAGCCGAGGTACTTTGCGAGAAGCTCGATGCCTTGTCTGCCGGAAACTGGGCGTAGCTTGGCCGCTTTGGGAAATGTGTGTCTTAACAAAAACAGGGTGAGCAACACATTTCTCATTTGTTTATCCTTTTTTCTGGGAGATATTGGGAGATAGCACCAGAACATTTTGAAGTGGCAATGAACTACAACGGGGATATGACATGACTTACAGTGCAGGATGGAACCAACTGGCTTATGGGGATGTAAGTTGTAGACTCATTGGAGTTTTGACCAACAACAAGGGGATGTTTTTTTGTTCCAGAAATAGGGAATTTTGCCCTCATTAATGTCCAGACGAGGATGAAGATGAGGGAATTGATTGTCAAAACCATGAGATGGAATGGGGTTCAAAAAATGCAGAAACAACCCCAATGGCGCGATGTTTGTGGCAAGCCCAAGACCATCTGGGGCTGAACCAAAAATGAAGACATGCCAAAGTTTCAAGGCTACTTCTGAGGCTGGTGATGTTGATAGACTTGGGATTAAGGAATTCTGAGCCGTTTCCCCAGCCGGGGCTGCAAGATATCACTGGAAAGTGACAGTTTGGAGGTTGATTTTGTGTCTTTGCTGCAGGCAGGGCGTACCGATCCCACAGTTTGCTGAAGAGGCACGCAGGACTTTTCGTGTCCACCTGAAATCAAAGTCATATCTGGTCGGACTACTGTGGTGGATGTGGGGGCTCTGTCCCTCAATGAATGGCTGTTTTTACCCCGCCACAGCCCCAGTTTTTCCGTAGCTTCGATGTGATTCCACAGAACATGGATGGTACATTATGGTACCCTCCAATCCTATTTGTTGCCCGTAAGCCACTGATCTGGCCATCCATGATCCTCCAAAAACTGAACTTGGGAATCTTGAGGCCTCACTGTACTCGTCTTTTTTTGGCGTTAAATCAGTTTCAGCCATATCTTTGTTTGGATAAATGAGTATAGTCATCCCCCAATTGCATTGGTAGTATAGGTGAATTATCTTCATCCCATCATTGAAAGACTCCCATCATTATCATTAGGCCATTGAATCTGAGTAGAAACACACCATGCGCAATATTCCCCAGAAGTCTATAGTCTATTTTTTTATTGCACTCGGACTGAGACATTTCCATGTCGCCTGCTTGCTCCTTGACCCAAAAGCTCGTTGTGAGCGAGTCAAGATGTTGGTTGCATGAGCTGTTCGCTTCACCATCTGGTGGCATACTGAGCTCTTATGAATTATCCTGGAAGGCCGCCATCCCATGATAGTCGCTGCACATTGCAGAGGTGTACGCCTGCTCCATGTATCGGTCAAACGAAGTCAGAGCAATGAGGGCTTCGGAAAGCTCTTGCGGCTCATCTGTGTGTCCTTCTGATGGAGTAGATTGTGCGTATTCCAAATGCTGTTCTGCGAGAATCTGATTCATCCTTGTTGGGTAGACCTTGGCCTGTGATGTCCGCCACACACCATTGGATCTCCCTCCAAGTCGGATTGTTGGCTTCCAGTTGCGGTCATATCCCTGATAAAGGGCTGCTCCAAGTCTGTCCAGCCTTGCCGCGAGAAGGTTGGTGGGCTTGGCGAAGGGTTGACCAAGCGGTCCTTGCAGAAATGTCCATTGCCGTATGGAGCCTGCCAGCAAAAGCTGTTTGACAAAGGCAGACTCCCAGATTGACCATTTGTGGTCTCGACCTCCGCATCCTGCCGGGTGCTCNCCATTGCCGTATGGAGCCTGCCAGCAAAAGCTGTTTGACAAAGGCAGACTCCCAGATTGACCATTTGTGGTCTCGACCTCCGCATCCTGCCGGGTGCTCTAATGTGAATGAGCCCCCGTGTGCAAAAATCAACACCAACAAATACAACGCTCGGAACATGAGCAGCGTTCCAATCAATGTCTGTTGCACTTCATGAAGATTGCGCTCATCACATCCCCACGGCTGCTCGGTCGTTCTCAACGGACCTGCGTGTCCTCCACAGACCTTGCGGGCAACTATGAGTCGTTGCCATAGATGGTCGTGGAACACGTTCCCGTGCTCCCTGCAAACTGCTAGGTCAATTGGGATGGGAATCACATCCTCTGCCAACCATGAAATCCATTCTGCCAGATCACCTGGTCGTCTGCGACCACTGAACAAAATCAGAAAAAAATTTCGTCCATCGGCCAGTGGAAATGGAACATAATCATGATTGGGTACCCATCCATTGACTTTCTGTAGCAGCTTTCGCTCCAGATCTGAGGTCTCCTTGCTAACATGTAGCAATTTCATCTCTGAATGCTTTCGTCTGGTGACTTCTCTTCCACCCTGGCCGGGTGGCAGCAGACCATATTGAGACCATTGTTGAAGCTCTTCCTCTGTGGGTTCATCTGAGGTTTGATGCATGACATCTCCAAATTGTCTCACTTGAAGCTTGTCTCTCATCTCCTCATCCGTACATTTCCTCCATGTCTGATCCTGCTCTTGGGATCGAAGCTTGTTTTGATGCACTGCAACTCCAGCATGTCGATCACGTTCATCCAACGACAGCGCCTCCTCCAACGTCATGGGGACGTATCTTCTCATATGCCATGTCCAACATCTAGGGTTGGCCAACTGCATGTGCCGGATTGCTCTAGGCCTGGTGTGATACCACTTTCCACATGCTCTGCATGCTCCATCTGTCACAAAGCGTCTCAGTGCTACTCTAGCTCCATGCTTTCGCTGCTGATGAACTGCTAGAGAAGAAGCTTGCAAAAACGCTGCTCCACATTCAATACACACGTGCTGCTCATGCGTCATATCAACTGAGGGACCTTGATCTTGATCATGTCTCCAACCCATGTCCCGCAAAATTTCATCTTGACTGTCAGCGTGACTTTGCAGTGCACACAGCGTCTTGAGCTTGCAGAGATGTGCTTGCTCAACCTTTTTGAAGGTTTTCTTGAGTTCCTGGGCTGCTGGCTGGAACCAAACCCAAGCCTGCGGATCGTCCAGTTGGAACAGCTCATCTGGGATACACTCTCTTCCAATCTGTGTTCGAGCCCACTTCAACGCTTGGAAAGTTCCATGAAGCCATGAGTCATCTCGTTGCACAAAATAGTTGTGTCGAATCATTGTCGTCATCCATGGATCGGCTGATTTGATCATATGCACCAGCAGCCTCAAGCGATGTAGATACAGCATTTCCATGGGCATTGCGGACTGAAATTTATCTGCCAGCTGATACATGGAGAAATGTTGCACTGCACCGTTTGAATCTCTCGGTAAAATGGATTGATAGATCTTGAAAATTCCAGATTGCCAAGTGTTGAATTCACCTTGTGTGAGGTCATACATCGCTCCTGCATGTAAAGAAAACACAGAAAGCCCCAGACTCTTCACCAGCAACACTCGGCGCTTCACATCCAGACTTTCATTTGTGATGATCTTTCGGATAGGCCTGAGCTTGGCCAATGCTGCAGCTGTTCGAATTCGAAGTTCTGGAATCCGTGTGCCTGATCGGGTCAGGTGCCCGCCCAAGTGCTTGTAGTGCGCCACAATGGGCACACAAACTCCAGGGGCAAATTCACTTAGCAAAGGAATCCCTTGTCGGTATTGACTCTCCATGTGTTGCTTGGCTTTTTGTGCGCCCTTTCCATGGAAAGCCAACATCACTGCCGTCTTGCCGGCTCCGAAGGAGAGAGCTAAGCCGTACTCGTACATGACATCTTGCACTACATGTAACAAAGTTGTCACTTTGCTGATGAGCATTGAAGGTGCAGCTGTCACTGAGATGGCAAGGTCATCCACCCAGGTGACAATGTCCGAAACTTGGCCCGCATCAGTATGTCGTAGCAAAGCTATGCCTGACTGACTGGCTCTGGACAAGATTTCCTGCAACACTTTGGAGAGCACATAGCTGAACAAAATATCTGCATTGGGATCTCCTGGACGTGATCCAGTCATTGGTGACATGAGAGTTCCACCATCAGGAACGCAAAACCAGGTATGCCCCAATGTTGCTGCAGTACTTTGCGCCAGGATGGAAGCTTGTGTAGCTTGGCAAACTAGGTTGTTGCTTTCAATGCGCTCCTTGAAGACAGGGAACATTTCTGAGGGGAGCTGCGTTTTCTCAAAGACAGTGATCAGTGCATGCATGCCACTTGCTGCACCTGCCACTATCTGCTTGACCACCGAGTAAAAAGCAGCTCGAATGTCCACAAAGATTGTCGCTTGTGCCAGCTGTTGCTGACGTGCATTTCTTCTCCACATGTGCACGTGGAGATGTAATGCCTCCGTGGACAATCCATTGCGACCTCCCCATTGCATTGGCTGTGTGATGTTGAGGAGCCCCTTGAGCAGCTGGCCTCGCCAAGATTTTGACGCTGCTCGTGCGATGACCGGTTCAAGCAGTATCGCTCTGTACCCTTTCATATCTCGGGGGTTCCCCTTCTTTTTCCAAAGGGGGAGCAACCAGCCCCCGCACCATTCAACTACCGCTTGCCCCCTGATAGCCCCTTTCACGATCAGTGGATGCAGCCGCTGTGCTGCTATGGCAGGATTGCAGTTGAAAAGCTCGGGCCCCAATCCATCAACTCCTACAGCTTTGCTCTCCTGTAAGCACCTGATGGCCTCCTCGAGCTCATACACAGTTGGAATGGACTCAAGGTCTTTGGAAGTACGCACATCTCTGTGTTGAGGGTGAGATCTGTTGAGAAGCTCTTCCAACCCTACTTCTTCCGCATGCTCGCTTTGGCCAAATTGAGCTTGCCAGGCTACTGCTACTTCATCTCGTCCTCTTTGAAGATTCCCAGCTTCGTCTTTGTACCCTGGAAGGGCTTTGATGAGACGCCCTGTAGCTTTGGCAATCATTTGCTTGGGCTTGAGGATGTGAAAGAGTTCAGCGACGTTGGCATGCTTGGCTGCTGTCAGCTTGTCCTCCATCTGCTGTGTCATCCAATCTTTCCAGCATCTGCGTTTGAGACGTCGAAAGTCTTTGTCCAGTTGCAATCGCTGTTCATACAGACATGCCTCTTGTTGCTGCAACACAAAGCGCTGCATCCTCCAATAGCTTGTCTCGTCCTCTTTCCGCACTTGGCTCTTCCAAGCATGCCATGACAACTTGACAAGTGTCCATGCTTGGCATCTGCGTAGGTGCCGATATTGTTGTCTGAGATCCTTCCTGTCACAAAGCTTTTGCCAGGCTTCTGCAGAGAAGTAGAGCTGTCTTTGTTGTCTTTTGGGACAAGGAAACTTGCTGACTGCCTTCTGCTGCAGGTGTTCACGTACATGGTCCCAGTGTTCATTCACATCGATTTCCCAATCAATTTGTGGCAGATCTGACAACATGCACACTCGTGAGCTAAGCTTCTCAGCACGAGCGGAGTGTCGATCATACAGATTTTTCTTGGTGAATCTTTTCATCTCTTTTTGAGGTCCGACACATAAGGCTAAGTCCAGACACAATGGCGCATGATCCCTGTCTCCGTTCATCAAGTCCAGCTCGTGATTCACATGAGAACGGATCACACCCTGCTGACATTCATCCGGAATGGCAATGAAGTCAATTTGTGACTCATGTCCCCTGGTGCCAATGTACGTGGATGAGGTGCCAACATGGTACTGAGAGAAAGTTGAAGGGATCACCAACTGCAGTTCCTCACAAAGCTCTCTAAAACGACGCCCTGGTTCGTCTTCCAGATCATAACAATGAGATCCTGTGGCATTTCCTTCAACACTGCCAAGCTGACAATTCATGTCGCCGAGAATGAACAAAAGAGCCTTCTGATCTCTTTGTTGTAGAGTACTGTGGAACTGATCCCACCATGCAGCGATTTCAGGTCCAGGCCGTCCTCTTTGCGGTGCGTATGCTACTACCACCTCCAAAGCCAGTTTTCCAAGTTGAAGCCTGATGGCTAAGATTCTGTCATTCGCTTGCCATACAGTGGCATCCTTTTCAGGATGAAAATCCGTTTCAAAAATCTCTGCCAAGGCTTGCGGCTGAATCCAAAGCTCAACCCCTGCTTGTCCATTGGTCCCTGCAGCAACATATCGAGCAAAGGGGCCTTGCGACAAAAATTGATCTTGCTTGGCCCGAGACTCTTGGATTCCAATGATGTGGCATGCTTCGTCTTGGAACTGTCTCATCAACTCATTGGCCTTCAGACTAATGCATCCACGAGCTCCTTCATAGTCCATGGAACCTACATTGGCTGTGGCAAAGGTCAGAGTTTTCTTTTCCGGCGTTCTGTGCCGGTGGCATGGCTGATTTGCCCTTTCAGATCGGGTCAAGGTAGCATCTGGCTTTGCATGAACATGCTCCGAAAATTGGTTGCGAAGGATGGTCTGCAAGTCAGGAAGTTCCTTTGTTGGGTTAATTTCAACCCATGCCCAATCGCGCAATGAATGTTCTAGCAGAGGCTTCGAGCGCAAAATGGCTTGCTTTGGTGGCAGCCATCCTCGACATACTTGACTTGCAATGCTGTCAGCACATTCATTCCATGGATCTCCACTGTGCGCCTTTGTGTGCAGACCAACTACCAATTCAGCTTTTCGCTGAAGCAAAGAAACAAGCAGCCTTGCTGCATGTTGCCGATCGGATGAGCCCTCTGCATAGCAGGGTTGCTTTTGCTGACCTGTGGCTCCATGACCAGCTGAAATGGCATCGTAGTGTAGGTGCACAGAACATCCTGTTGTGTTGGATTTGGAAAGTAAATATTCAGTTGCAGCTATGATGCCTGTGGCCTCGGCATCCAGAGCTGTGCATTGAAACGGTCCCAAGTCGTTGGTCACTAGACCTGCCGCATATCCAATGCGAAAGAACTTTCGACAATATCCAACAGTGGCTTCACAGAGCACAACAAACGCCCAGGCGGCTTTGTTTCTTCGCTTGGATCCATCTGAAAATACATGAAACACAGAACCTGTCGCTGCTTGTTGGGTGACAGCACAGGCCTGTTGCGCAAAAGGGTGCATATCTGGGATGACTGCAAAATCAACATTGAGCCCCTGCCAGTTGTCTTCCATCAACGATTGGATGATCTCTGTAAGGGCTGTCACATCATTGTCGATCTGCACATCAGCGACATCATTTCTTCGTTTGCATTGTGCCTCTGTGGAGGCTTCTTGTATGAGCACATGGTCCTGACATCCCAAAGGATCCGAGTTATCCCTTTGGCGATGTCGCAAAGTGGACCGCTCTTTGTTGGCATCATCGTGGCCCTGGAACCCAGAAGGATCCGAGTTATCCCTTCTGCGGTTCCGGAAAGAGGGCTCATGAGAGACATCTGCTGATGGTTGGTGGTCAGGTCGGTCATCTATGCAATGTCTCCACCATGTAGGTGCTTGATGGTGCTGACAAACATCTTCCAACAGCTCTGAAGCAGACACTGGTGTATCCTTGATTTCTGGACAGCTGCTCAATTGTGAAACCGAGCCATCCTCAAGAAACGCTTCCCTGTGCTGTCTTCTCAGTTCATGGCAAACTGCAGCAAAATTGCTGAAAGGGGGGATCTGTGAGCCGGCATGGAATCGAGTGACATGTTTCTGAAGAAGGGACGTTTGCTCTACGATGACCTCGTCCTCCTGCATCGCCACTCCCGTCAAAAGTGTGAGCATCTGGTGACGCTCCCACACGTGGTAGCGTGCGCGCAGGACATCTCCTGGCTGCCACTCCTGCCTAATGTCCAAGATCCTCACTCCGTTCACTGCAAGGTGCGGGTGCACGTTCTGCGATCTGGCATGGGAAAACCAAAATGGCGAAAATTGCAAATCTGCCATTACATTGGGTCCCACTGGACCTGCAGGTGCAGAAGCTGCAAGGAATTCGTTGATTGGTCGAGGATCATGCTGCATCTTGTCCACTGATATCAGCTGTTGATTGATAAGGATTGGGATACGGGAGCCTAAGCCGTATGCTCGCAGGAAGTGAAAAACTACCTGTTCTGTCTCCCTCATGTCTGAAGTAGCCGATGGCACAAATGTGAGCCGCGCATCTGCATGTTCAAAAGGCCACAACGTCTCCATTTGTTCGATCCATTCCAAATCATAGATCCAGTCCAGCTCCCACACGATCTCTCGGTGACCCAATGGTCTCTGTGCTGGCGATAAACCATGCACATGGCAGACAATGCGTGAGACATCTGGTCTCTGTTCTCGCAGGGTCTGGATTTGAAGGAAAAACTGTTGTACCTCATCGACATGTTGAGCGGCTTGCTGCACTTGTACAGGCACTGCTCCAATCCAAGGCCGTATCAACACACCATCATCGACCTCATAATGCTGATTCGGCTGCATGATGGTCACTCCCAAACGGACATGGCAGTCTCTCAGTGTGAATGGTGGGCATCTTCTGTGTAATTCCAACATTGCCAAGACTTCTCGCTCCATCATGTCATTGAACAAACGAGCTGCATACATCTGGGGCCTGACCAACTGCGGCTCAGTTGATTGTTCATTGATCAATGTGCATCTGGCTGTCGGTTCTCTGTTCTCAGGAAAATCAACCTGCACAATCAGTGCAATGGTGCGAGGGCCTAGCAGTGCAATGGGCTGCGGCTGCACGGTGTACACAAGAAGATCGCCATATTGTGCGTGGTCTTGCCAGACCTCAAGGATAGTATCCATCAGTTCTGGCAGATGATCTGGGTGAAAATGTAGGTCACGCCTGCCAAGGTCTATGAGTCCAAGACCAAATGTAGCCGCTATCCAGACCTGTTCCTCGCTTTCATCTTCTTCTCGAAGCATGCGCAAAACATTCTGCAAGTCTGTTTCATGTGAGCCTGCAAAGAAAATGGCTGGACCTTCTGGCTGCATGGCAGCATCATCGTCTTCCACAAAGTCCTCAAAAGGTGCAGTCTCCCATGGATGCCTGTTGATATGATCTACTTGTGTTCCAAAGGGCTGCGACGAAACCATTGAAAAAACATCATCCTCGCCTTGTGATGTGGCATCATCTGCATCTGAAGCCTGTCTACTCAATGCCTCATCAGCGAAAGACAAATGGGTGGTTTCTGTAGATGTTTCCGATGCATCGCTCTGGTCGGATTCAGGCGAAATGATACGGACATCACCTTCAAGATATGTCGCAATCGGAATCTGCAATTGATCATCATCACATAGCACAGTGTCTGCACCAGCTTGCTCAAATTTGACAAAGCATTGGAATTCGCTTTTCTGGCATGCTCCATAGCATTGAGCTTCCCCGAAGAATTCACTAACACTGGCTTGAGTTGGGAATAGCACCGCTCGAGTCTTCTGCAGAGGCGATGCAGTGGGACAGAAAAGCAAGGCTGCATTGAATGCTTCATGCGTCCCTTGCACAATGATGACATGAGCGACAGTGCTGGGCAGCTCGTTGGTATATTTTCCTTCCACCACATACATGAACAGAGGGTCACCATTGAGTTGCAAGGACCACGCCTTCCTACAGGCTGCGTCAAAATCCTGGAACAACATACCTGCGTACATTCGAATGCGTTTGGCCCAAATGCAAACATGATTCTGTTCTGGTGTGAGGAGCCAAGTTGTGATCCACAGCGGCTTGCTGTTCTCATGACATCGTTCTGCTAGACTTACCTCTGACCACCACAGTGGGGTGGATTCAATGGTTGTTCCTGTTAAGCTGAACGATTCTGGGACTGCTCTACCATCTGTTTGATCTGGATTCAGCTGCTGTATTGCATCACCTGGAATGGACTGACTGTGAGCTTGAGTGGTCTCGATGTACCTGTGAAAAATCTTCACAACATGCTGCCATTTCCTGATCTGTCCTTCCAAGTGCCAACAATGCCGTAAGATGTCATTCATCTCATTGATGGGAACTGTAATCGTGATGACATCATCATCGTGCCAACAGATCACTTGCGTCTGTTCAGCAAAATGCACATTTTTGGGGGTTCGAAAATTGACTTTTTGTGAGGATGTCGTGCATGTAACATGTCTGGCAAACACATCACTGCATGCTCCTTTGTCGTTCTCATTTTGAAAGGAGCCATCACGTGTAGGCAACTGAAATGGATATGCCGGTGTCATGAAAAGTTCACTACCCAAGGCATGTATCTTCTTCTGAGATTCCATCGCTGTGCCCTCGTCATTACGAGCATCCAGCATGTGCGATTCTGGAACTTCTTTCCTGTCAAACTCATGCGATCCATCTCTGAAAACCAGGGGCTCAAGCATATGTTTGTCATGGAAATGCTCGTCAGGTGATGATACGTTTGGCTCGCAATTCTGATGGGTGTAAAAACCTCTTTCTGACCACTGGGAGTCCATTGCTTCCTTTCGGTCAACTGAATGTTCACGGTCATCTTGTTCTGTCATTTCGTGGTGAGTCGATTGGTCGTTCACTGCTCGCAGTTGTTCAGATTGGCAAGACACATCAATCTCTTCTGCATTCAGAGTGAGGGAGCGGCTGCATGACTTTCCAGGCGAACCACTAACCCGACCTCGATCTCCCTTTGACAAAGAAGAACCGATATCAAACTTCAGATTGGAAACCTTTGGCGATGACTGCAAAACCCTTGAAGTCCAACTAAAACGTGAACCATGGATGTCATCAATTGGGCCCCGGAGTTGAGAGAGATCCGAGTTATCCTCTCTCCTACTCCGCAAAGGGGCTTTTTTGTCATCATTTACCTCGCAGGAATTGACATGATGCCAATACAAACTTGATCCTTGGCCAGTTTCCTGCTCTGGAGAAGCACACACTGGAACATTTGCCTCTCGATTATGCCACTTACACCAAGTTGGTGGTTCCATCTGCAAAGTGAAGGAGAACAAAGAATCTTGTGCAAACGTCATTTCATCATCACAGAAATCAAAACCGTTTGCATCACTGCGAGTTCGAATGCTCTCATTGCACTTGCCACCTGTAGACGAAGCACTCAGGTCAACTTTCACAGGCCTACTTCGAGACATCAGTGAGAGACACGCATCGTTTGGAGTGCTATGCTGATCGATCTGGTTGGCGAGAGCTACCTTCCCTTGCTGCATTCTGGAAAAATTTGCTCTACGAGTCAAAACTGGTTCATTGTCTGAAGGCCGAGATGGCCGATCCCAAGTGAAAGAAGAAACATCAATGTCATTGACATCTTTTTTCAAATCACGCACAAATCCCACATGCGGATCTTCAGAAACAAAGATTGTCTGTGAAAAATGCTCTGGGCAACGCACAACTCCACTGTCCTTTTGGGCTATGCATCCACTCATTTCTCCTCCTTCTTGGCATCCTTGGCTTCTGCCTTCTCCGGCTTCTGCTTCAAGTGCTGATTGGCAACCTTTGTCGGAGAAGTGGAATTCCGGAATGGCTTCAGCGTTTTGGGAGACAGTCGAACTTTGCTCGAAAATTGTTCTGCTTCCGCATCCATGCCTTCGTCCTCCTCTTCCGTAAGATCGATCTGATCTATCTGGCTGCCATCCGCGATTGCATCTTGGATCATCTGAATCTGCTGGGACATGTCGGGAAGATCTGGCATCTCCAAAATCGGCTGATTTTGGCCCAAAAGCGATGCGGAAGCTTGAGACATTTCCTGTCTGATACTGATCAGCTCCTGATTCTTGAGATTGAACTGTTCCAACAGGTCTGCACGACAGGACTGGTACATCTGTGCGTGATTCTTGACCTTTTCCAGAATCTGAGCCGTAAATGCAATCCATTCTTGGTCCAAAGTTGTCACACGTTTTGCTGCCGCCTGCACTTGATTTTGCACCTTCTTGAGACGGTTCAAGTGGCCGTGTGTCAAAGCTTTGGAGGATGCTGCCATCTGCTCTTTGACCAGCAAGTCGTCGAACTGCTTCTGCATTGAATCCGACATTTCCACATTCATGGACTTGATGGCTTTGAGATGTTGCAGCAATTTTTCCTCGTCTGCAGAAAGAAAAACCGAATCCGTGTTGGCTGCATGCTGCGGTAGGATGGGCTGGGGCATGAGATCCTGATTTCCCTTGATCTCTGACGCCTCGGTCAACTTTGTGCTGACCCTTGTGGATGGTGTACTCGGTATCCAGGGGGCTTTTTCCGGGAAGATTGTCCAAGACACTGCATCTCCTTCCGCTGCCTCTGTAGCTGTATCGGTCTTCTTGCTCTGCCCCTTCCTGACACTCTTCGATCTTGAGCGCCGTTTCGGGGCCTGCCAGACCAGGCTCCAATGAGCCTGGCACTCTCTGCAGTAGGTCAACTTCGGTCCGTTGTTCACCTGGCATGATTGACAATACCACGTCATTTGGCCTTCTCCTATAATCAGCTGCACTTGGCGAGGAAGGTCTGAACAATTGTATGAATGGTGCGGCTGCAGTACCGCTACCGCTCTCCGAATGCTCCTTCTCCTCCGCTTGCCAAGCCAAGCTCCAGACACTGCTCGCAGGTAAGCCCTTGCACGTTGTCTCTTGTATCTGAGATTCCGATGCCAGCGAGGTTCTGAACCCTTGAAACGCTTCAGGATGCCAAAAGGTGGTGAAGTCAAAAAATACCAGAAGTACGAGGCAACACGCTACCATGCGCTGAGCGTGCGCCCCTGAGGCTTTCGTGTTAGAGTGACAGGGACGGTCACACACCTGTCAACCCTTCAGCCGAAACCTTTCTATAGTCTATATTGATATATCATGATTTGACTCTATAATTCTCTATCAAGACTTTGCCCTTACAAAAAATCAATGATCATTGAAACAGACATTTGATTATCCATAAGTAGTCATGAAAACATTATTGTTATCCATAATTTCTTCACCATTTTTTGCAGATACCTCAGATATCGCAGCCATTTCCAGGTAGAGCATCTCACAGCCACATCTCTGGGTGCCCAGCTTCCCTGCCTCTTTGGCTGGGTTGCAGCCTTGCTCTGCGAGCTACGAGTGCAGCAGGTGCAATTCGGAGATGACTGGGATCCATCGGGGAGATTCCATGGCAGCAAGAATGAGATTTAAGCATTGGCAGATTGAAGCAACAAAAACCTGGAGATGCCACAACCTTGATGTGCAAGAAGCAGGGATGAAACAGGGTTTCAGCCACACTTTCCTCCTTTTACGGATCTCCCGCTGAATTTCCCGAACGGAAAATACCATGTTGGCGAATGGAGCTTGAAGAAACGAGGCAACCCAAGCGACTGAACTTTTTGTGGCATATTGCCTAGGCCAAAGCATTTCAGACGACCGTTGACCGAAAAAAAATAGGTTTGTCACAATGGGGCCACAAAGTTCTGCATATCTGGGCCAAATTTTGACGGAGCCCTTCCTCTCAAAACAAATTTGTCCAAGAATAGGGCATCCAGAGTGTTTCTCAGCACAAAGTTCCTATGATTTGATGGTGGGGATGAGAAATGGATACCCCATTTCCGGAGAAACATTGGTTTGGACTGGGATGATTTTAAGTCCGGCTGCTGGCTGCATGGATTGTAAATTCTCGCAGGTTGGTCACACGAGGTTGGTCACAACTTGTGCAGACGTTAGTTTTATCCCATTTCTGCCATGGTGTCAATAGATAGAATCTGGCTAAGCCGGCGGACGAATGGCCGGATTCTCGGCCATTCTAAATTGACCAATCTATGATGTCATATTATGTCTGTGAAATATTCATGGTATCCCATGCTCTCAAAAGTGTGACTTTACGACGAAGTATCGAAGATTCGACATGAAGATGGTTACACCTCAATCATTTACTGTATTTCCCAATAGACGCGTCATCAGCAGCAGATTGGTTCATGACTTTTTGTGGGGTTGGGGATGCTCAAAATCCACGACTGGAATCGGCAAGAACATGGTTCCTGCGGCGGTGTTTGGATGCTTTCGCAGACTGTCTCTGTCGCAGAAATGATGAAAAGATATATGAAGACAATGAAGATAGTGGTTGTCAGACGTGGTGATCTACAAATCTCTCACTGGGGGAAGCCTGGTGCTCCCTTATTTGCTCTGCAGTAATCTGGTTCCTCAGTTTGACAAGACAAGATCTGAATGCAACCTATTTTCATCAAGACGAGACCTTCCAGATCCACTTTCCAGTCCTCGAAAGTGTGGCCAACATCCCCATTTTTTCCGGCTATATAGATATTCTCCAGTCATCTTTATTTATTTCCATATTATTCAGTTTTTACTATAGCGCCTTACTATTCCAATGTATCATGGCTTTCCCGAATATGAAAACAAACACATCCTGGATCACGTTCCAATCATCCTGCTACGAGAATTCATAAGTTACAGCTACCCTCCAGTAATCAAACGTGGTTACTCGTAGCTGCAGAACACCCCATTCAGATTTAGTTTCCAGCTAGAAAACTCGAAATCTCCGTTTCCTTCGGGGAGTTTCCAGCTAGCCATGTAGCCATGTCTAAAAAGGACACCTGGAGGGCCGATGAACGACATCCTCATGGCCTGTAGGACGTGATGAACGACCTCTATGGTTCAACACCTTGGCCCTTACCGGAGCTGAAGATTCCGAACCTCCAGGAGGTCTGGAAGATTCATGGATGGTACCCATCACTGGCCCCATAGCTGCCATGGCTCTATGAATGAGTTGTTTTTTTTCAATGTGTGTGTGTTCATATGTATTTGATTTTACTTTGTTTCATTTTTGGATGACTTCCCCATTTTATTTGGTCAATGTTGATACCCAAATGGTCCATCCACATCCATCCACAACAGACATCACGTACCATCACGTCAATCATGTATCATGCCTGGAAGTACCTATACCTACGGTACATTCACAGTTGGCACAGGTTGCATGGTAATTTCCCATGGAAAGTTCCCACCGTGCACTGCGCAGGACACCCAGATAGAGAAGATGGAGATCATGGCGGCCCTTCGACGGCGAGATGAGAAGCAAATGATGCAGCTGCAATCGCGGGGGCGCTGGATCTTGCGGGATTTGATTCATGGTGGGTGGCTCAGATTGCGATGATTAAGGCGAGTTGGTGTTTTTTTTGGTTGGTTTAACAGCTGTTCTTTCCGGGAATTCCATGGAATTCCCTATTGGGATGATTAAGGTGCTTTCATGGTTGTTTTGTCTTTATTCCCAGTTTTCATCCTGATGTTTCTTCGATGCGGGCTGAAACAAAGCAGTTTAGAGTTTGATCAAGCAGTTTGATTGTCTGGGGCTCGCGATGGGTCTTAGTATTCAAATCCCAAACTAGCATAGAGATTTCTTTGGTAAAGATTTCAGGATCCTTTGAGACATGCATTGCAGAATTTTGGGGATCAAGTCGGAGAAAATTATTACTTAAGGCTTCTTTGAACCCCTCAGAAGTGGCATTGCGGTTCTTGCCGAGACGTTTCACCTCGGATTTTTCTTGGAACATCAGAACCCATTTGGGGCGCGTTTTCCTGCAGCTTCCAATAGCTGCAGTTGTTCAAAACAGCGAAATGGAACCATCTCCACCCAAGATTTGGTCCGATGTTCAGGATACTCAATGCAGCTCCATCAATTCCTAAAGTGTTCAACACAATTCACATCAATTCAGATTTGGCACTGATTGGTGGTTTCAACCTGGAATCATTGGGCAATGATCAAAATCCGCTATTCCTGTTTCGATGATATGTTTCAGGCGAGTGGAAAAACATCTTGAAACCACCCACCAGAGTAGCACAGTGGTTTTGAAACGTCGAGGCATCGTGCGCTCGCCTTACTCGACTCCTCTGGTTGGGCAAAGTTTTCAGATCTTCTAGAGGCAGGGGGTGATGTTGGGGTGACAGGAGACACAAGGGGTCAAAGTGGGAGCTGACTCGCTGAGATCACTGGAATTCTATGTTGTTTTTCCCCCGACGATTTGAACATCAGGATATGCTTGGTGGTTAGGGAATGTTGGATAAATTGTTGGTCACTGTCTCCATCTTGGTCCTCATAGTTTGATTGTAAACTATCTGCAAGTTGAATTCAATGCGGACAGTTGTGTATTGTTTTGTTCACCCCAATCTGGAAAGTTATGTATGTTCAATCACCATCAGTAAATGCAGTAAACCATTGAATGATTCAATTTGGGTATCCAAAAGATTTGAAAACCTTGAGATCTATAATGTTTTGTTTTATACATGATTATACAAATCTGAATATCCAAAAAAAAAGCGACACATCACAGTTGTAGGCCCCGCATTTTGGTCGATCTCAACTCTTTAGGCGCTACCTCCTGGGGAATTGGGTCCGGCATTGGATGCATCTGCCCTGGTGCTGCCGTTGCAATTTCAGGTGACGTTGCGTCGGGATCACTGTGGCAGATCAACAAGCCCTGTGATGAATTTCTAGACAAATATATAAAGAGTACATGAGAGAGACCATTTCTTATCCAAAAGATTTTAACAGCTAAACCCTAATTTCGGTATTTGGGTAAACGTCAATTTCGTGTTTCCAGGGATCTCAAGAGCTGTTTGTCACTCTTTAAAGTTCCCATCTCATCAGTCAACGAGCGGTTGTGGATTTGGGGCCGTCATTGTCCAACATGGCACATCCGCATCCGGCAAACATGATGGCTTTCCGGGCAAGGCAATGATGAGTAGTGTATATGGTGGAAATATATTCAATTTGGGAAGAACTCACAGTTGAGCAATCACCTATTAATAAACATAAAACATGAAGCTCTGGAAACCATTCCGGCAATGGCAGATCCAGGTAGATCCTCCTGTTGGGTGTTTGGAGATGATATTCATCGATTTCCCGGGCAAATCTTCGCAAGGCACCTGGCATGGCGGCGCCACGCGGTGAAGTGCTGCGACATTTTAAGGTTGCTGGGTGGCCAAGGTGATGAGATGCTGAGGGGATCAGATTTACCCTCTGGTAATAAACTAACACAACTGGAAATTACCATTTTTAATGGGAAAATCTACTATTTCTATGGCCATTTTCAATAGCTACGTTTAATTACCAGAGGGTATCATATCAATTGACTGGCACTCCTAACACGGACTTTTTTGTAACTGGGATTTCTAGCGATGGTTTTACCAAAACCCATGTGCTGAAGCAGCGCTTCCCTCCCTTGTCCTGTACACCAAAACCATTTAGGAAGTTGCACCAGTATTCCACACTTGTTGGTGCCAAACCTCAGGTTTGATGTCATAAATCTATGGATCTATAATGATCTATACCGTCTATACCAGTCTTAACCAACCACCAACTTGTTTGTTTTGTTTGTCACCAGGTGTGGGCAGTGTCAGCACATCCTTCTCTGCTCCTGGAACCCATCAGCCAGTGGCGCAAGATCGCAGATGTCGCTGAGGCCACTTGGATTGAGACATAAATCTGATTAGATCCTGGCCATTTCGATGCTGACTTATCTTATTTTAACTTCTGTTTGGAGGGAACTTGCTAATGTGCTGTGGTGTGTTTCTTTGTAGCTTTTCTCTGCGAATCATGTGATTTTTTTTTTGGTGTCAACCTTTTTGGTCAAATTGGGTGACCCAACAGGTTTCAATGTCGGCTGCCTTGTCGGTGTGACCCGTAGACCTACACAGATTGGTCAAACTACGCAGAGCCCAATCACGATCAATCATGTTTCCTTTTTCAAAAAACTTCAATTGGATTACCATGGATTAGCCGCCCCATTTCTACCTGTGAAATCACCATGTTGTGCTTCATGATATGTTTGAAACATAGTCGGTGATGAAGTTCATGATGTTTCCCTTGTGACATGGCCTGTCTTTGCAAATAGCTTAAAAAGGCGAAATCGTGTTTTGAGGAATCTGAGCATGAAAGGCGAAGATGTCCAGCGGCCATGCAATGGGTTTTGAAAATTAACCCACCTCCGGTTTGGAAACCCCAATGTTCCTTCAAAAACTAATGAGTTCCTTGATCATGGGTCGCTCATAGGCTCTTGGTCCGGAAAAACAAACGCTTCCAAACAATTAAATCTTGGCTGAATCCCAAGTGGTAATTTTGAGGAAAGCTATTCTAGGGGAATCAAAATTACTATAGGTCTTACTATAGTAAATTACTAGGTCTTATTATAGTGAACTAAACCTCATGAAGAGTTCTCCAATGATTAGCAATATGGTCAACCCAATAATAAACCATCCCTGAGTCATGACCATTTTGATGGGTGCTATGTTTACCATCCACAAATCATGGTGGTTGTTTATGGCAGGTTGCCCGCATGAATGATGATAGTAACCTTGGGGAAGATGCCTCCAATGTGGCCCAGGTCGTCATGGCGACCACACTCTCCACATCTCACTGCACAGCTGCTGCAGTGAGCCACCTGACCTGCGATGACGAGATGTGGGAGATGTTCCACCAGCTGGGTACCAGAGAGGCGCTGATAGTATGGGAAATGGACAACAGATGAGGGATAGTATGGGATAGGAACTGGAGGACCCTACTCCAAATGTTGAGTGTGAAGCACCCAGTCGTTGTATGGTTCCATTTAATATGAGGAGCTATTTGTGGTAATCAAATATATAGAAATATCAGGGATTATATACATACCCTTTTGAGGATAACCAAGCATGTTAACTATAGCCAACCACCTCGGAGGATAGCAGATGGGTTTGTTTGAACATAAAGTACCCCAAAATTGCTGGTAAATGTGGCAAGTGTTCCTTTTGAAATGGCCATCAAAAAAGATGGTATCTCCACCTCAAGACATTTCCAAAGTTTCAAATCTGGAGCAAATGAGGATTTAGCTTTTAGCTAGCAAAATGAAGAAATCACCGGAATATCGGGGTTTAACCAGTAGATGTTCAACCTCAAAATCTAAATCTGAAGAAATTGAAGAAATGAGGCTGTCACCCGCAAACATTGGGATTCAATCGCTGGACCCTAACCTCGCATGGAAAAGCGTTGAGAAATTAGTCAACAACAATTTGTTTTCTTCACCAGCAGCAACTATTGGGGATACCAAGCAGCAACTACAACCTTAGACAATGAAGGGTTTCAGCTGGAAAAACGGAGAGATACACTTAGACTGGGCGGGTTCACACGGGTTCAGAATCTTGATCAGATGGTGATTTGACAAGCCAAACTCTTTGTAGCATTGGGCAAGTGGTTAGAGACTTCTAAAAGCTTCCAGGTGTTCAGTTTAAGGTAGGAGGATGGCATTTTAAAACTTCTAAGTCTTCATGTAGGAATTCTGCATAACTGCGACTCACTGCATCACTGTCGAAGGATGGGCTTGGGCACTTCCCTCTGGTCGAGAACTTTCAGGAATTCTCAGGGAACTTCTTGCATCATGCCAAAGATTTTCTGCAGTCAGACCTGCCCCTTGGCATCAAGTAATGAGAGGTGGCAAGCGAAAATGGCCGGAGACCTACACATGTAGTAGATCCGTAGATTTACGAAATTGATAGTAGATTGATGGTCAATTCTCCATTTGGTTGATGAGATGTTGGTCATTTTATTCAGATTCGTTCCTCCGCGGAGCTGCGTTTTTTAGCGTCCACTGGAGGCTACTGTGCGGGGAACCTGCTTTCCTCTGTTGGCTTCTCTACGAGTACAAGCCAGCAACTTGCACGCACCACGGCCATTGTTTCTGCAGCAGTGACAGTCGGAAGTTGGCGCGTGGAAATATTCCAACATGTGGTGAATCGGAGCTATCTTAAGCATGAGACCAGGAGAGAGCTTTAATGGCATTCAAAACGAAAATATACCGATGATTAATATTGATTAATCAGGATAGCCTGACACGCAGCTTGTGCAAAGGATGAACGCCACTTCATTTAAGATCCCAGTGTGCCAGGTCATTGGCTATTTGGGTAATCCTCTGGGAGCATATCTGACGACCGAGTGGCAGATGCTGTCTCTCAGCGGCCTGTTGAGATCTTAATTGATCATGGATATTCATGGATCCTGTTCCGAGCACAAGCAAAAGTTTGTTTATCCCGGCACTGGTACAGAATTCGATGGACTATTCATGGATATTCATGCACTATTCCAAGTGATCCTCATTTTGGCTACATTGAGTCGAGAATTTCGCAGCATTTCTAGGCCTTTGGTCATCCCCACTGAGGTTCTACGACTTCGTCGCCAAAACACTGGAGCCCCGGGCATCGCTTCAACTGGCATCTTGCTTCAACAGGCTGCTGGCGGACCACCGGAGGGATGGTTTCACCAAAATATGGATAGAATCACCAAAGCATCATAAACCATTGATCGTCATCATGGTGTTTCGTACTATTTTGATGTACTGTATTTAGTAGTTATCTCCTGCTACCCGATGGGTTTGCCAAAGGGCCAAAGGGAGATCTCCGCGCAGCCTGAAGCAGCTACCGTCACAGTCAGTCACAGTCACCTCTTTTTCTTGAGCCAAAATTCAGAGAGCACATAGTCACTGGATTGGTTTAAGGGAAAATTTACAGGAAACCCCTATATTTGTTGGGAAAATCCATGGTTTCCTGTAAATTTTCCCATTAACCAATCCATTGACATAGTTGTGCTGTGTCTTCCTTGATGCAGGGGCCATGCTGGAATGCACGAGCTCCCCTCCCAGATATTATCTGGGACCTGTGCAAAATGCCTGCATGGACCATCCCGTCTTGGGATCTTATGGGGCCAGCCCTGCACGTTGCTGGAAAAAGAGCGTGTACCCGGTCCAAGAGCAGTTCAAGTACTTCATTCGGAAGCCCAATCGCTCCGAGAAGCACACAAATTTAAGGCCGTTGGTCATCCAACCAACAGCCACACAACCATCCGTCCATGGATCACCTCGGACGAACGGTGTGACATTAGGACGCCTATCATAGAGCTTCATCCTGACCGCCTGGTGCTCGACAATGGTGATGTCCAAGCCATTCTCAGCGGGCAGAACCCCCTTGAGTGCAGCCTCAGCGGCACCAGCAACAGTGCCTGCAGATGGTCTTTGGGACACTCGTAGGATGAGCTCACCTGGAAACGCAGCCCCCATTTCATCCAGAGCCATTCTTCGGACTCGGTACAGAAGGTCCTCCATGGACTCGTTCTCGAGGGAGACAAACACTTTTAGCTGCCAACTGATGGCAGCACCCTCGATGAGAACCAGAGGGTCATCCCTTCTGTCTTCTTCTTCTTCTCCTTCCTCTTCATCGATGGTTTCAAGGGAGTATTCCTCATCGTCACCCCCACCATCGCCACCATCTCCACCGCCTGGAGCTTGAGACGGCCGTGTTTGGCCTGCAATTTCTGCTGGCATAGCCTTCGCAGGCGGCCGTCCAGGTGCAGCAGCAGGTGGATCTTCTGCTGGTCGCGGAGCAGTGCCCGGAAGCGCTCTGTACGCCGCTTCTTTGGCTTTAGCCATAGGTGATGCCGAAGAGGACGCCGTGCCATAGCCCTTTCCGAGTCTGAACTCGGCGATCTTCTTCTTCATCTCTGCAATCCGCTTTTCATGCGGGGTCATTTCTTTCGACTCCTCTTTGACTTCCTCTTTGGCTTCCTCTTTGGATTCCTCCTTCAGCTCATCTTTTGGAGCGGTTTCAGAAGCCTTTGGTGCAGCTTCTGAAGATGGCGGAAAGGTCGCCGGAAATGGCGCGATGGGTACGCCCTTGGCTTTCAGCACGGCTTCCGTCTCAGAGGACGGCTTCCCCCTTCTCTTTTCTTTTCCTTTTCTATCTTCATCATCATCACCATGAGGAACTGTTTGAGGCTCTTTTGGTAGCGGAGCTTCAACACCTTCACCATGAGGACGTCCTTGACCATCCTTTGGTGGCGGAGCTTTAGCACCATCACCATGAGGAACACCATGAGCGGCCTTTGGTAGCGCAGCTTGATCGCCCACAGCACCGACAGCAGCTTTGGCAGCTAACCATGCCACTGGAGGAGGCTTCGCACCAGGCCCATAGCTTCCATGTTCAAAAGGTACACATGGATCAGCCTCAGACTCTTCGCTCTCACTTGGAGCAGCGTTTGGTGTTGATCCCGTAGATGGCGTAGAAGATGCAGCATCACCACCACGAAGAGGAACTTCAACGCCTTCACCATGATTGCTTCCAGTAGTGTCAGCATGAGAGATCTCTTCCTTGGGCTTGATACCAGCACCTCGATTTCCGTCTCTGCGGAACCGGAGGCGGTCCCATTGGCAGTGGCTCAACTGCGATACCACCAAACCATTCATTGATGGCCCCAACAGCCGTGTTCATGGCTGCAATTTCGGCCGCAGAGGCTTCATACCCCTTTTCTTTGCCTTTTCCAAAACCTTTTCCAGCAGGATCACCAAGAGAAGGAATGGCATCAATGGCAGCTATAGCCCTGTTCGCAGCTGCGGTTTCAGCCAAAATGGCTCTCTCAGTTTCTTTCCTCTTCCCAGACCCCTTTTCCGATGGTTCACCAGGAGGAGCACTGGGCATGGCCTTGGGTTCACCAGGTGGTCCAACAGGTAATTCAGAAGCTTTTGGGACGGAAGTTTCACCAGGAACTGCACTTGAAGCAGCCTTGGGATCACCACGTGGTCCAGCAGCTTTGGGATCACCGTGAAGAACTTCACTAGGTGGAGCTTCAGGATGTGGTGCTGCAACAGATGCAGCTTTGCGTTCATCTGATGCTGCAACACATCCACCTCTGGGAAGTTCACCATGTGGAGCTTCCTCAACGGTTTCGGTTGGTACAGCGCCTGTTGAAGGCACTTCAAATTCGATGGTAACTGGAGCAGCTGGTAGCAGAGCATCACCAGAAACTTCACCGCCAGGAGCTTCATCTCGGCCAGCACCACCTTCAGAGGTGGAAGGAATGGACACCACAGGTGCCGCGCCAGCTGAAGGTTCACCTTCCTCAGCAGGCTCTTTCTTAGCCTTCCTTTTTCTCCTCCGTTTCTTTTTCTCCCCATCCCCTTCAGGACGTGGATCATCACCAGGATCATCACGTCGATCGTCACCAGGATCATGATGTGGAGCTTCGCCAGGTTCATCATGAGCGCCAGGAAGATCACGTGGATGAGCCGAAGAGCTCGGGATGTGGGGCGTGGCCGGAAGACCACTTTGGAATTCTTGATGTTTCCAACATATGGGGCATCAATTTTCCTTTACCAGCACGAGTTGGATCACGTGGACGTCTGCGACCTCTGTGGCCAGAGGCAGTACCCCTTTCAGGCGAGGTCAACAGGAGTTTTCCGTCGTCCTCCTCAAGTTGACCTGCTTCACGGAGACCATTTAAGACCTCCTTTCTTTGAGTCAAATCGCCCACCTTTTCCCTGTCTTCGTGGAAGATGGACTTGGAGAGTGCCTTGATGCGGGCAGTGAGATAGTGATCATCACCAAAACGCCTGCTGCGCCTAACCCTGATGGGTATGCTTTGACCAGTGTTTGAATCAATCCTTTCACTGTTTTCCTCCACCACAATTGACACCTCCCCGTTTGGACTTTCTGAGAGTGGGATCACCCGCCCCCCATGACTCTTCTGACCCCCAGCGCAGCTGCAAACTCCTCCTCAATGGAGTCCAAAACCCTGCTCAACGACCCAATTCCGGTAGGTGGAGAGTGAGCTTGGGCAGCCAGCACTGCGGCCCGATGTTGAGGACCTCCCACAGCTATTTCAGTGGCAAAACTTTCTGCAGCTTTGGCAGAACCTACAGCTGTGGAGCCTTCCCCAAGAGATTCACCAGGACCTTGATCGGGAGTGATCGCCATGTTCCCGTCCGTCTCATTTGAGCCCAAAGCTACAGTGGTAGCTGGAGCCCCTTCGACCCCCGTAGATGCAGCACCAGATGGTTCTGCAGGAGGATCGGTTTCCATGTCACTTGATTCCATGGCCGATGCAGGCCTTTTGAAAGCTGGAGCCCTGAGAGCCTTTATGCGGACACCTCCAAGACTCCCCGGACCTGTGCTTCCAGGACCCTCCATAGTGCGAGGATTTTCAACCATAGTGGATGTTTGACGGCGGCGACCTTCTCCACCTTGAGCTCGGCCACAGATTCACCAGGACCAAATTTGATTTCACCCCCACTACGGTTCAGGAGTGCGACCCGCACTTCACCACGGAAATTTGAGGCTATGGTGCCTCCCCCAACCTCGATGCCCATCAGCATGAGGTCGTTTCTGGAAACGATGCGCCCATAGGTGCCACGTGGGAGTTCAACTGAGTATCCAAGGGACACCAGTTTACTTTCCCAGGGGCGAGCTTCACCCTTTGAAACGTTTTCAGATGGTGAGAACGTGCAAATCGTGTGGCATTTTCTGAGATGTGATGAAAAATGATAGAAGCCGCGTACGAAATGCTCGTTTTGGAGCTTTGCGACAAGGTCGGAACGTCGTTTTGTGTGGCAGGCGTGGCGCTTCGTGACATTCCATCATGTGATATGTGATGAAAATTGACGGAAGCCTCGTCCGAAATGCTCGTTTTCAGCTTTCCAACATGTCTTCTCTCGATTCTTTGACTTTCCTGTGGAGTCGCCGTGCCACTGGGGAAAGCTCCAAAAACTTTCGTTTTTGGAGGTTTCCGAAGAGGTTGTAACGTCGTTTTGTGTGGCAGGCGTGGCGCTTGGCACATTCTCGAAGCCTCATTTTGCTTGGCAGGCGCAGCATTTGGTGCAGATCCGTCGAGTGTGGAACATGATTTTGCGTGGCAGGCGCACAGTATTTGCTGCAGTTGCATCTCACCACTTTAGACTTGACCCCTTCCAGTCTCCCCCTACACACTTGACAGCCAACCCACTCCACACTCCACATCCCACACTCTACACTTCACACTCCGCACTCCACACCCCACACTTTACACTTTACAGTCCGCACTTCACACTTCACACTCTACACGTCACATCCCACACTCTACACTTCACACTCCCTCCCAGCGAGCTTATCTGTGGAGTACAAGGATATTTACACAACATCCTCACTTCCTCCCTTACCATTGATTGTGTCACCGCTGCACACACCGTCCAGGAAGATGAAGGAATGGAAATGACCACGCTGCTGCTCAATGCCAAAACTAATGCCGATAAACCGGACTCTGATGGCATGACACCGCTGATATTTGTTATCAGAAGTAAATTTGTTCATGGAGTGGACACTCTCCTTCGGGCCCGAGCCAATCCCCAACAGTGCCATGGCAAACATGGTACAGTGCCCCTGTACTATGCCGTCAGTACTGCTTCAGAACAGTGTGTCCAGCTCCCACTACGAAGCCGGGCAGAACCAGGAAGCCTTGACTCAATCAGGGAGCCGCTGCAGGGGATGGTCAAACGTCGCCGTACTATTTGCATTCAAAGAGATCCCGACCACCGTGCGTGGCACAGTTTCACTACAACACACGTTTTCTTCCAGACTTGGTTGAATGTGTGCGAACGTCTGTGGTTTTCTATGTGGGAAACATGCACAACGTTCATTGGTTTCCTCTAATAGATTTCCCTTGAGAATCCAGCCCCTGAATGATTCAGGTTTTGGTGGCTCAAGATTGGGGAGATGGTATAGCTACTGGGTTCAGACGCTTGGCCTTGCCGTTTGGAATATGGTTTTCCATGAGCGCGGGTTGGAAAGTTTGTCTCAGGCGGTTGAGGTTCCAGAAATGGCCAAGGGTGAGCCGCAAATGCCAGGGAATCAGGAAGGCAAGAATCGAACAGGAATCAACATGAGACTGTCAATGTCCTGATGCTTTTTGCTGGTGGGCCCTTGGCCGGATGTACTCATCACTGGCACCCTGCTGACCCATTCCAACTTTGGGAGCGCTTGATGCGGTTGATTTGACTTTGTGTCATGCGGTGGTGTCACGTTGCACGCGTTGGCTTTCAGTCATATGAGTGGAGGTCGTGGCAGTGGATGGCCGCGGACAAGCCTGAGGTTTGAATCTTAGTTGTTTCCCGAGCGGCGTTGCCATGTTTTGTTCTTGTTCCGCCAGTTGTTATAGCAGGCGCTGTGCACATAAGTGCAAAGCTTTGCAGATGATGCGTTCCAAGTATGAATACCATGTTGCCAACACCTCATACATGCATGTGCTAGTTGGGACCTTAGGGCCTTGTATCTAGCAAGCAGCCGCCCAACCAGGGTGATCTTTCAGGGCAGTGATGTCCTCTTTGCATGTGTGAATGTTTTTCCAAGGCTTTTGATGAGATGGCCAACGGCACAGCGAACCTGGAGGCCCTAAATTTCCCCTGAACGGTAGGTCACAAGATGCCACAAGTGAGCAAATAGATGACCATCCACAACACCATGTGAAATTGCCACCATTTCAACAGCAGCTGACCATTAGCCAAGGGGGTTGCAGAGGTGCTTGAAGACCCAGCCCAGCCAAAGACCAGAATGCAAGTTTGGTTGGAGCATGGTGGGGGCTTAATGGCTGACACCGCGCCCTCATGGCACCTCCAAATAAATTCATTGTGCAACATGCACATCAAGGGCTGCTGCAGAGATATCACAGATAAAAAAAAAAAAATCATTGTGCAAAGCTTGCGAAGGAGTGGCCGGAGTGCGTTTTTAAACTGCGAGGTCGCAAACGTTCAACTTTAAGCCGTCAGTTGCTCAGCCGGTGTGAAAATGATGCCCTTGTAAAGAACTTACCGCGGCCAGTGGCACTGAGTTCTGAGGTCTGTCGGGACATGGCTCATGAAGAAACCCAAACAGGCGAAGGACTTGGGCACCAGGGCATGGCAGCTGCAGTTCAGTTTGAAACTTAAAACCCGCAGTGCGCCGCATGTGCAACTGAAAACATGCGGTAACCCATTTTAAATCAGAACGGGTGCTCACAGGGATGCTGTTTTCCAAGTATAAAATCCGCCCGCGCCGAACGTGCCGAGGCGTTTTTTGTTGGCACGCATGATCCGTAAGCAATTGCAATAGCTAATTAAGCTTTAGCTTGGGGGGGTGGCTTTTTTGCTCTAGAATCGTATGTTTTTCCACGTTTTGGAAAAGGTCATGAAATCGACGAAGTTGCCAAACTTGGGCTCAACATGGCCCAACATAGGCCCAACATAGGTCCAACATCCCTCAACATAGGCCCAACATCCCTCAACATAGGCCCAACATGGGCCCAACATAGCGCAACATGGGCCCAACATGGGCCCAACATAGCTCAACATGGGCCCAACATGGGCCCAATATGCCTCAACATAGGCCCAACATGGGCCCCATATGGCTCAACATGGCCCAACTTAGGCCCAGCATAGGCCCAACATCGGCCCAACATGGCTCAACATGGCTCCACATGACTCACCACAGACCCGACAAACTCAATATGGGCCCAACATGGGCCCGACAAGCTATCCAGCCTTTTTGTTTATGAGAAAAGTAAGCCACAGGGACATAATGTATGGTTTTATTGGAGCCAATACTCCGGTGCGGGCGGTTGTCGTCGCGAAGCGACCAGAATATAGAAGACATTGCAATTTACAGTGTATTTTACACCAAATAGCTTCACAATCTATGTAAAACGCATGTTTTTAATATGCAAGTAAAACCTGAGAAAACAAAAACAAAAAAAAACTATAGACCCTATGGGGCACCATGTCACAAGAGTCGAGACATGAGGTGTATCATCAACGGTAACTAACCATACCACAGGTGCTTTGCAATTCTTATGATAGTTTTGCATAGTTTTGCTAATAATGATGCAGTGTTAAATAGAAATGGAAGTGAATTCTTCAAACTGCAAGGTCCTAATGTTGTTGTAAATGGCCCTGAAAATATTAGTAAATGATGCTAATGTATATAGTATATAGGTATATCTTCACGTTGGGCATCGGTATGTGCTAATACTTTTGCTAATAAAAGCGCTGATACTGATACAACATTTAGAGGTGCTATTCCTGCTGGGTTGGCAAGTGGTATTGAATATTTACCTTACGAACACGCCACAGAAATCTACATATTAAAACGGATGCTGAAATAGACCAAGATAAAATATTGCATTTCCATAGAGGAGCAAGTAAAAATTTGCACATGTATTCTACAAATATAGCATCCGTTAATCACTTTACCGTTTTGAATGAAGATACTAATGGAGAAATCATATTTTCAACTAATGGTTCAACTAAAACGTTGTAAGAGCAAATGATATAGTGCTTGGTGCTGGTATAATTTTATCAGGCGACCTAAATGACACTTCGGACTTAACAAAAAAGTATGATGTCAAAACCACAGAGCAAAACTTTAGTGATATTGTCAAGTCAATGGAACCTGAAACTTTCAAAATGAACGATGAAAAAGATAAGGTCATTGATAAGAACCATATTAGATTTATAGCAGATGAGGTTAAACATGTCATACCACCTGAATGGGAGAATATTGTTAATGTTAATGATGAAGGCAGAAGGCATCAACACGTTGAATTATGTGAAGATGAATTCGGTGCTTTGGGGCGCATGCAGGGAACAACAAGATAAGATAGAACATTTGGAATCTCGTTTTGAGGTTGAAAAATTCATAGGCCTGTCATGTTGAATGGCAGAAGTCTCTTGCATGTGCCGGCGAAAGGATGCCGCCCTGGTGTCCCGACTCGGCGCCGGCCGCTTCGGTGAGGTGTTCCGGGTCGAGGCCCGGCTGTGGTGCACGGATGCAGCCATTGCCATCATGGGGGGCACTTTAAGCAAATAATCCAGGTACGACCCTACCGTCCTGGATTATTTTTTTTCTGGAATATTTTCCGCAAGGTATCAGACCACAGAGGTTGGGTGTATACCTGGATTATTTTTTGAAAGACCCTGAATGTTAAAAAAATGGAATGGATTATTTTCATCAACGTATACCTGGATTAATTTTCCAGGTTGAACTTGGTCACATACTATCAACATACCTGGATTATCTATTCATATTGATACTGCATACTCCATATATCTCCATCGCACTCCTTACTCTTCGAGTGAAATATTTTTCAAAGAGCAGGTCGCCGTATGTCGCCGTGCTATTATGAAATTCTTTACTAAACTGTATCAAATTGGATCGTTTTTGGGTTGCTCAAAGGGGGGAGCCCAGGAAAGGATCCAAAACACCACATTTGGAGATCAGTATTAGCATGTATTAGCCATTCTGATGAAGGACTGCAGCATAAGCATGCAAACCCAATGTTGATTTGCAATGATTTGCAATCCGGGGTCGAGGCTATATGGATTGTTTGTTGAATTTTAGGTTCAAGTATAATGGAATATTTGTTTAACAATCCGAGGGGGTGTGACCGGTATGGGGTACCCAAGGTACCCCCAATTTGCCATCACATTTTTCAGGCTGGCGGCCGAGTCCATGCGGTGAAGGCAATCCTCAAACAGCCAACGTCACCAAGCTGCAAGTGACACAAAGTGACATGATCCCAACGTGCTTCAAAAGTTGTGCGGGAAGCAGGACCGCGGCACTGGCTGCTACATTGTCTTGTTGCTTTGGGCTTGCGCAGGAGATCGTCCAGCTGCATGGCGTGGCAGACTCCGAGGCCAAGTTCTTCTTGGTCTTGGAGTTCTGCCCGGGAGGACCGTCGAATCCGCCGACCTGGAACACCTGGATTCGGCACCGAGTTGCGAAGAGACTTGAAGGAGAAAGTCTTCCAAGAGCCTGGGGCGATTTCTTTGGCTGGGCTCCAAGGCTCCAAGGCTCCAAGGTTTGGGCCGAGCCGCAGTGCCCCACTACGCCTAGGCTGGGGAGTTGGTCGCTGGCTTGTCTTACATCCACGAGCCCTGATCTCAGTGCTTGGCGCGGTTCTTAGCGGTTTTCCAGCTTCAGCTGAGGCTAAACATCATTCACCTTGACATCAAGCCTGCCAACCTCTTTCTGACCAACAGTGGCAGGCAGGTGTTGTTGGCTCGAATGTTCCAGCGAGTCATGTTTGACTTGATCCATCTGATGTCCCAGGTTGAAAATTGGTGACTTTGGGTGCGCCCAGCAGGAAGATGGACAGCAATGTCTGGTCCTGCTCTCAATTTTCCACTCATCCCCTACCCGTCCAAATCGTCACTGTACCATGGCTTTGAAAGGGCGCGACCGCATCCTCCAAGGCAGGCACCAGTCAAATGGGCGGAACCCAAAACCATCCAAAGTTGGGGAAACCAAGGGTTTTAGGTACCCATATTTTAGGACCCCCCCCCAAATTGCAGCTGTGTGGCTTCCATGTTCATTGATGGGGCCGTTTTTCTATGTGTTCCCAAAGTATTTAGCTTCAAGATTTGGCACCCCTTGGCATTGCTTGGGGACCGCAACGAATCAGAGTGCAGCATAAGTTGTCCTCCACTGTTAGGGATTCTGGGTTAGAGTATGTTCTAGTTAATGCGGGTATCCACTGGACATCTTTTGCAGGTGCCCGAAATGGACGTATATTATTTTATCGTTCAGAGATTGATATCCCAGCTAAGTTAGAGTGTTTGTGTTCCCTGTGGGAAATCCACCATTTGGTATCCTTATGCCATTTGGGTGATTTAGGTCTTCACTTGGGATGATCCAATCCCTTCCCCTGTTTATATAATATGAAACACCTCCATCCCTCATACCACGATCCCAAATATGTGTAAACCAGTAGACCATGGTTTCTGGGTGTTGTTCAATATGAACGGAAGTTTCAGGATTATTCCTGAAATAAAGGTGCCACATTTCTAGTGGATTTACCGTTTTTCCATGGATTTACCGTGATTTACCGGCCCTCAAGGTGTGAAGACAAGAGGCGGCAGGAAGTTCAAGGGGAGTACTACTGCCCCTTGTGCAACAAGCAATTGCAGCTCGGTGATTCTGGTTCAATGATGGGCCGATGGCGTGGGGATGGGCTTGTGCCACTCTTTGTTGTGGTGCCACAAAACGTTAGCGAAGTTGGTAGGACTAGAGCTAAAAATTAGGGGTTATGGATGTTTATTGGCGTATAGATATATATATGTATATTATATATATATATAATTATCATTATATATATATATAGAGTTGATGGGGTGAAACTAAACCAACAAAGATAACCGGGGGTGCACCACTTTGCTGAAGATAATTCGGTTAAATTTATTGCAACCTTCTGGTGTTGAAGAATTAGCCCATCTTTAGGTGATGATGTTGTGGTCACTAGGATTATATGATGTTGGGATCTGCAATTCCCGAGTGACCCAACCCAGCGCCGACCGCATGACCTCGGATTCCACATCCACGAACGAGAGTTCGCTGGAGGTGCGATGTGGCCTTGCTGTGGGCCGTATCAATCACAATCAGCACACATGGCACATGTGCAGATTTTGAACCTCCACCTCGCTTGAGCAGAGAGCGTAATTACCGCATCCTTGAGATGCCACCGCGCTTTTCCACCCCAAGAGACTGGCAGAAGCAGCTTGAATTGATTCTGCAGCACTGAAACATGTTGGATCCACTGCTGGAAGCCACTTAGATTTAGTTGCCCCCACCAAATCTACTAGGTTGCTATTATTCGAAATCACCTAAAACAGTTGCCGAGAGACTTGCCTCTGTCGTCAGCACCTTGCCAGCTCCACGCCAACTCCGACGCGCACAAGAAAAAAGTGGCCTGGAGTTCGGGTTTCTCGACATTTCGTGGTGCAACTGATGGATGGTGCTCAAAGTCCTACCAAAAGTCAAAACCAGTGTAGAATAGCATTTCGGTGTAACATTTCTAGATGGAAGCAGGAGAACACAAAGTAAAACATACCACGCCTTGTTGGCAGCAGCCAGCGCAATCTCAAGCGCAAGATCCACCTGCATCACCGCAGCATTCAAAACCGAAAAGATTTGAGGGACTTGAAGCAACTGCAACTTCAGAATTCCTACTCTGACCCCTGTGGCCTCTTCCTGGGAATCTTCTTGCTCTACATTCTGCATCTTGGGGAATTCCTCACAAAAGATGCCTGTAGTCGAAGTTGCTCGATGACAAGCTGAACCTACACAGTGCCAACTGCCAAGAGAAGCTGTTTGAACACATGTTTTCCCATCCTCCGGCAGCTCCCCAGAATTGATTTGATGGATTTTCAAATGTACTTCAGTCCACGGCTGAAGGCTTGACAGCCAATGAGCTATAATTCAGCGGATGTCTGATCAGTTCAGCTGCTCCTTGTTTTTTCCATGTGATGTGGCATGTTGTGTGTGAAATATTTGATTGTCCTGCCTTCCCTCTTCTGGAACCCATCCGGAGTATTGGATAGGTTTCAACCTCAGGAATGGCAACAGTTTGAATTTGTGATAGTTTGTGGTTGTACCAGTTCACCTCCAAGTTCACGTGGTTGGTGCACCGCCTTTTCCTCAGAAGGTGGAGTCTCCATCAAGTCCCTCTCAGACGCCATAGCTTCAGCCACGTTTGGGCTCATAACCCTCCTGCTACCCGATGGGTTTACCGAAGGCAAAGGGCCAAAGGGAGATCTCCGCGCAGCCTGAAGCAGCTAGCGTCACAGTCAGCTCTTTGTCTTGAGCCAAAACTCAGAGAGCACATAGTTGTGCTGTGTTTTCCTAGATGCAGGGGCCATGCTGGAATGCACGAGGTTATAATACTATCTGCTATTATTCGCATCTTGTTTTAATCTCCATTTGGGGATGGGAATATCGTTCGTTTGCTGGATGTTGAAGCCAGCCACCAGTTGTGCATCAGTGGCGGTCAATGCAGCATGAGTCTCACCAATGTTGTTGATTCTGTAACCAATACGGACATGTTGAAATGTTGGTTTACACATGTTTGCAATACTTGCATACTTTGCTTGAAATCATATATTGTTGTAAAAGAAAACTCTTCCATTCACGACTTGCACATCGAAAACTCGCCGAAATTTGGTGCTGAAAGCCCCAAGAAAATGTCTGAATTGACTTCGCCCTGAGGTGTTTATGTCACCGCCCATTGCGGCACAAGCCTATTGGCAGACGGGTCGCATCATTCCAGTGATGCGACCAGTGGCAGATTATCTGGGCGTAAACTATGCACCGGAAACGCTGGATGTTCTCATCACCAAGCAGGCGCCGAGCTGAGAAGTTGATGGGTTTCTTCTGGCAAATTTTGTGGCACAGAAGATTCACATATGATAAACAAGAATTTCCCTATCAGCCCATGCGCTCACCCGAGGTGTACACCTTCTGGGACTTCCAGTGCATTCTCAACGACGGCGCCCAATTTTTGACCCAGGCGACTCCAGCGGAAACGCGCCCCGTGCGCTTTCGATATATGTCCAATTTGGAGGACTTGGCTGGAGATTTTTTGGGAGATGTCTGAAGTGTCAAAATAGCAGAAATGATTGAAATACAATGTAGACAGAAATATACAGATATGTGTACAACATACATAATTAATCCATATTAATCCCTTCCCCCTAACACTAACCCCCTCCCTCCCTAATAATAAACACCTCAGGTAGTTTTTATTATTAGGGGGTATTTATTATTAGGGGACAATAATAAACACCGGACCTAAATATATTTTTTTTTTCGATTTCAAAATCAATTAAATTAGAAAAAAATAAACTAAAACGCAATATACGTTGCGAAAAATTGGATTTCGAAGCGGATCCTAATAATAAACACCGGACCTTAATATAAAAAACTATTTTTTTCGATGTCAAAATCAATTAAATTCTATTTTAAAACGCAATTAATACGTTGCAAAAAATTGGATTTCGAAGCGGACCCTAATAATAAACACCCCGGGGTTGACTAGTATTATTATTAGGGGGTAGAACCCACAAATGGTAGCTTTGTTTTTAAATTGTTTTCGAAAGGGGATGAATTAAAAGTCAATTGGCCAACCACAAATTTCCCAAAATTGGAGATGGACCTGATGGACCCTAGTTTTTAATATTAGGGGGGGGGGTTTAGTGTTAGGGGGAAGGGATTACATCCAATGTTACACACAAACATGTATATAGATAGAAGCTGATTTGACGAGACAGATCCAGATCATGAAATTTCACTTTTTCTTGTTTTTTTTGTTGCCAGGACACAAGTTGGAAGGCGTGGTCAAGTTTTCGCGCGGCAGTGGTATTGCCCTATGATGCGCAGACTTTAGTGCCTTGATAAAATCAGAAAATCCAACTGGGAAGTGACACCAAAGATGGGAACTTCAGTGGTTACTTTTGTTAGACCGCATTGACTGAGACGCAAATCCGATTTACCTGCGACCGCAATGATCCACCAAGCATGGCAATCTGATTTTGGATATGGGAAGATCCACCAACTCGGTGTGCAAGAATCATCCATAATCATCCAAAGCCAAGACAAGTGACAATAATGTAGACACATGAATTTTCAAAATCACAGATATCTTCTAGGAATAGCTCATTAGCTCATAATCATTTATCAATGTACCTCGTAAACTGCATGATTCAGCGTCCTTTTTTCGGTTCAGACTGAACTTCGCTGACCAGCCGAAGGTTTTCTACGAGCTGTACAGCCTGGGGATGCCTTTGTTGGTCCCAGAGGAGACCCTGCTGCCGCTGTTTTTCATGCGGAGCTATGGCCACGATGGAAGCGTGCAGCATCAACGTCCAGGTGTTTCTGTGGGGTTTCAACATGCTTCAACGATACTTCGAAAAAGAGATGAAAAAAATAAGTGAAACCATGTGAAACCCCAAATCATGCAATTTCTTATTGAAGATTTTTATGACACTACTTAGGTTTTCTTAGGTTCTTTATGGTTGTTTCATATTTTGGTCTATGCAAATTTGAGTGCTGGTGACCAGGTTGGCAGTTGACGAGATCCGGGGCTACCTGGGGACGTTGGCACCAGGTACCTTCAGAGCTTCCGTCCTGTTTTTTGTGTCCCAGAAACAAGGAAAATGGTTGGTGTTTGCCTAGTGACACAAGGGTTTTTCCTGACGTGACGAATCGTATTGAGTCGTTTTTTTTTTTCTGATATAGACCCAACGTAAAAAGTAGTGGATCACCAGTATTAAATACAATCTCAGCGTCCAGAGAATCCATGAGAGTCCATGTGGCGAATCTGAAGCTTCTGAATTGGGACAAAGTTTACATCCGCTGAGGGTAGCTTCAACGAATTGCGCTGGTGGGCCATGTTCAGCGATCTTGCCCGGATGCCTCACTTGCTGGTCCAAAACTCAGTTTCATCTTGTTTCTTTGTCTGGTATGTTTGGATCTTGTGGGCGACTTTTTGGATTTTTCAGGGACCCATCTCATGGGCCAAGTGCAGTGAATAGATTCTCGTTGTCATTCCTCCCTATTCCCATTGGATCAGGTTGCTACAGATCATGAGTGTAGTAGCTCATATTTGGTGCATTTTGCAGCGTTGATCTTTATTGGCTTTTCACAGTTTCCTGTTTGTTTTCCTCCCAACTTCCAATAAAAAGCCTGCAGTTCAACAGAAGATCCCATGTCCCATGTATCTTGTACTAAGGCATGGTCTTCCCTGGCGGAGCTCTTGGGCTTTCTGCTTCCATCCAGAGCTGGAGAGCTGTCCAGCACAACTGCGGCTATGGGCCAGGTCACCCAGCAACATCGCCAGAGGTCGCTGAATTTCTGGCGTGTTACTCGGCGACAATCCGAACAGCAGAGGTTGGAGACAAAACAGACATTATCAGGTGTTGGTGGCACTTGGTGGTTTGTTTGTAGTGGTTTGTCATCTATTTTCATGCTGAAAAGGGCATTGGATTCAACTTGCAACCGTCAAACTCTTAGGTTGTGTCCAGATATACCCGAAGCGTGTCGCAGAATTGAGCTTCCGTGTCATTCCATCATTCCATTCATTCCATCCACAGCCTTTGTTGAGTTTTGCACCTGTGTGTTTCCTGCTACGAGGCGTGCCTTGCAAATGGTCTTGACCAAGGAGATGTGGGTTGATTCCAGCATAGTGCCACAGAGCCGCAGCTGCATTTGTGTCTTCCACCACCTGGCACCTGAAGAAAGGAGTTCCATGATGAATGAAGATCCACGAATTCATAGGAAATCATAGGAACATACTCCGGTCCCAAAAAATCTCAGGAGTATTGACATGTATTGACCATATTGACCACTGAGGATTGGAGGAAAAGAACACTGGTACCAGTTACTGACAAGGCACCTGATGCTGGTGAGCCAGTTTCCATCCAAGATTCACATTGGGTTAAAGCCTGAGGTTGCTTTCTTGGAATGTTCATATTTAATTGTAATTAAGTATCTATACTATTCTATGCTTATTTCTGCAATTACATGTAATTACCATTTGTTTCTGAAGACTTCTGTTTACCCTCACCAGCTCAATTCTTGAGGTGTTCGAAGGGATTTGTTGATCGAGCCATGATAGCGGTCTCTTGGCAGGTCCAATGGTTGGTTGATGATTGACGAATCAAATCCACTAGGTGTCATTGGCATGCAATTACAATGGTGTCCGTGCATAAAACATACAAGATGTTTGTTGAATGAAAACAAAACATGGTTGTTTGTTGCTGGTTTGGTTGTTTTTCAACGTCAGATGGAGTCCAAAAAAAGCCGATGGATTTTTCTCTCCTCAGGTTTTCCAACATTTCCGCAGGATTTCTTTTTTCCAGGATGCCAACAAGCAATATGTTTAATCTTGAGACATGCCTGTACGGGCCCAGCGTATGGGTGAGTTTACCTCGTCAAACCGTAGGAATTTCATGTCCGTTTTGGGGCTATACCACTTTGACATATTTTGAAGATGCCAGCAGAGCAGGCCAAATGACTAAACCAAACCAACAAATAATTGCCTTCATTGATTTGATCAACAAATATCAACACCTTTATGGTGTTTTTGGTTGTTTCCCCCACACTGTCTTCAAGTTTACGTCATCAGTATGAATTTTACTTAGGACCCTAGGCCCTACTCGTAGGCTGCTGGGATGGTTCTTCTTGGCCGATTTGATCCGCACCTGGGCTCGATGAACGTGGAACACGTGCAGGCTGCCAACCTGACTGGTGGAGGACGGATCCTCCAGTTGGACTTGATCCCCGTCATCCCTGTCATCACTATCAACCCCATCATCCTTCTTGGCTGCAGGAAGTAACTGTGACATCTTCATGGTTCAGATTCTGACTTTTCAATCAGTGGAACAAGCAATTACCATCACCAAGCAACATGTTTTTTTTTGACCACTCCCCCATGTGGATGCGCTGAAAGGCCGACGTAGCAACGATCCCATCCTAGACTTGCTGTGGAACACGGGGACAGCTGCTTGGTCTAAGGGTGGCATGCTGGACATTTCGACAAATTTAAACAAATATGTGGACATATTGGGTGGTGGTTCTTGGTGAATTTCCCCACAAGGGCGGTGACAAAACAGAAGCTGCAGATAACTGGTAAGCTTCAATGGGGATATGAGTTGTGCGGACTATATTGTTTTGACGAACAAGAAGTTAAGCATAAAATATTACAGGGTGGGCATATGCTGGAGAAATCTGTACTGTGGTAAACCCAGTAATAAACAATCCCCTAATCACCATAAATGGGTGGTATAAAATGGTATAAGCCATCCGCAAATGGTACGTTTATTATATTTTATTGTTGGCTTGCCCACGACATTAGTTTGTCCCTTTCAATGAAGTACCCCAGGTCCATCCAGTCATGGCAAGTAGCAGATCTCTCCATCCAACCTTCCTCAGCTCATAGGTCTTGCTCAACAGTGATGCTTCCCTACCAGTTGTAGCTGGACCGAAAAAGCAGCCGATTGAAACAGAAAAGGGGGGCTCAAAGCCTTCCTGGGGTCGAGATTCCAGGGCTGAACAAAAAGCAACATCATTGAAGGTGGATCAGTTTGGGTGTACTACAAGACTTGAGATTTGTTGATGTTGATGTTTGGTTGCTGCTGCAGTTGATGAGTTCCGAAGGACAGACCTTACATTTGCAGACACCTTGCGTAGATCTTGCCGTGGCTCTTTGTTGCCGATTGATTTTATGGCCTTCACGGCCTCAATAACAAGGAACATCACCAACAGACTCAACAGACCACCATTTGCGGTCTCAGCTTATTCGTTTTGCTTTGCAAACCGTTTTGCGTAGTGTACCCCCTGATTTCTTGCTCATGCATCTCAGTCTTTTTCCACCCACACCCCCACTTCCTTTGCCCAGAAGACATCACTGTCAGCGACTTGTAACATGCCATCCACACATCATCCATTTAAAATGTTGTTTTATGACTTTGATCATCCATGATCATCCCCAACATTTCCCAAATGTCCCACATCCGTTCTGTGATTTGATCATCTTAAGATATCCGAAATATCATAAAATCATCCAAGTCTTCCCAGTTTCCAACCTGGATTCGCCCATGTTTCCGCCATGGACTTGGCCACTTTCAGCAGGGTCAGCCTGGCTGACTTCGCATCCACGGGTCGTGGCGCAGCGTTGTTGTGCGATGTGAAGCAAGGGGATGTGCTGTTGGAAGTACCATTGGAAGCCTGGGCTGGTTTCAGAGATTGTTTAGATGGCTATTGGATATATTGGATGCGAATGTTGATGATAGATGGCGATTTTTCACCACAAAAGATTGGATGGTTACCCTGCGGCAATCAAATGAGGAGAGCTGGAAATTCCCGAACTAAATGAAAGGTCTTAATGGGAAGCTCATCTATAACTGGTGAATTGTCCATTGTTTTCTTTGATTACCGGAAGGTACGGAAAGTGATGTTTTTAACATGAGGGGACTCCAAAATCATCCAACTTCTGTTTGTCATTTTGACTGATTTGGAATGGGAAACCAACTGTTTTCTGTCCCCCTTTTTAATGAAACCACCAAATGGGGTTTTCCCTTAATGAGGGATCGCCAAAACCATGGGTTTCAGTGCTGATGGGATTATTTGGGTATGACTCCAGAAATTATGATCCAGACCTTCAAATGGATGATCAATACAGGCAAAGACAACCAATGATGGGTCCGTTGGCCCATTCTTATCCCATCTTTGAAGCATACCCATGTTGTGGGCAGGGGTTTGTGCGACCCTTTTGTTGCTTTATGGGTTTTGATCCAGGGTCCGATGGTCTAACTGGAACTGCTGGAAAGACTTCTTTATGCCTTGGACGTTAGGGTGCAGATGGTTTGAGTACTGGGAGTTCAAGTTCGGGTTGAGCCTGAGAGGCAGGATCTATTTTGTCGGCCTTGTTTTGGGTTGATGATGAATCTAGTTTCAGATGTGTTCAGATGTCTTTATTTCTGAAACATGGGGAAGCTGATTTCCATTCAACGTCCCAGGACAGATGTTGGACCGCAAAAGCTGCACGGCAATTCCTGGTGACACAAGAGTTGGAGTCGGATGAAATCAGCGAGAAGGAGGCCATCATTGCACATTTGATGATGGCAAAGACGCTGCAGGACCCAAGGTTTTGGACAACCGATGTCTTCATTTTAGGCGGCTCGAAGTTGATGGTGGCAATGGTGGTCTATAGATATTGGATGATATTGGTTGGGCCCGGCAAACAGGTGATAATCAGGTGATGTGTGGAGACACTGTTGGAAAAGCTGTTCCAGTTCCAGTTTGAATGTGTGTTTTGTTGGCTAGCCATTTAGCTGATGATTCACACGTTCAGGAGGATGATTTGATTCTGACCAAGGAATGGTACATGAATGTCTATGAATGTCTATGATATTGCCAAGAATGTAGCCGCGATTCATGAAGTTCAAGGGTATGGCAACCCACAGATAGACAAGTCTCCGCAAATTGGGTGAAGACCATGTATATTCATTTATGACATTTCTAAAAAATATTTCTCTCTCTATATATACACGTTTATCTATGTGTTTTGTCTCTTTAGGGGTTCCGAAATGTCACATCTCCTTTAGTAGTTCCAGACCTGTCAGGATGCAGACCAGGGGTCAGGCCACTTGGCAATGCTTCCGAGTTTGGAGTCGATGAATCTCCCGGCGTTTTGGAAGGACTCGGAGTTGCAACTGCTGGAGGGCAGTGAGGTTCATACCCATGCTGTGCGTTTGCAAGAGGAACTGCTGGAAGATTTTCAGGAACTTCAGAAGAAACTCAGGTGGCTGAAAAATCGGATATGGGAACGCACATGACTCTGATGTTTGTGTGGTATTTTTGTGGTATTCAATCATCCAATTTTGGGTGCAATGATGTTGACGCAATCACAGGTGCAAGGAGAAAGTTGAGTTCGAGGCATTTCAATGGGCATGGAGCATCTATTCCTCCAGAGTGATGTCGTTGACGAGGCCCGATGGAAGCAGCGTCTTCGCAATTGTTCCAGGATTGGATATGTTCAACCATTCACCACACGTCTCGACAGGTTTGTTCCAACTTGGAGAGGACGTGGTATGTGTCAAAGCCGGTGAGGATTTGATGAAGGGACAACAAGCCTTCATCAACTATGCAGCTGACATGTACAACAGCCAGATGCTGTTGTCCTTTGGTTTCATCCTGGATGATTCTGACCTGCAGAGTAGCGAGATCACGTTATCTTTACAAGTCTCTCCAGCTCAACTGGAAGTTCATCGAAGGGTTCTGGATTCGTTGGAGGGGCCTTTGTCGCAGATCTTGCATATGCCAAGCGGAAACGATTCGGAGTTGATCGTGAAACATGTTCTCACCTGGAAGATCCCCTTGCCTGCAACATTTTTGGCGCAGGTGCGGATTCAACACATGGATCTGAATCAGCCCGAGCGGATGGAATCAGTTCAATCACTTCTGGGTCAGGCCATTCATGGGCTAACAGCCAAAGATGAGATGAGAGCTTTATTTTTGATCTCCATGTTATTGGAAGGAAAACTTCAAGAACTTCAACGCCCTGACGGCAGACCTGTCACTCTGGCCTTGAGGCAATGTGCTGGTGAACGCTTGGTGCTGCGAGAAGCTTTAGCCGAGGTGACTCTGGGTTAAAATAGCGGTACCCACCAGAAAGATCGAGGATGAGGATTGTAAAACCATATAAAATCATGCAGCTATGATCAACTATGATAAACTATGATCAACTATCATCAAAAATGATCAACTATGACCAACTATGACCAACTATGTGTATGTGTTTAAAGAACATGTTTAGCTACATAAATCGTGTTTGGACCCAAAAAAATGTGATGTTTTACAGAGGAAATATCTTGGGAAGCCCAGTGAAATGGCCCTCATCAGCCGCATCTCTTTTCTATAGAAATGATATTGGCATATGTTGACCACTGACCCATCCCCAGAAAGGTGGACCGAATGATCTTGGCCACCATTCGAAAAGCCCTGAGTTCCTTGAAGTCCTCGGCCGGACCTTGTGACGCAACGGCCGTGGCTGAAACGCAGAGTCCCTGGCTGCATCACCTCAAGGCAGCGTCCAGCAGGTTGACTGCTGAGGTGTCGTCTGTGGCACGGCTCAGTAAGAATCTTTGTGATCGGTTGCCGAAGGTTCATTTGATTCAGGCTGGGGTTGGTAAATTTAGCAGATACTGTAAATATTTCAGTTTCTTCTTTTCAACAATTATCATTATAATATAAATTTGGAAGGTGGTGAGCTGCTGAACCATGTATGTTGGGGATGTTCAACATGAGAAAGACGTTTTTTGTATCAAGATGATTCCTCCCCAAGTGGGCCAGCTTGTTTTTACAATGATTTCAATCATCACTCAAGTCTGTGTTCAACTGGGACAGCAATCACCAGCCCTGTAAGGCATGTCACATTTTCAATGCGTGGCTGGTGGGTCGCAATGAGCATGAGCTGCTACCCCGCCTTTGTTTTGCCAAAAAAACTTGGCCGTTCGACCAAGTTGACCAGACTGACCGCACTGAAGAAGCTTGTGCTTCGATCCTGGGCTTGGAAGCCGATGGTCAACAGCAACCAACAAGTGGAGGATATGCTGGGCAACCGACATCAGATATTCCAGCTACATCAGCTTCATCATCAGGTGGTTGCTTTTCAAACAAGGGGAGACAGGTACTGTACCCCATTTCATTTTTCATGTTTGGCAAAAAACACAAGCTTAAGAAGGACCGATGACTTGGATGATTGGCATAAGTTTTCACCATGGGTTGTCCCATTACTAAGGACCAATTTCGGATGATTTGGTTATTCAGTCATGGCTATCATGACTTGTTTGTAGCCCCACCAGGTGGTATTTCATCCTGGGAGAATCCCTATCTGTCGCTGTACCACGAGAAGATGAAGCTTTGGGGGTCCTGGCTGCTGGCGCAGTGGATCCATGCTGATGCCTTTCAGCTGTCGGATCTCAGTAGCATGGGACAGGAGCAGGTCGGGGAAGGCAGAAAGTGCTGGGTGGGTTGAGAATCAGATCGGAGTTTTTTTTGAAAAAAAACATTATCATGCCTGCCAGATCCTGCCAGTTGGCCTTCAACATTGGGGGATATCCCAATAAAGTTGCAACTTTGATGGAAAAAATCATGAAAAAACCATACTGTAATAATTTGGCATGGAGAGTTGGGGTAGCCCAGTTTTTTGGTGCAACCCTTTCCAAGTCCTGAACATCGCCATCAGCCCATCCGCCAGGTGATGCTCCGCAACCAACACGCCTGGAGTGTTCCAAGTGACGAAGCGCTGAAGATTTTGACGTCGCACGCGCCATTACTGGAGCTGGGTGCTGGGACGGGCTATTGGGCGTCCCTGCTGAAGCAGAGGTGGGGGGAAGATGTGGGGGGGGTGGTAGGGGCTCAAAGGTGGGCTGAGTTCAATTTCTGATGAAATCGCCTGGCCTTAAAAATGGGAAAATCATTTGTAGATGGAGGATTTTCCATTTCCGTTTTTGATTACGGGCAATTTTCTGATCCTTTAAGTCGCATGCGATGATGATCCCTATAGCGACTCATTTTCGGGATGGAGGAAACCGCGAAGTTTGGGTGAACATCAGCTGGTTCCATCAGCATCTCAGTTACCTAGATTTCCCATGTTTTACAGGTCCTATAGTGGTCTCATTCTGCGTGAGCCGCATGGCTCTGGGTGGTTTGGGAGCTGCAACAAAGATGGGGGTCTGCATGCAACACGAATCGGCTTTGGAAGGATTGTCGATATGCCATGATATGCCAGTGAAATTGCAAAGTACCTCAAAATCCTGAATAATCCTCAGTAGCGCATGCATATTTGGGCAGACCATGGCAGACCTGCAGGTCAGTTGACATTTGGGCCTTTGACGAGAAGCATTTTCACTCGTCCTTCAACAGCAAGACGGACATCTCTGAAGGTCAAGAGATCAGCAGCAGATATTTCTGCGAAGTGAAACAAGGTGGTCCTGAATCCGTTGGTCAATATGAAGATCGAACTTTACTCCTCATGTGGCCTGATTACATGGGTTTTGGCACCTATGGTCTGCAGTGCTTGCAGCATTACAAGGGCCAGAAACTGATTTTGATCGGAGAATGGAAAAATAGCACCTTTGGATCATATTCCAAGGGAGTCTCTGAGCATGGTCAGTCCTTTTCCTTGGAATTCCAGAACAAAGTGGAGGACAAAAAAGGGTTAACCACTTGTGGAACGCACGCGTTTTAGTTTTGGAATAGTCAAGGCAGCAAATAGAGCAAATATCAAGTGAATCACTGAAAGTGTCCTAAATCACTACCAAATTGACCTCACCAAAATAATGAACTATATATATGGCACCAGGTTTAAAGAAAACGCATAGAAAGCTTTGAATTTGCATGTTGCCAAAAGCATCATGGATTTGGCTCTACCTCATGTAAACGTATGAAGTCTCTTGACATATCAAACCTTCCCAAAATTCCAAATAAGAATCCAACATTTCGTTTATCCAACATTGATCTATACAATGTTTAATATCCTATATACATATATACACATTATACACGCATATACTACGTTTACATACATATATGTAGATGTATCAGATAGAAGTTGGACATGTCTTTGTCCCACAATCCACGGCCTCCTTTCACCTCCCCCAGGAGGACTTTCAGCTCGTTGAATCCTTAGATTTGCCCAGCTGGCCCCTGTTCCTGGACCGACTCCAGGTCTTTCAGCGCTATCCAAAAAGGGGGCTGCCATGGCTGTGTGCCAGGTCAGGCAAGTTACATGGTTGGAGATAGTTTGAGAAACCATGAAACTTGTGTATTTTTCATGATGTGTCTGTTCTTTTTTGTGTGGGTATATTTATTCAAAGTGCCAGCCTGGAACTATTTGTTATATGAGATGTCAATAAACGCACGGCTTGATTTTCGCAGCTGTGGATGTTCCTGGTGTGCATCCTGCAGCTTTTGCCAAAGGAACAGACCAGGTGCCCAGGTAAACTTGATGTCGGCCCTCATGGAAGCGAGTCACTGATTGCTTCGTTTGGATGCGAAGGGAAACAGAACATGTCAAAATACAGTCGATTTCGAGTGTTGACGATGCGTCTTTAGAGTGTCTCCAATTTGCAGTTCAGTGAAGTGACTACAGAATCACCTCCTGTCCTCTTTTTTCAGATCTCAGATTGTGATCCCAACCGAAGACCTGTTTTGTGACTTCTGCTCATCGTTTCCAGCGGCGCCTCATGGAAGATCATGCGCTAATCTTTGAGAGTTCCGAGGTGGGCAACGTCAGGTAAAGATGGGCCAAGTTGATCCAACTCATGAGATAAATAGCCTCTGGTAAACCAACATAGCTATTGAAAATGACCATAGAAATAGTTGATTTACCCATTAAAATGGTGATGTTCCATAGTTCTGTGAATTTACCTATATTATGCATGGCAGATCTATTGGTTTTTCAAGGAAGCAACTGGCCATCCTTCAACTGTCACAGGATGTGGAAGTGGTGCGCACCTTCAACGCCATGGGTTTGAAGGAAGATGTGCTGCGAGGAGTCTTCGCCTATGGCTTCGAGAAGTACCTTGCTGTGCTGTTGGGTCATGTGGGGTCTAGGTTTTTGGCTTCAACTTCTGGGTGAACATGAAATTTAAAAGTTATACATATTTCTGCGTATATGGATGTTTCCTAAAATGGGGGAACCCCAAATCATCCGAGTCATTAGACCATTTTAAGAAATGAAAGCCATGGTGACTTGGGGATCCCCCATTTTTTCGGAAACCACCTAGGCCATCGGCAGTGCAGCAGCGAGCTGTTCGACCCATCCTCCAGGGTGGATGGGATGGGAGATCAACGGAGCATCAGTTCACCTTAAACTCGCCCATTCAATGGTCTCAAATATGTGTAAATCCCCTATTCAACCGTGGATTCTGGGGGTGTTGAAAATTTGGTGATGGGTTCATAATTTGAAAGTCTTCTACTGGAAGGTTTGGACAGACTTGTTGGAGCAACTGAGCTTGTGGGTAACACGGGGAAGCATGTCATGTTGCCGTAAGATGTTGTGAAGATGATGTTGTGTCATGACAGCTGGGGAGAGTGATTGCAGATTGCCGAGCATGGTGCTGAAGATGCCTGATCTGGGACCCAATCCTGCCAAACTGAACAGATCTGATAAGATATATAGACATAGAGAGAGCAGTTATCCCAGAGCATCCCAGTGCGAAATTTGCAAATGCTCAGAGTGCAAATGTGCAGGTCGGGATGTGATTGTTCAATCCCAAAGTGGCACAGGTGTGGCTATCGACATGTCTTGACTTGCGCAAGGTTTTGGCCGTTTTGGCCTTTATTTATTTGCTGTCTTGAAACAGAAAAACAAAAGGACCACAGTTTAGTTGTTCATCCATGTTTCATGGGATTTGGTTTTGTTTTTGTTTGGCATCTGACAATCATTCTCAGATTATTTCAGAATCAGATTCAGTAATCATTCTTTTCGGCATCCGGGAATCTGTTGTTCATCTCCATTTTGGGTTGCATGGTCTGCTATGGCTGGCGCAGGTAAAACCTCAGTGTTTTGCCTCGGAGCCCTGCAGTCTGTGGACTTCAATCGCATGGAACCGCAGGTGTGGTCTCCGGGGAACTTCAATCGGAAGGTTGAGAAATTGGGACCATGGTATTTTGAATGTTGATTTCTGTTGATTTCCTGCAACCTGTTTTTGTTGACTCCTGCAGGCAAAGAAGAGAAAAAACGCCAGGGATTTTAGATGGTTTGGCTATTTGTTGAATCGATCGATAGTTGTTGAGTTTATCCGCTGTTTTGGCTTGTGGCATGATGGTTGACGCTTGGCACTGGGCATATCTGGGCATTGTGAATGGCTGTGATGGTCACGGCAACGCTGGAGAGGCGATTCTCCTGTCTCCCACCAGAGAACTTGCAGTGCAAAGCGCCAAGGTCTCTTGGACCGAGGGTATAGCAGGTGGATGCGGCTGTAAACCACTGAGCTCAGCGACTTCCTTTGTGGCCCCCATTCTGGGGATCTGGGCATTTTCGTCAGTTTCATGATAGCGCAGGAGACTGGATTCCTTGATCCAAGCGCATTCGAAGTGGCAAGTTCAGCAGGGCAGGATATCAATCTTAGACGGATCATGTCTCAGTGGCAGGTACAGCAAGGTTTACATCCATTTTTTTTCCCCAGATTTAGGGATGCATCCAATTATTTGCCTCCAGTCTTGGGATGTCTTGGGCTTGAAATGCAGAAGTCATCTGCCTGTCCTTCACGATGCCAAGGTGTGTTTGGCACTGGGCGACTATGTCAACTGCAAAATCCACAGCTGTTTGGGCGGAAAAAGCGTGAAGGATGGGATCAAAGTCATGAAATCAGGCGCGCCTGTGGTACGTAGAGGAGGCAACCAGGTATTACCAGGTAACTGTTAACCATTTTCACGTGCCAATAAAGATGGATCTGTACAAAGTGGTCCTATATTATGAATCAGTATGAATCATATTGAATCGTGTTTGTGTAGATTGTTGGGTGAATATCCCCAGGTTTAGTTGATTTCTACAACGTTTGTCGAGTTCTGTTGTTTTTTCATGTTTTTTCTACGTCGTGATTCCTTGGTACACCTATGGCAGATCAATCCTCATGCAGCTGGTGGCAGGTGTTCATATCATTTCTGGAACACCTGGTCGAGTCCGGATCTGAGACAGTGAAAACTGGTCACTGGAAAGAATAGAAAAATCATGTTACCGTTATATCCAGCAAAAATCGTGCTGCTGCCAGTAAATCACTTCGCCGGCTGATGAGATTCGTCATGTTCCCAAGGTGTAGGTGGAAGGTCCTGAGCTTCAAAGTTCGATCTCGTTACTGAGGTTCTGAGCATGATCCGCCAGCAGCATTTGCCTGCATCTTGGCAGAAGAAACCAACGGACCAAGGGGTCGTTTGCTGTGCAAATGTCAAGAGTGATGATAATATTATATTCTATTTACATCCAAATAATTTGTCATCCTTTCCATGGGCAGGGATTGGAAAGATGTGGAAGAAAAACATATATAATCATATATATATATATATCACTAGGTATTTATAAAGCTAAAACAGAACTAATAACTTTGACTTTGATGTAATTTTTCAGCCAAGGTGAAAAGAATAAAGATGCTGGTTTTAGACGAAGCTGATGAGATGCTGAGCAAAGGCTTCAAAGAGCAGGTGGAGAGCCGCAGAAGTCAGCGCTGCGCAGTTTAGGGAGCTGTGAAATAGGCTGGTTTCCTCCAGGCATTTTTTCTCAACTGTTCTCTTCAGCAGGTGAGATATCATATAGAATGATCTATCTCCATGTTGAGATTTTCTAATTGCCACGCATCTCCAACTTTAGTGGTAAAATGGGAGCATGTTTCTTGGTTTGGCTATGTACATCCACCAAAGATTCTGGTCACATGCCTGTGCTTGTTGGGTCATAGTCTCGTCACGTTTGGGTTTAATGGTGCTGAAAGGATTAAAGTTGGCAAGTCCTTATAAATCCTTACCTGGAAGCCCAAAGAAGCAGAAATCGATGGATAGATATGGTTGGGTCATCCCTAAACAACATGTGCTTTATTTTTTCCAGCGCATTTCTTGGGTTCAGCGCAGGTCTATGGCATCAAACGCTTGTTACCCGAAAAGCTTCAAATTGTCCTGGTCTCCGCCACCTTGCCAGATGAGGCGGCCACCAGCTAAGCCACCAGGTAACCCTTGGGATATAGGGAAAATGAAGGGGATTTAAGTACGGGGCCTTAAGCCATTCAAAAAGCGGGGATAGAATGGATAAATGGTGGTTGATTGGTTGTGAACTAGGGGGTTCTACTGCCCTACCTGCTGTATTCAGGATTACTTATAACTCAGTATGAGCCATGAATTGGGAATCCCGTTCTCAGCCAACACTGACAGGAGCTCCTGCAGGTGATTGGAGGTGATCGGAAGTAGATCACTGCCAGTTTTCTCCATCCATGTTGGTCACAACGGCCCATATCCATCCAGATCCACTAATTGTCATTCCTTATCGAAACTTTTTCAGAGATTCTATCCAAATACTATCCCATTATACAGTGACTCATAGTGAATCCATATCTACACTGACACCAGGCAGGCAGCATGTACCATCCACGCTGGATTTGGCTTCAGGTGTTGGAACTCACAGCGGATTTCATGAAGAAACCCTTCCGGCTGCTGGTGAAGCGCGACGAGCTATCTCTGCACGGCATTCAACAGTTCTATGTGGCCGTGGATAAGGATGGGACACCTGTTTTTCGATGGGTTGGGAGACGACCATCATGTGAATTTGAGAGACACATCTTTGAAAGATAAAACTACAAAAACACAATTTCTGCCTTAAGAGTCGTTGAGACATTGACATCTCCTTCTTTGTATCCTCATTTAGTCCCAAATTGTCCACAGAATCCAGAGAGAGCCGCAGGAACAATGGAAATTTGACACCCTCTGTGACATTTTCGACTCCGTGGCTATCACACAAGCGGTGATTTTTTGCAGCTTGGCCAGCGCCAGATGGTGTGACAGCTGTTCAGTCATCCAAAAGCGGAACAGGAACCTAAATGGGGGATGGGATCAATCGATTGTAAATGGGATTGTCATAAAAAACTAACTTAAAAACTTGGAATTTGAGAGGATAGATAATGACCAACGATATGTTTACAGAGTCCATTTGCCAACACACGTGTGGCTAGTCGCATGGGTATGGGGTCTAACTTTCAAAGAATCTGGATCTATCTGGATTGGGACGCTGTCAGGACTCCATTGGATTCATCCCTTGGCTAAGCTATTTGAGCAGCTACCATGATATACCACCTGTTCATGCTTGTAATTAGGGTATTTTGGGTATTTTGCATGTCTTTTATTACCTTCTATATTGGAGATGATCAAAATCACCTGGGAATCCCTTTCCTAACCGACCAAAATGTTCAATGGAAGGACAGCGGGTGCAAGTTGGTGTTTCCTGGCAGGCAACAACCGAAAGAAAGTGGACTGGTTGGCGAAGAAGATGCGAGAATCCAACTTTCCCATTGCAGCCATCCATGGCGACATGCCTCAGAAGGAGTACAGATGACCTTCAAATATCCAAAGGGCGGATCCAAAACACACCGTTCATCATGGTTTGTTGAGTTTCATAGGATCCAAAAGCTAAAGGTTATCGATGGTTATCGTGGGAATTTCCAGTAGTTTCCCATAGTTTACCTGTATTTTGAACATTTTTGAATCCTAGCTACACCCTTAACACACATCCTGGACAGACCGGACATGCAGCGCATCTTCATGGTTTCCATCTCGACCAGGACCGCGACACGGTCATGGAGGCATTTCGAGAAGGTCGTTCCAGGTGGGTTCCAGTCGTGTGGGAAACCCCAAGAAGAACTGGTGCTAATTTCATCTAACTGGATCATGTAAACCATTGTAAATCCAAATCGTTGAACTGGATTTGCATTTATGGGTTTGTCTAAAACTGGTGTATCCCCAAATCCATTGGTTAATGTTAATTGTCCCAGTAAATGGCTATTGGGGGTATACACCATTTCCAGACAAACCCATATCTTTGGCCTTTTTGAAGGGTTTTCTTTTAACCACATGAAGGTGTGACTTGATTTGGTGGACTTGCAGGCAGCTCATAGCGACGGATCTGATTGGACGTGGTTTGGACGTTCAACAGGTCTACAACTCAGATGAAATCGACATACCCTGAGATACCTGGTGTTTTCATGTTTCCTTCGTGTTCAACCAAGATGCTGATCCCCAATGACATTCACATTCTTGGTTAGGGCTTGAAACTGCGAACCAGACACTGCAGGACAGCTTCACATGTGTAAAAAGATCTGTCCTTGGTGTACAGCTGTGGCTGTCATGACATGGGCTCTTCTTCACTATGTTTCTATCAAAAAATCACAATTTTCGGATGTAAAGATATCCCATATATGTAGTTGTGTAGCCCATTTCTGGCCAAAACATGCCAAAACCATATTGTCAGGTGGAAAAACACAACAAGTTCTGAGTTCAGTTTTCCGCAGCAGTTTAGGTCAGCCTGGTGATCAACTACGATGTTCCCACAAGTCGGGAGTTGCATGTCGTGAAGAGATGGGTGGATCGGTGCAGAAGGTTTGCCCCCAAAATTCTGACCAAGATTTCTCGCCACGCGGCAAACATCAGTGAGTCTCCCAAGTTGGCGGTTTATCACAAGAACGCTAATTTATGATCTTTCAAGTTTATCCCAATCTCGTGGTTGATACTCTGGATATCTCTTGATTGTATCCCGTGATATTGCAGGGGCCACCAAGCATCGCCAATCAGCACCGATCCTTTTCCGCTCAGGTTCTACTTGCATCGCATCGGCCGCTCTGGTCGCTTTGGGCGAAAAGGCGTTGCGGTGAACTTCGTGAGGAGCGGTGACCCCCAGAATTGGAGAAGGGTGAGCTTTTCAGATGGTTTGAAGATTTAAGGTGTTGAAACAGTGATGATACAATCCTGATATTATTTGGATCAACCCCAACTCACTCAGAAATGTCAGGAGTCAACTATAGATGAAAAGAGTATATATATATATATATGTATAAATACAGATATTGAAATGTAAGATTCACATAATATATATATATATATATGTATATACAGATAATATCTCAGCCACAAGTGGAATCTTTGCAGGACGGAAGACGAGCCATTGATTGCGGACTTGGAGAAGTTTTACTCCATTTCCATCAAGGAGTTCCAGACCTTGCATGCTGTAAGGTTGCTGGATTTTTGGGAAAAGCTTGGCCGGAAACCATGGTTTTCCTCGTCAGAACTAGGGTTTTCCTGTCAAGTTTCCCTTGAAACAATCCAATGATGTAAGCTTGCTTTCATTTCTGTCGAAATCTTCTTCTGATTGCCGTTTTCTTCACGGACGTAGGTTCGTGGTGGCGGTTGTAGACAGATGCTTGATCTGGCAATTTCGACGATCATCATTTAATGGACTAGTTTTGAGTGAAAGATTACAGGAAGCCATGATGGCCCAGATCAGCCATGGATTTTCCCTTCAAAAGTCGGCCGTTTTTTGGGCCAGGAGCTGCCAGCGAACTTCGCAGCGCTTCTGAAGTGACAAAAACCGTTCCACTGGGGCCTTGGTGTTGTGGGAGCCGGGTGGTTTCCCATCCGTCAATTGTTGAACAGCCCAAGTTTGGGGGCACTGCAAGCAATTACTGTAGATCATATAATCATATCCAATATATGTTACCAGGGTTTCCGGGAAAGATCAGGAGGAATTGATGGAAAAGGTTGGTTTCCTGTCCCCTCATGGGTGTGGCTGTGGGAATGCCAGCCCGCAGCCCTAACATCCAAACAGGGAGGCAATCGTAGGCACATGGATGTCTCCCAAAAAATGGACCCCACACTAAGCAGGCCAATCTCCCTCCTTTTTTGTCAATGAAGAAATTGCTTGGCTGGTCCAATCCCACCACTGCGATGGCCAGCGAGTGAGTGTTTGCGTCACATGTTGAATCCTTCCATGTTGAATCGTTCAGGAGTTTGGTTTGGTGAGCGGCCATTGTATCGTTTCTGGACCCTTCCCAGCACAGAACAGTTTTCGTTACATGCGTTTGCCTTGAACCAGGCTGCCAGATTTTCAACATTGATATCAGATGTTGGGAGAGTTTCTTGCCAGTTTGAGTTGTGCCATGGTGAAGTCGGACCATGTCTACCCATACTGGGGGATGGTCATACCACCACTCACAGGGAATTCTTACCCATAATGGCTCAGGATTTCCCAATTTGATGGTGAGATGACCATAACCCACCACCTTACTCAGCCTGCAAGCTGGCATGTGCTATCTGGGCTCAGAATTCGGTCGTGCCCTGGCTTCCCCCCCTGCTGGCGAGGCGTGGATGATTGTGGATGGCTGTTGGCGCCATCCAAAAGGGTGGTGAAATAAAGGGAACTAGTGAGCGAATTGTTGAAACAAGATGATCGCAGCAGAAGAATTAAGGATATCTTAATCTTGTTGTTTTTTTTTAAGCGAGTTGACACAAATTAACAGTAAACGGTGAAAAACGGTGAATTATTCTAGATATCTACACAGTTGACTTGTGCTTCCCAACATCTTGACTGTTGATTCCTTTCAACATGTTCAAGAAATTGGCAGTGTCTGAGGTGCCAAGATGGAGGGGGGCGGCAGCATCTTGGTCAAAAAAAGTTCTGCCATTCTGGCTGTGGAAAAGCAGGGATTTCAAGACAGTCAAAGCATCTCAAAGCCATGTGTGCCATGGTTAGAACAGCGGTAGATTGCCCATACGGGGGGATGGTCATCAATCCCATAATGGTAGGGATTTCTATAGCCATTGTTTTTGGAAAACCCATGAGAGGACGGACCACTTGAAAGCTATTCCGCCAACGCCCGTCAAGGATTGGAGCTGGAATGCACCATGGATGATCAGGACGGCAATGGATGGCAACGGGTTTTCCGCAACACAGATCCCAACAGATGGAATGAGAAGTTGCAGATGGAATCCGCACTTCAAAATGATACAAATCTCACAGTGGCCAGCATATCAGCAGTAAATTTGGAGCACCCATGAGCATCCATTTCGATGGGCATCCCTTCAAATATTGGTTTCAAGTATTGTTTGATTCCTTACCCAGATGTTATAAGTGGAGCCTTCCCAAAAAAATGTCAGACTGATTCGTTCCACCAAAGGTTCCTCCAAAAGTGCAGGATGTGGTCGTCCTCGATGTCGGATCCGGCTTTGTGAAGGTCGGAGATGTGGGTTTCGGTCGTGGATCCAAAGAGTTGGGAGCGACAAAACACCCTTGGAACCAGAGAATGGCAGGATTTTTTTGGAAATTCTAGATGATATTTGCGAATTTGCCACGAAACTGAATTTTCCTGAAATCTCGAGTCCCAAATCCCGTCATGGAATGAATGACATGGGGCTTCGATCATTGAGCCTGTTCCTATGATTTTCCCAAATATTTCATGTTTTCCATGCCATGGATGGTAGATCTAGTATGGTCTAGTATGTTTGCCGACGTCTACCCTTGACATGAGTTTATTTCTTGCAATGTGTTACATTTATTGGCATTTCATATTTGATCTATTTTTTGATGTTCCAACATTTACCAGCAGAAGTGATCCAAATCTCCCAGTAAATCTCCCAGTCCCATGGGTCTCTTCGTGCGCAGGTTGGCTTCTGCGGGGAAGATGCCCCTCGAGCCATGCTCCCCACAGCCATGGCGACGGCCACAGCAGATGAGAATCGCGAAGACGAAGCAGCACCCGTTTGGGAATCCTAGGATTTCACCGAAGAGACCAGTTGTTTCGATGGGTCAAAACCTAACCAATTCCATGACTGGGGGAAGGTGAAAACATCCAGAAAACCACCAGCTATGACTTAGGGTACCTGGAGTACTATGGTTTTGGCCCAGAAACAGTAAGTGTATGATTTAGGGGGCTACTGGCCTATCTGAGCAGCGTTCAAAACCCCTGTTGGTTGATGATTATAAGTAGCATGCCAATAAATAGCTGATATAGCTGGGATGATCATACTTCACTATGGGAAATCCTCATAGCAAGCCAGTATGAAGGGACGACCGATGGTTTTGAAAACTGCTCAAGTGCTTTATCATGGGAATTATGAACTAACCCATTCCGCATAAATATTTACTAACCAATCAGGATCATGGGATGGGGTAGGGGTATTTTTCTTGCATGACTTTCAGAGATGGATTTCGCGCAGGTCTTGCATTCAAGCGAGCAAATCAGATTCAGCAGTTGTAGCAGAGGACATGGTGATCACCGTAGAGTGAGATGAAAGAAAGAAGATGAAAGAAGAAAATAGAAGAAATAGAAATAGCATAGTAAGTAGCATAGTAAGATATAGTAAGAAGATGTAAGAAGGGGAATTGTGTGCGCAACTCAGCTCTCGAGAATCGATTTAGCATGAGCTTCCTTCAGGTCTCGGGCGATTCTTCTGCGCAAAAGAAGAGTCCCAAAACTCAGCCAGTTGAGAGGTTGTGTCTGTGCCTTTTGTGTCAGCAGTTGAGAATGACAACTTGCCCTTTCGAGTGTATAAAGCTTGGTGTCGTATCCGGGTGGAGTTGAAGGGACCATTTACGGGAAAGCCTTCAAGTAGACGGGGCACACTATGGTTAGGAGTTCTCGGTTTTCACTTCAACTTCTATCAGATCTAAGGGCAACCATTATGTCCTTGGTTGATTCCGGCTAAGGTCAGGTATTCTATGGTGAGGAAGCAATCTTGCAGGCGGTGTCAGAGCCACCTGCCGGGTGGATCTAAAGCTGGATATCTTCAAAAGATGAATTTGGTAGTCGTAAGTTGCGACAAACCTTTTGAAACCATGATGGGAGAAAATGATGAGTCATTCATCGTCATACTTTACACGTATTTACATATTAGTTCAAAAATGAGCAAACTCTGTTTTGAAAGCGCTTTTGCTTGGTAAACCTTGCGCTGTTACCGGAGAAACTTCGGCTTGAAACATTTCCGGCTGCTGGACGTTTGGGAGATGTGTAAAGATGTGTAAACATCGCATTCTGAAATAGTTTCAAAGTGCTGATATTGATATGTTTCATTCTTTTTCAATCTCACTCACGTTCAGAGATTTTTCGCCATATCCTGCCTGATCCTGCCACAATCAAACATAGCAATGGAAGATCCCCATTTATGATATGGTTTTTCCATGGTCTTAAAGTTTTTCCCATTAAAATCTCCAGTTGTAGCGGGTTTGTTATTTGGGTCTCCCCTTGGGAAATCCTTGCGCTGCAAAGGAGAACGCGGTGATCACGCGGCCGGTGCAGCGGGGAGAACTCCAACTGACGGCTCCAGAAAAGGCCGCAGTTTGGGAAGATGAAGAGATTTGGGGAACCCCAGAATGGGGTCATGTTTGTTGATGTTGGTTGATGTTTGTTGATGTTTGTTGATGTTTGTTGTTGTTGTTTGTTAGTTGTTGTTGATGTTTGTTGATGTTTGTTGACTTTTGGGCTTATGGATTAGGAATTCAGATTATTTTGTTGTTGGTCTTTTAGCCGTTTGACATCATTAGACCGGCGCAGATGGGACGATTGGAGCATGTAGTTAAACCATGTTTGGCTTGTGATTGGATGATGAGTTTCATGATGCACGATTATTTTTGACAAGTTCTGTTCTGCAAAATTTAAGATGAAGGTGATTGATTTTGCAAACAACATATATTTCATGTACTTCGACATGTTAGCAGCACCGCCGACCAAAAAATGAAAAGTGTTTCTAAGAAAGATGATCTTTACCACAGAAATTTCAGGTTTCCATAGTTTCTGCACTGTTTCCATTTGGTGGTTTTTCCCACTCTTGGAGATGTCCAGTGAATTTTCTCCGATCGTGGAGAATCGTCCTTAGGACGCCATGGAGAACCTTCTCGAACACGTCTTTCGAAACGTCTTGGGGGTGGAGCAAGAGGACACCTCGCTGGATGTGGCTGGAAGCGCCGAAAAAGTTTCTCTGTGTCAATTGTGTCAGGGAAGTTATGACATTTGGTGTAAGAACCAGAAAGATAGAAGAGTAGAATCCCATTAAAAGATAGTGATGAATTACTTTTCTATCATTTTAGGGGGTGGCTATACTATGAAAATTTATGAAAAGTATTATGAAATGGTGGATGTATGGCTGGTAGCAGGTTGTGACTGGAGGTAGTCATGTAGATTTGCACGGATTTGTTGTTCAGCACAGAAGTCTTTGTGAACCATTTTGGTGATAAATATTTGGACCCATTTGGGATATGGCCAGTCGAATTGTGCGAACTCTCCAAGATCCCTGGTCCGTGAGTTATACTGAATGATCATGTCCTATTTTCATCTATTTTCATATCGGGTTGATTTACCCAGAGGGGAATCAATGTGAATCCAATTCATGATGGTGTGATGACCTTATCCCATTGATTCCATGTAACTTGACCATGCGCATTGAATCACAGTAATTTTCCGTATGTTTTCCCCTGTGTGAGTTGGATTTCGACCATCGACAATGGAGAAAAGATCCATGATTATCCTTTTTCAGTGGATCTTTTCCCAACATTTTCCAACCTACCAGCACCCAAATTCGCCGGACGCAATAGGACTTGCCATGCCTCATCGCAGACACCATGCCATTGGGTCAAGGCAAGTTGAGGATGTTGCCACTGTTCGTTGTTTTTTTTCTTGATTCTCATTTACTGATTTTCCAGAACTTTTGTCATACTCAAATGAAAACCCATATTGAAGTCTGTAAGCCATATTCAATATTGAAACAAGTCTACAAACTCAAGAGTCGTCGTTTTTGTCAAGAAAATATGCGGATCTGGGCAGCATTGGTGTTACCTTGGGCTGTGCCGGGCTGTGCCATGAGGTTCCTACGGCACGCGTCAGTGGATAGCAGAGGTGCCAGTCCCCCCTTTCTCCCTGCCCCCTTGGAAACCCAGGTCAACGTGTCAACGGGTCAATGGTTGTACAGGGTTGGATAATATCCCAAGAAATCGACACTGAAAGCATCCTAAAGCCGTGAATGAACCTGGAAACAAAACATGAGAAGTCAATGAAACATCTATGAAAACAATCGAACATCGAACATGCAAAGAACATGTTGCAACCCTGCTGTTTTGTGTTCCAGCTGTTTGTTGCTGTTCCAGTCACTACAGGGTCAGAGTCTGTCAGAGTCTCTTGATTTTGGAAACCAACAGGCCACTGCCTCCCCTGTGATCCATGTTCAGGTGATGTTTGAAAAGATCAAAGTCAAGTCACTTGCGATCTTCAACACAGCCGTTCGGTGCCCCAAAATTTCAACGCACGGATTTTTTGTTCCCCAGTTCAAAGAAAATGGATGGGCATGGATGGGCTGAGGAAGAGCGTTGTTGAGAATCAAAAGGTCTCATCAAATAAAGGTCAACTAGAAAGACCCCCGATGTGTGATCATTTCTGACCGGTTGATCCAGACAATTTAAGAGCTGCTGCCTGTATAGAATAGAACATAGTACATTACAAGACGCAGAATATAATACAACATTATACATCATTATACAACATTATACAGCATTACAATATAGCACCCTCTATGATACAATATTTATTGTTTGATATTATCCATCATTCCTGATTCACTCAGGTACAACGGTGAGATAGATCGCTCCAATATCTCCAAGTTTTTTTGCTTCAGCCAAGGCCTTGAGCTTGTTCTCAACGGGCCGCCAGGGACTAAGAGTTGCGGATATCGGGATATCCGTGAACAAAATGTCCTGAAAATTGGCGATAGTTGCATACCTTTCAGTAATCAAACGCGACTGGCTAGGAAAGCCCCAAACTAAATTGAGGCTTTGATTTGAACATAGTCTAGAAATGGAGAATTTCCATTGCCATGTTTGATTACCGGAGGGTATGTTTGGAGATTGTGCGTGTACACACTTTGGCAGCCGGAAGAAAGAAGTACCTGCTGGATGAGCACATCACATAGATGTTGTCAATGTGAGCTTCCATCAGGGTTTTCCCGATATTGTCGAAAATAACTACATTCATACATAGAATGTTTGCTACATTACAGCAACCCCAAAAAAAAAATCAAAAAGATAGCGAAAAGTGGTTCCAGGATGGTAGTTCGATGATATGTACCTCATATGTCCAGGTTTCCCACTGTTCGACATGTTTTGGGGTTATATACTGTATTTGAGAAATGGTTGTCACATGGCTTTGTCGCCTTGTCATAGCTGAAAGATCTCACCCTGCCTCTAAGGCACCCGTGGATTGGTTGTGGAAAGTGGTGAGGGCATCACTCAGGCGGGAGATTCGATTTTGGGGACCTTTGTTGCAGTATCTCCTTGAAATAATTAGCTTTAGTTGGTCAGTCTTGGGTTGACACTGACTCACATTTTTCTCCAGAATCTGATTTGTTTTTTGACTTTCTACATTTGTACGATTTGAAAAAAAAAACAAAGACATGCGACACACCAATTTGGTAAAGCGATTGAGCAGATTTGGGCGTTTTACATTCAACACTGGCATCCCACAAAACATGCGATCGTAAGATCATGGTAAGATGGTTCTGCTTCAGGCGGTGCCAGTCTTTGAAGGTTATGCCATACCCCATGCGATCTTTAAGATGAAGGCGGGGTACCGTGGCGAAGTGGCGACGGAGTGCTGTGGATGAGAAATCATGATCCAAATGGAAGAACATGTCCGTTCTTATTGTTTTTTGTGGTCAAATATTGGACCAGGAAAAATCATTTCGGACTCCAAATGATCACCATGATGGAGTGGGGTTGTCTGAAGATAGGGTAACCCTGACCCAGAAGTTTGATGATCGATGACGAATCATGCATTTCCCATTAAATGGTCATTTGGCAGGTATACCCCATTTTCAGACACACCCAAGTACTGCAATTATATCGAGGTGATTATGTGTAACAAAGTGGTGTTGGGGTAAGACCACTAAATGCGAATTCACCGACATTCACAGCTTGGAATGTAGCTCACTCATTTCTTGTACCCACCTACTACAAACCAGTCATGTTCAACGATCTCCGCAGACCGTGATGAAGCTGCAAGGTTGCTGGACAGGACATCACCCAACGACTTAAGACTTTGATGGTCCGGGTCCCGAGTTTCACGACGGCACTTTTGATTTGCCAATGACTTTCCAATGCATTCAGGGGGTTGGTAAATGTCCCATTTTGGAGATTTTGAACATCACATTCAAGTATTTGTTGGAGATAATATATATATATATATTAATATATATGATAAATATATATATATATATATACAGATATGATAAATATATATATATATATCCCCTTCTTTGTAGGGTCAGTGATGTTCACTTAGGACATTGACCAACCCGCGGAATTTCACTGGCAAATGCTCCTTTTACTTAGTGTTCACAAAGAAGGGGTTGTCTTTCCTGGTGCTCTTGGTTGCACTTCCCAGCTCCTTTGAGTTCTACATTTCCAATGTTGGCTATGCTAGAGTCCCAGCTTTGGCATGTTTTGGCTATACTATATTGCAAGTTTCTTCCACATTTCTCGGTTTTTCTATCGGGTGGGTCGTTCCAGTTGTTTTGGTTGCTTTCATTTTTTTCAGTGATCTTATCTCTGTTTGGTCCTCTCAATCCTTATCTGAATTATGTTGGGTTGGTTGAGTAGCTTGTGGATCCATGTTTCTGTGTTTCAGCTCTCTATTTCTCCCCATTTCTCATCCATGATTTATCAAACATTGGCAATTCATAGTCTACCTCCAATTGTCGGCCTCGTTGTTGACCCACAATGGTGACATAATATCATTTGACTGTTCAAAGATGGAGAATTGCACATGTGTAGATGGTTTACCTATGATTTCCCTGTCATTTACCCAGGACTTCGCCATGATTTCCACGGATTTCCACGGATTTCCACGGATCCAATGGATGTCCATGGCTGCATGGTTCCATGTTTGTTCCACCAGGCCGAAGAGCTTGGCGAAGCCCAAAGCTCCCGAACCATGGAAGCGATGAAAGAGAAGGAGCCCGGGCTGTGGAGCCCGGAGGAACCCAGAAATGGCAGTTGAATAGCAATAGTTAGTTGACTGAAAAAAAAGAAACATCCCTAAAAATCCATGTTTTGTTTGTAGCTCCCAGAAACTCTGTTGGGTTGTTTAATATTGGGGGATGGGATCAATGGGAGTTTAAGGGGTTTGTTAATGGTGGTTCTACCAGGTTGTTTGTTATTCCATACGTTTGAGGAACATCCATAAATCCCAGCTATATTCAAGTATATCAAAGTATTGGGAGATTGTGAGGAAGGGCTATGGGTAACTATGGGAAGCCCACCAAATTAGCCATTGTTGATGGATGTTCATTCCCGCAAGAACAATAGGTGCTGATCCATTCACTAACGAAGCGAGAAGTTTTCTATGTTACAAGAAAATATTAACAAAATATTGTGATCTTTGTTGGAAATGCATCAGATCAGCCCTCCATTCTAATAAGAAAAAATGGACGCTTTTCTTTCAGAGGAAACTTGAAGACCAACTTCCAGAAGTTACGTTTCCAATTCGAGAGTTCCCAACTTCCAGAGATGTTTAAACCCCAGGGTCCCCATGAAGGTTGCGTCACATTCCTGGCCTCCAGGTGTGTTTCGTGGCGCCTTCCGGAAGCAACGGGCTGCCGGCTGCGGCGTTGCTGACCACAGTGGATCAGGGGATCAGTGGATGTGGTTGGTCACATTCTTGAAGTGTGGAACCATCCAATTTTTTTCATTGGATGAATTGATGTTAAATTGTTTGGTCTGAATGAATTGATCCAGTGATATCCAGTGCCGCTGCCCCGTAAAGGTGCCCTGCCGTGAGGTCAGATAGCGGAGATGAAGAAGCACGATCCTTCGAGTTGCCGGATGGGAAGATCATCCAGGTGCAGCTGTGCAGCTGTGAGAACCCCATCTCTTAAGCTTTGTTAGTTTGAGAAGTCGTCAAGATCTAAATCCAAGGTTTTTGTGGCAAAACATATGTAATATCTAAGGTGTCGAAAAATCTGAGGTGTTTCTTAGACAAAAAAGACATCTCCGTCACTTTCCTGGTTCGCTTTCTTCGCGAACACATCACCACAGCTGCTGGACGTGCTGGAGGTGAGCGAAAAGATCCGCACCAGTGCCACCGAGATTTTGTTCGGTGGAGTGGAGGGAGAGTTGGGGCCCTCGGAGGTTCACCTTCGTCGATAGACTTGGGGATGTTGCAACATGATTTGGTAAATTGGAGGGACTAGTACCTGGGTAATTGGGATATCCCATAGTGAACTAGGAAAAATAGGGATTCCATGGGATAGTGGGGATATAAACATATCCGGGAAGTTTTGGGCAAGGGAGTTGGTTTTAGTAGCTGGAACTGTACCCAGATCTGTTCTTGGGGTGAAGAATTTCTATGTTTTGTGGGCATCACATAACAAAATCAGGATGCTGCAAACATGCATGTTCATTCAAAAGTTAGTATTGATATGTGCTGCGGTTTTGTTTTTTTTTTCACCGCCGGGAGATCCGCCTCAGGGCTTCGATGCAAAAGATCTGCCTCGATGCGGTGAACACCGTGGACCTGGATTTTCGACAGGACGACCGCAGGAAGTTCCGGTGGTTGAAGTCATTTTTTTGGGATCTCCTGGAAGTTATAGTGGTTGAGAACGGGATTCCCCGTTCATGGATTGTGATCATCCTCCATATATATATATATAACATATTTAATTATATATATAGCGGTTATAGCTACCATGGTTACTAATCCTTATATTTTGATTTATTTTGGGTTACAGTTAGTATCCCCCCCATATTTTGATGGTTAAAACCTTAATAAAACCACCATATTCCACCATAAAGGATGGTTAAATCATGTTGAATCATCAACCCAGCAGGGTTCGACCAAAACCGGGGAGGACCTTGTGAAGAGCACGGTGGTTGCTGGCATTGAACTCAGCTGGAGCCGTCTGATTTTACCCAGGACTTGGGAGAATTGGGTCATGGGGAACTGCTAGATTACCGAAACTAATTTTCAGCAAAAAATGTGGAAATTCTTATATGAATGATCTAATGAAAACAACTGAACATGTTTATATGACGATCTACAAACATAGAGACATAATGAAATATATAAACAACGGTTGATTTTTTGTGGATGAAGCCATTTGATGACCATAACTTCCTGCCTTTTTGCAAGATCCTCCAGCTTCAGAGCCAACTTATGTTCCATGATTGGGATGATGATCCCAAATAAGTCACACATTTTTTTGGAAGCCACGATCCAGAAACCAGTTTTTGTTGGTAGAAACTCTGAGATCTGACTCGCGATTTTTTCAATCCCTCATCACTGATGCGTTTTCCCATATTTGTCCATTAATGAACTGAAAATTGAAATCAATAGGTTTTCCCAGGAGTTGACCAGATTTTCTGTCACTGAGGTGGAACCTCCATGCTGCCCAACCTGGCTCCAAGATTAAGGCACGCCGACTGAGGAATGTCGATACTGGATGACTTGAGTAGATCGGTGTGGCAAATTGGAAGTTTTATTATTTTTTGAAAGATCCCCTCCGCAACTGGAAGATGACTTTTACATGGTCATTTTTGGGAGTCACAGATGTGAGATTTCAGAAGCGTTTTGCCATTTTGGTTTCAGCTCCAGCCCCAAGAAATCAGACAGCAATGCAGCAAAGAACCCGAAATTTAAGTATATCCGCAAACCCAGTGAACATGTTCTTTCCCCATTTTTGTTTCTTTGTGGGTTAGTCTGAAAATAGGGTGCACCCACATTTGATGCTTCAACCTCATTTTCCCCATTTTCCTTTGATACCATCAGGTATCGATATCCCCCATTGCCAGTCCCTTGGAATGGCATTGTTTGCCTCAAACCCAGTGGAAACTTTGGAAGACGAACACATCAAACTGTCCCATGTCACAAGGTGATGCCTCCTACTTAGCTAAGTTGGTTTATAACTATAGGTCAACTATAGTTTATGGTAGATAAATATTATAATATGTTTATGTGTATATATATTATATACTGGTTTATGGAATGTATAATATATATATATATTATGGTTTATATAATATACAGATACATATCGAACTATTTCATGGGGTTTTCCATGGAGGTACCCCCACATCCAGGTTATGGATGACGGTACTGGAGATCCCCAAATCCCATGGTTACATCATCATCCCCACCCCTTAGAATACTTTTTTTTGGGGATATATACATCACTTTGATACCATTCTTGGGATATACAAATCTATGTATCTATCTATCTATCTATCTATCTTTCTTTCTACCTATCTTATTTCAAGAAACTATCATATGATAATCCAAGAACCAACAACCCATTCCCTGGGGTCACCACGTGGGTTTTGCGCAGGATGGAGCTGAAGTCTGCTCTGGCCACGGATTTGTCGCGCACTGCTGGGGACATCCAGAGGACTTTCGGGGGCTTCGGTCAGTCATCCGCTTAAATTGGAAAACATATAGAAATATTTGATTGGAACATAGCTATGAACGTGTCTGGATAATTATAACTAACGACCTCACTGTGACCTCATTGGAATGATGGTCAATGTTAGTAGGGTAACTGACCCAAAATAGTCGCACTTTTCAGATTAGTGAGTCATTATAAATTCATCCAGAAAATAGGCATAACAAAAAAAGGAGGGAAACCTTTTGTTGTTGTTGGACTTCGGAGGTAATTTCAAGGTTCTACCAGCAGATAGGTTGAGATTCTGTGGTGTTGGAATCAGAAAGAGCTGAAGATAAGAAAGCCCACATTGCTTGCAGAATTGCCCTTGTGATTTTAGTGAATAGAATCCTGCCATGGGTTTGCTAGAGGAATCTAGAGGCCTTTTTGGTATCTGCATTTTGGATAGTTTATGCACTCTCCAAGATGAAACCTATTCTCCACCCCAAATTGCTGCCCATTTTCCAGCCTTCGCTTACCTCCATGTTTCATAATTAGTTCCGAGGCTTCTTTAAAAGGAAAAAAACTGAGGCAGAAGAGCATCACCATTTTAAAAGAAAAACATGAAAGGCAACTCCAAGTTTTTCAGATCCCAAAACCATCAGATATCCCCAATTCTCCCCAACTCCATCTGGAGGTTTCCTAAAATAGGGGTACCCCCAAATCATCCATTTATAGATTGGGATTTTCCATTATAAACCATCCATTTTTGGGTACGTCCATTTTAGGAAACCCCCATCTCCATCTTCCCCGCCGAGGTGGAGGTGGTGAGCGATTCCCAGAGACGCTTCGCGGCGTGGATCGGTGGCTCCATGTTTGCCTCGCTGTCGACCTTTGATCAGGTGGCCATCACCAAGCAGGTGGGGATGCTGGGGATGCTGGGGATGCTGGGGATGCTGGGGATGCTGGGGATGCTGGGGATGCTGGGGATGCTGGGGATGCTGGGGATAGGAAAGATGTGCTGGATATATGTTATATAGATAATATATATATATATATACATGTATATGATCAAGTTCGAAATACTTTGGACATCTTGTTTAAATTTCACCAACAGTTTAGAATGGGAAGTGGGTAGTACTTTCCACCAAGGTGAATCAACGAGGTTTAGGGATGAATGTGAACGGGAAAACATCTTTGGGATGGAGTCAAGAATTGCCAAAAAAACAGATGTCATATCACTGTCCATCACTACATCCGACTACTATCCAATAATTATACCTCTATCACAACTTATATATCATGGGATAGAACTGATATCACCAACAAATTGGGATATCGATATCACCAACAAAATGCTCCCAGTATATCCCAATGATATCCCAATGATATTCTAATTTCCCTTGAATTTTCCTCCTTTTTTGGCTACCTTCAGGAATATGAAGATGGCAAGGCCGATGTCCGCGGCCTTGTTGCCCGGAAGACCTTCTGAGGCTGTGGGCGGTTTTTGGGGGAGGCTTCGGTTGGTTGGGTGATGTTGGGTGGAAAAATGGGTGGGTTTCCCCTGCGGGAAGAATGGGTCAACTGGATAATGTGCCTATGGTAAGCATAGGTATAAATATGATTTAACCATGGTATCATCTATGAGTAATGGGTATAACTATGGTAATCATGCTTTCCCTACTTAGGGGTGCAGTTGGGGGTGGGAAAAAGCTGGTATGACTTTGGTACTTAATAACCTCCACAAGTTGGGATATGGGGCATGGTTATATAACCCACTTAGTAGTGGAATTGCACCCCCAAGAATGGAGAAACGTTCTACAAAGTGTGGGGGTTCGATATCTATATGTTAACTAAGTGGAGGTTTTACATTTGGTTGACTTCCAGGATCTGAGTCAATTTAAGTCATGTCAATGGGAAAACGGTTGCAAACACTGAGAATAATTCAAATATATCCGAACTCAGACTTTGGGGAGACTATGGGTAAACTATTTTCAAACAAAGCTGGACTGGTGTTTCGGTAAGACGCAAGCCAATTCCCTTTCGGTGATGTTGCTGGTGATATGCGAAGCTATAGTGTTTTTCCCCTTCTAAAGTAGTGGATCCCCCCTTAAACACAGATGCTTAATAAGCCCTTATTAGTGGTTGTGAGGGGTTAAATCCCCAACATAACCCATGTCGATGTCCACGCCATTCGTGGGTCCCCCAGTGGCGGTGCTTGACACTTCCATCGTGGATCCAGGTGTCGACCCGTTTCACGAACGCCTCATTCGTCGGAAGCCCAGTCGAACGTTTCCAAAGCGGTTTGGACATCCTCCGGTAACCACGCGTGGAAATGGACAATTCCTGATTTACAGATTATAGATGAATTTCCACTTGCCATCTTTGATTACCAGAGGGTACATGAAATTCTTTGGAAAGGACCGAACTGACGAAAGCCAGGGTTTTGAAATGTTTCGAATCTGTTGTTGGTGGCTTTGGAAGAACATGGGTCGCGTTCAGCAGATGGTTGTCCATCGCATAGGCTCCATGGATGGAATATGTTTTGAAACATTGACCCAAAAAATCATCAAAAGATGTAGATAAATATATATATATATATACACTATACCCTCTGGTAAACTAATACAGCTATGGAAAATCATCCTTTTTGATAGGTAAATCAACTATGAATGGTCATGTTCAATCGCCATGTTAAATGACCAGAGGGTACATGGAGCAGATGCCAAGGTCAAATTCGCGAAGGAGTGCGCCGTCCGCGGACTGACCGTGGTCTCACCAGGAAAAGGTCCACTGCTGTTGATGTTTGACTCGGTTCCTCCAACCCAGAATAGATATTATTTAGACTGTTTGGTTATTTGACCAAGCTGGGAAAAAAACACACACTATTTTTAATATCATCTAAAAATGGTCAATTTCCCATAGCTATGTTAAATAACCAGAGGGTATAAATATATATAAATGATATTCATGTACCCACAAGGTGGGAAAATGAGTCATTTTCGCTCTTTCTCTACCCGGTTACCCCCTTTTGTAATCTCTTGTAGCTCAGTTGTTGAACCCTGTTTGGAAGGAGGGTTGGGACCACCAGGGGAATGCAAGTAAACATCTCCATCAAGACCATCTTAGCTATTCATGTTCGAAAGATTGTGACGAAGGGTGTGGTTTTGACACACAAGCAATATATGGTATGACGGTATGCCTTGAAACTTTGGATCTGGGTGCCGTGTTCGTACTTTGCTGCTTTCATCTGCTTTCAGGATGTGGTTCTGGCACAAGAAGCGGGTTCACCTGGCAGGAACAAGATGTCAATGTAGCCAATCACAAGCGTGTCACAGCACACCTCTCTGAAAATCAGCGTGCCAGGCTGGTTTGGAAAAGAGTCCAAGTGGAAATCCAACAAGATCCAATAAGAGTAACATACATCCATAGTTCTCCATACATGATCATAATATATGTACATATATATATATATACACAAATTTTTTATATTGTAATACATTTACAACCCTTGAGCTTTCGACAGCCCATGGCATCCCCATTCAAACCTGAAAGCTGATTATCGAAAGCCATGCCGCGCGTTGATGTCGAGAATCTCTCGTTGGGGCCTAGATAGCCCCCTGGGAGCCCCTGGTCACTTTGGAGAAGAAGAATTCCATGTTTTGTTGGGTTTTTTTCCCAGTGTCTATTCAGAACAGAAGCCCTAAGTAAAAGCAGCTTGAATCCAATGTCAACCCACTATTTCAGCAGTAATCAGTCAATTAAATCCACCATAGGTACAATCCAACCATGAACTAGATTAACCTGCCCGTGTTTGATCATTGGATTCTTGCTGTTTGAATCACGATGCTTGATGCTTAAATCCCTCAAGCCGGCTCTTTTTTCGCGCAGACCCCGTGGTGCAAACCACGGGGTTTTTGGGGTTCTTTTAACCAACCATCAATCAATAGAGGGGTTTCATTTACAACTACGCATACTTCAATTAGGGTTTCATCTACGGCTTATATAAGTTATCATGAGTTATCAAATGATATACATCATGATATACATCATGATATACATCATGATATACATCATGATATACATGATCTTGACGTTGACGACAACATCAAGTACGAGTCACGGGCAAACCATAGGGTCTTGCCATTTTTTTCTTGGGTAAGCAACCATTTAACCCATCCAACTGTCTGCTTAAATGCCCATTTCATTTCATTGATGCTCAAAATTTTGTTGCTTAAGATCTTGTTTTCAATCCAAACGTTAGCCAAGAATTGGTGCACTCCACCTTGAAAAAATGCGAGTTGTGAGGCTTCGGCAGATCAGCGATGAGCTGCTGCCCAGGCACATGGTGGGTTGGTGACATGTGAGGCTAGCCAGCAATGATATACCCTCTGGTTATGACTAACATAGCCAAATAGCTGGCGAATTTTGGATGATTTTCCCAGCTATAAAACCTCCATTTAGTTCGGGGATTTTCCATGGCTATGTTAAATAACCATTGTGGATGCTCGGAGAACCTCAGTTGTCTTACATGCTTGTTTGGAGATAATCTGCTCGGAATTTATGGGTCCACGTCCACAACGACAACAGAAGCGTGGATGCCTGTTATCTCCCCATGGCTGGCTGTGGCCGATCTGCCTCGATGACAAGCGGCGTGCCAGGGATGCAGCACAGATTCAAGCGGTGTGGGGCGTCCTGGAATTGGGAGTGGCAAGCTCCATCAAAAATATGGTAAACTAACATAACTATGGAAAATCACCATTTTTAATGGGAAAATCAACTATAGATGGCCATTTTCAATAGCTATGTTAGTTTACCAGAGGGTATAAAGAAGAGTTTGGTTTTCCACTTCATGACCTATCAGCATGTGCAGTGTTTTTTTTGGGTTTTGTATCAAGAAGGTGAGGGATATGGACTGGGGTGGTCACAGCCTCCAAAGATGGTTTGATCCCAGTCAGGTGCAAACCACTTCGTGGAAATTTGAATACGATGATGTTTGTTTCAGTAAGAATGGATAGTGAACATGAACATGAACATGAGGATAAACAATGGGATATGTCGGATATGTTTTGTCCCGTATTTCTTTTGGTGAAAGTCAATGCCTTCTTTGCTTCAAAACCCTGGAGATTGCAGACACGCTAGCCGATGTCGTCAGATGTCAATGGGGTTATCTCCAGTTGTAGTCATATTTGGGGGTTTCCTAAAATAGGGGTACCCCCAAATCATCCATTTATAGATGGATTTTCCATTATAAACCATCCATTTTTGGGTGCCCCCAGCCATTAGGAAACCCCCATTTTGGGGCAGATAGCCTAGTAGATCCCAGGGCTCCATCCTTTGATTTGTGGTTGACAGATTCTTCATGTTCCGTCATCTTCTCAGTGCGAAACTCAGGATGAAAACTCCAACGTATAGTGGATGACTCCCCATTCTACACCCAGTTTGGGTTGCATCCGCATGTCGATGTTCCATCATGTTGCATCCCCAAAGCTAGATCGTTACACTCTATAAGACTCTATAAATTTTAACATGGAACCCCAAAGAAATTGGGCTGGAAGATGATTATCCAATTAGGATTTGACAATTGTTGGGCTCAAAACGACCCATTCACAGATGATTTAGCCGATGTAGCTACTATTTTCATGATGATTTTCCAGTTCGCACACTGTTAAATGACCAGAGGCTATCCCTATCCCAAGTCTTTTCCATCGTTTTCCATCCCTGAACCAGGGCGGCGGAAGCCTTGTCTAGAGGTCAGCGAGCCTTACATGTGACGGAGGACAGTAGCTAGATGGAATTCACCAAGGAACATGGGGAAACATGGGATGAAACAGGGGATGCATTCGCTTTTTGTCCATGTGAAAAAAGAACGTTGTTTTTCCAATTTGAGGAATAAGAATGAGGATGGAAGCATCAAAGGCGTGATGAATCATGGATTTTGCGTAGCACACATTGGGATTTGAGCATGAATGGAAGGAAATCCAGTGGTTTGTTGGGTTTCTCCTCTTGCTTGCGGATTCTTGGGGCTACACCCATACTGATTACATCCAATTTCTCTGCTTTCAAACATTCCCAGATCTTTATTAATCAAAGGTTGAAGGAACTGAAAGATCTGAAAGCATCCTCAAACTCCAGGTGTTCACCTTTTCGCTGCGACGGTGTAGGACTTTGCTCGGGAGCACTATAAAGATGAAGCCGCCCTCGCGCAGCTCTATGAGGTGAAGACAATTGCCATGCAGCAGGATGACGTTCGAAAAGTTGGACAGCTCCATTTTTTGTGTTTGGTAAATATCATGGAAGTACCATGCTTCGGAAACCCTTTTTGGCATCTTTTTGGGGGTTACTATCAGTTGTCATTTGATTTTGATACTTTGCGAAGTGGAAGATCAGATTTTTTGAGATGTTTGAGATGTAAATTATCAAAGTAAATGGACCATCTACGCTTTAGCCGTGCTGAATTGAATTACCAGAGGGTAGTTGTCACTATAGTCATCCCCAGATAGAAAAGTATAGTACCATCAAATTAGTGAGGATGTTTTTCTTTTTCTTTTTTCTGTGGTGGATGGCTATAAGGATAATTACAGCATCGTTCATCGTCATTCTGTTCACGGTGCATTGCAGAAATATGAAGGATGGTGAATGGTGAACGATGTCATCAGTATAATGCTTCCAGTACCCGAATGTATTACCCTATATGACACTACTCCAAATCCATCATGAACTTTTGGAACTTATCAGTGCTAAGGGGAAGATTCATAACTATTCATAAGGTATTCTTCCCAAATCAGTGGGACTGGAGCTTTGATCAAACAGCTTTGGTTACGACTGGCTCGAAGCAGAAAAAAAATATCTGCATGTAGTGACATGGAGAGGGCTTGTGGCCCAGTATTAAAAAGTGGTCTTTTTCTGTATGACTGAACCCGGCAATGGACAAGCCCTGCATAGATTCACGAGTTGAGTAGCCCTTGGTGAAATGAAACATGGTTCAATGGAGAATCCGCAGCATTTTCGCTATGAAAACCATCATTTTCTCATAGAAACTGTCCAGAAAAATCAGGTGGTCGACCGCCTACGGATTGCTGCCAAGGACCTGATGCATAGAATTGGGACTGATGTGATGGGGCACCTGGATTTGTTTCTTCAAAAATGACAAGAGATTGCAACACATACCGAAAATATATGAAAATATACGAATATGTCATGGGTATGTCATGGGTATTGTGGTACCCAATCCATGGCGGTGTCCCGATTTTTTCCACATGGGGCCAGGATGTTCAGAACTACATCGACAGGTCTCTGCTTCTGACACATGGCTTTGTGCCAATCATCGAGGTGTTGCTACCATGTTTGGCAGCAAGGGTTCAGCAAGGAAAATGTAAAAACAAGGCGTTCACCTCAAGCATGGAACCAATCTTCTTGCAACACTTGAGTGATCTGTTGATGGCCTTGGATGTTGTTTTTCGCCGTGAAAGGAAACTGCTGCCACATGGCAAAGCTATCATATACGACTATGGGACGTGACTAAATAGATCAGATGTTTTCCCCAACCTTCGGCCACATCTGTCAGAGCACCTATCCTTGCCACGGTGGCAACAAAGCTGTTTCGCACCGACCTCGGAGAGGAAAAGCTGGGGTGGAAGCAGAGGGGGCCAGGATGAGCCAGGGCCGATGGTTTTTTTGTTGGGGGATATATTGTGCTCATCTCCACTATGAGGCTAGTGTGGGTCACGGTCAGGTGAAGACTCCCAGTGCTGGTTCTTCAAAGACCATGGTGCTGGTGGTTTCTTTGGGTTGAAGATTGGTTGAACAATGCGGATCCTGAGGTTGGCACACAGCCTTCACTTAGGGCTGGGCCGCGTCAAGGCGATTTCCTTTATGGCTGGAAAGCTGCAGGGGATGGTGGAAAGATGTGGAAAGAAAACAGAGAAAACAAAGGACCCAAAGACTTGGGCAGGTTTAGTTGGATGATGTTCAATTCGTTAGTGATTGGTTCACTGTTGCAAAGTTGGTAGCCTCTGGCTTTGATGAGTCATCTTCTTCTTGCTCTTGCTCTTGCTCTTGCTCTTGCTGTTGTTGTTGTTGTTGTTGTTGTTGTTGTTGTTGTTGTTGTTGTTGTTGTTGTTGTTCAAAGATAATGTTTGTGCTGGTTTTTGCAACCCCGCTAGATACTATGATTGATGGAAGTCAACCATTGGTTGGAATTGGACATGTGCCTTGTTTTTCAGATGTTGCTCAGTGTCTTTGGGTCTTTGATGATCTTTCCTCCTTTAACCGCCCCCAAAGATGGACGGGACGACAGGAAGCAGTGGGTGGTGGCGGTGCAGTCGGAGCAGGCCCAAGCCTCGTCCAGGGGACCACCAGTTGCTGATCCATTGGCTGGTCATGGCTGGTCCATTTTGTGGGAATTAAGATACTAAACCATCCATGAACATGGGTACCCCAAGGACTTGACTCATACCCAGATAATCCCAGATATAGATATCTCATGATATATCATGAATCCGGTGAATTGAGAAATCTACCAACAATTGGGATATGAATTGCTGTTAAATACTGAAATATACATCATGACCCTCTGGTAGTTTAATGATATGCTATGGATAGTCATTATATTTTGATAGGTAAATCATCATAAAATCATCAATCAACGGGGCATGGCTTCATGTTAAATGGATGTCCTGAGGTCATATGGTGCCAACCGCCGGGGCTTGGAGCCTTGGTGCGTCCTGGGATGAAACTTGAGACATCTTAAGACCCAAAAGTTTTGCGGATATCATCCAACTCACCGTTAGGTGGAAATGAAACGCGATGTTGCCGTTTCACAAACTTAGCAAGTTTCGAAACAGCGTGTTACCCCCTAAAGGGAATCGACCTGTCCCAAAGTAGCCTTATTTTTTACAGGGACCTGTTTTTTTAAAAGAAACCATGGAAAAAACACATCCATTTCCTCCGGATTTCCCCACCCAGGGTTTCACTGCCAGATTTCAGGCTGCCGACCTGTTGGCCGACACCGAACGAGCACTGGGGTGACTCTTTCCGCACCAATGGAGCGTCGGGCGTTCACAAAAAAATTGGGCACTAAAGTCCGTTCAACAATGTAATATTTCATCAATCAATAGACTGGACTTATAGTAAGAATATTAGCAATATTGGCATATGATAGATATCTATGCGAATGCTGGGTTGATGTAATTTTGTTCAACTACTTGTGGGTTAAATATCAAGAACTGGGATCGAACCAGGTATGAATGGGTGTGTAATACCTTATGGTTCAGTAAACCAAGTAAGGGGTCCAAATTTCAAGGGGAAAGCTATCGACGAAGGGTGGGGGGCATCCGTTCTCTTAATCAGAAGATCTAACCTGCAGTAAGTTTCAGAAACTGGTTCCTTGCAGCAAAAGGATGATCCAAATACAGCCTCAGAACTTGACTTTTTCCATGAAGCTTCATTCGTCCAGTTGCCGACCAAGTACAAATCTGAATGCTGTTTCAAGAACAGGACTTCTCTTGCATCTTTTGGCAGGGGTATCCCTACCAAAAATTCAGGCCCCCAAGTCCCAAGATGAAAAACACGGAACATTTGGCAGGATAAGAGATGGAACCCAGTAAAGGCAGGGATCACTTTTAACTACCTGGCAAAGTTTTAGGATGTATTAGGGATATGATCCTGATCACGTTCCCATCCAGCCGAAGACACTTGGGCCCAGGTCGGTCATTGGACAAGCACCAGACGGCACGAGCCTTGGAGTATCTTGGAGTGATGGATGATGGTTGATGGTCCACTGGAAGATCAGCCGAATGCTTCAGGTTGACGTCCGGAATCTGTTAGGTCAATATGCAGAGAATTTGATTCATCCCAACATCTCATCCTTTGCCTTCCGGTTTTTAGGGGTGAAAACCATGGTGCCACAGTGGCTACGGTGCCACATGAGTTGCCAAGTGCCAGGCTTACAGCCGATGATAGAGGAGAATCCGACAGATCTGCTGCTGTTCTCCTCTTTTTTTAGGGCCTTCTGTAAAGAAAAAGGAATCCCATCCCCCTTCTACTAAACACATCCTAAATGAATCCCAACATGTGTAAATCCCCTACTAAACCATGGTCTCTTGAGGGTGTTTAATATTGGAGATGTGGAAAACCAATGGTTTCCCATTCGGAAGATCTGCAAATGGTGGCTTTTCGAGATCCATGTTAGTTTGGAGAAGGGTTTCATTGACCAAAAAAAAAGCTTCTGGTGCCAGCATTTAGGTCTTTTGGCGACCTCCCAGGAGAAAGATTCACAGGAAGAAGAGAACGTAGTGATGGCGGCAATTCCCGAGCCAATGATCTACCCCTTGTGCTACTCCCAGTGCTGATACAGCTACAGAGTTGATGCAGGAGTTCTTAAGAATATTGAATCACATGGAGTCAGATGCCTGAGGTAGATTCTGCGTCACAAATATGATTACATATGTATATACATGTATATTACACATTTTATTGTATAACTATACATAATTGTGTATATATATACATATTATGTGATGAACCCTTCTATAACATCTGTTTCTTTTACACATTTCATGTCATCCATCCCAGCGTCACACAGCTGAGCCCGTCTCAGTTTTGGCTCTGAGGTCCGTCGCCGGAACATGCAGGAGATGGCGATGTCAACGGCAAGGTGATTTCCTTTCAAAAAAACTGCGAAGATCTGCGAAGTCAGTTTCAGGAGGTTTCAGAACAATAGCTATAGCAGCTAAATGGTTTTTTTTTGTGTTTCCATGTGTTTCCCATAGCCAATTCAGCTTACCAATCAGTCCAACCAGCAGTTTCTGGATTCAGATTTCTCAGGCTTGTGCATTATTTCTTGTGAAGGGCCAACGGTAAGGACTCAGTTGGTGACAAAGTGTGATTAGCTAACGTTGGTTGTTGTTATCCTTGCTTTTGTTGTTGTTGTTGATGATGATGATGATGATGATGATGATGATGATGGTGATGATGATGATGATGATGATGATGATGATGATGATGGTGATGATTGCTAGTATTCTTGCTACTTTAAATCTATTTTATGATTCTTCGGATGTTCTTCGCTTCCTCCCAGCCGTCGGCACAGGTCTCAGGTGCTTCTTGTGAGGGTCAAAGCAGCTCAGCCAGCGAACAAAGTGTCGCACGGGAAAAGTTGGGCGGCTTTTGTGGGTGGGAACCCTGGGGAGGATCCTGGAAGTTGCGAAAGGATTGATTCGCAAAAGGAAAACATGGTGACAGTTGCCTAAGTATGAGGCATGTGACACATAATCTGTGGCTGGAAAGAATAGAGGTTGTACTTGTCAGTCGACCTTGCGGCTGCCACCTTGTCATGGCTCAGAAGAAGCTTGCATAGAATCGACATGTCGCCTTGAATCTTACGTTGACTCACGGCCCTTTCTTGGCATCCATGTTCTGTCGCGTGACATAAACAGGGCACGGGCAATTCCAGACCGAATCAGTCCAGACGTAAGCATTGAAAGTTTGCATTGGTTTGCTTACATCTTGATGTTGTTTTTTTGGTGTAAGGAATCCAGCACATTCTAGCACACTACCATACACTACCAGTATCCCAGTTGTTTGCGTCCTGTCATCAGACAGTGGCAGATTAACGCACTTGTCTCACACCCCTTGGGGTTAGAGCTGCAGCCATGATGAACATGTGGCTGGACTTAGTTCCGAAATGTTGTGCGGATTTCCAGTCCTTTCACTCCAGTTGATACTGTTCGCTTGGAAAATGCTGAAAGTCGTGTGTATTCAATGGATTTCAAGGGTATTCTCGTGCATTGGTTGATTTCTTCTGTTTGGCTGGACTGGATGTGGGTATACAGGTGGCCACAATATGGTACGGCAGGGCCCTCGGATTGAACCATGGACCTCGCGATTGCCTGTCTTTTCCCCTTGAAAGGTCCCGTAACAACTGAAAACTATGAAATTTCATCCAAACACTGAGCTTTCATTGGAATTCACTGGATATTTCACTAGGGCCAGCAGGTTTTTTTGGAGCAAACTTTGGGGCCTTGGCCACTAACCGAGGGCATGCAGGGTGGGATGCCGCAAATGCCGCAGCCGCCGATCATGCCTGGCATGCCGATGCCATTGCCCAACATGTGAGGAACTCAGGAGTTTTGCGCCAGGAACTAACTTGGAAAGTTGGGAGGATAATTACCCTTTGCTGTCATCAAACATGGTTTGCAGGAGAATCCACCATTGATAGATGATCTTTCCGGCTATAAACTTCCATTTATTGTGGATTTCTCATTGCCAATTTTGATTACCAGAGGGTAGTTGAAGAAATCACAGATCACAACTGTGGATGTGGGTGGTTTCCGGTCCAAGCTGTTTGATGCTGGAAGTACCCAACGGGTTGACCCCTGGACAACGGTTGACTGAGAGTTGCTCTCATAAGTCTTGGACTCAAAACAAAGCTGACACAATCGAACCGCTTGAAAATTGAGCGTGCCAAACGTGTTTTTTCACAACAAATCATCAGGTTGCTGTCTTTTCTCAGCTTCCAAACCTTCAAAATGACGAACATGAGATGATGATTCGCAAGTGACGGATATTTGTTCAGGGATATCTATCTATCATTCTATCTATCTATCTATCCATCCATCCATCAATCTATCTATCGATCTATCTATCTCTATCTATCTCTATCTATCTCTATCTATCTCTATCTATATCTATCTATATCTATCTATATCTATCTATATCTATCTATATCTATCTAT
>BGPT01000185.1:85004-129713 GCA_003297045.1 Symbiodinium sp. clade C Y103 | reverse complement strand
ATCTATCTATCTATCTATCTATCTATCTATCTATCTATCTATCTATCTATCTATCTATCTATCTATCTATCTATCTATCTATCTATCTATCTACATACACGTACTATCTATATACATACATACATGCATGCATGCATACACACATACACACATACACACATACACACATACAGACATACAGACATACAGACATACGGACATACAGACATACAGACATACAGACATACAGACATACGGACATACAGACATACAGACATACATACATACATACCCATGTAGCTTATAGCAAGAGTCATCCATCCCCCATCGAGTGAAAAAAAACATCCTCAACCATCAAACGGAAAACCTGGGTTTCGCCTCTGCATCAAGGTCGGCTCCCATGGGGAGTACTCCAGGCATTGGCTGAAACTGATTGGGATGTCATGAATTTGGGTCACTTCCGGGTTCGTCAATGAATTCGTCATCATCATCATCATCATCATCATCATCATCATCATCATCATCATCATTATCATCATGTTTCACATTTGTTTTGGGCCTGTGAACCGATGATAATGATGTGATATGATAACGTCATGTGCTTATAATTACATGGTGGTCTATCCTTTGTTGATGCATATGGAAAACAGACATGAAGGATGAACCCACTGCAACAGCCTGAAAGGATCTTGAGTTGATCAAAAGACTCGCAGGCTTAAGACAACTCCAACCACCGTCCATCTCTGAAAGCCGCTTGGTTGGGGAGATGGACTTGTGATGGGCCGCGTAACAGATATGATATAACCCATGGCAATGGATCTTACTAATATATTCAACAATCCCTTCCCCCATTCATATTAAACACCCATGAAATAGTCCCCAAATAGTCCCAAAGATGTGTCAACCGTATTAGACCATGCAATCTGGAAGGGATTAGTTGTCAATGAATACAATCATGACTGTATACCGTATACCTAATGATAGTTGAAGTGATAACAATAATGATAATGAATGATAATGATAATCGTTCGAAATGCTGGCATTGTCTACGTCCATTCGTCGGATCATACTACAATGATCGAGTGCTTATGATCCAAGCAGTGGTCAGGAATATCAGGTGAATTCAGGTGATATTGTAGCCATTTGTAGCCTATCAGAATCCGGAAATCTGTTGGGTTCTGGAAATTCATTAGGGATGTCGGACCCCTGGGCCAGAGATAAACTATCAGAAGATCCATTCTTGCTGGTCATGGTGATTAAGATATATGATATATGGTGTAAGATAACAGATCTAATTACGGAACACATTCATGAAATGAGTCATAATGAGTATTCATGAAATGAGTCCCGTCCCCTTAACATCATCTTTTCCCGAGAAATGTACCTTGTTTTTCCCATGAAGTGGTGTTTCCTTTATGGCACCAGCCGCCTTCTCCGAATCCGTCAGCGATCGGTTCCGCCTTTCCGGAGGTCAGAGGAGGTACATGCAGCAGATCGTCCACGGTATGAAGCCCCTCGGAGGTGGATAAAACAATGCCATGTTTACCTTCTGGAAAAGGTTGAAATCCCACCTAAATGGTGAGTCATTGGGGATGTGTTCTTATTGTTTTAGGAACAACATTCTGAAACGTAGTTGCTTTCGTTCGTTGAGTTTGAGTTAGTCCCTCATAGCTGGAAATCCTGATTCAGAAATGAGCAAATGAAATTACTCTTGGGATCCGAAAGTTCAAAGAAGTCTGAAGGATTTCAGAGTTGATGGTGGCGCGAGCCAAGTTGCTTGGTGGTTTCTTATGGTGCTTAATTTGCTTTTTCAGTGCTTGTCTCAGATGACCAAGCCCAAACTACAACTGGATTGTCAAGATTTTTTGAGATAGGTGAAACATGGATGGAAAAATGTGCCATATCATCGCCCATTGTCAATGGGAGGTTTGGGTTTGCCAATGTTTACCACGAAATCGTTGGTTGTTTCTTAAAGCCATCAATAAACCCAATTTCAGCACACATCACTCTACAAAATGTTAAAAGACCAACGCTGAGGACCAGTGACATCGGCATTGTGGCTCACAGTCTTAGCCAAGCGGTCAATGAAAGGGTCCGAGACTGAAGAAGTTTGGCATTGCAGTCAGAGTGGCTGCTGGTGAACGGTTGGTTGGTTGAATGTGTTTGTCACAAATGCAGGAATATAGCATTGATATTTGATCGGGATTCCAGTCGCTGTGAAAGGTTTCAAACCGAGTGCGTCGATGGGAAATCTGCTGGCCAAACATCTTGCCCATTCAGTGTCGTTTCTGATTCTGTTTTGCGGGCTTCATTTGAGACCCTAGAATAACCTGAATAGATAGAGCAAGAATGCGAGAGAGGATGCAACATGATGCAAGAAATGCAATGAATGGGAACTTGACACGGAGGAATTTGGATGAAAATGTTTCATATTGTTTGTCTTCAGTGTTTTTCTTTGTATATTTTTTGTATATTTTTGTATATTTTTGTCTTCAGTCTTTTTCAGTAGTTTCATATTGTTTGCGGAAGAGCTACTGCATGGTATGCTTGGGATGATTCAAACTGAGTCAGGTCCAAATGCCGGATGCCTTCCTTGCCACGGTGAAGCAGTGGATGGCATCGCGACAAGAGAACTCCTGGCATGGATTCTTTTGGGGAGCTAATGCTGTCTGAAAGCTTATGGGAAAACATGGGGAAACCACCAAATTCTAATGGTTTATGATCATTTTCTCCATTGACATCTACACTTTGGGGGAGATATACGGGTGTAGCCGGTTCAGCCCGTTTTCAGACAAGGCTATACTGTAAGCCATGTAGTAATGAGTCATCCCCAAGTCTCACAAGTTTACCCTTTGGAGGTACGACACCCCATGCCCCAAAAGTATCATTGGGCTTGCCATCAGAGCATAGAAATCTGGATTGGAAAGGCCACACCAATTTCAGGTCCACAGGTCATCGACATATTGTTCGCCATCAAGAAGGGAAGTTATGTCTTGTAGTTTTGAGGAGTCGACTCTTTCGTTTGGAAACTCCATGGAACCTAACTTGGATCCAAATGCTCTTAGCCAATCTATTCTGCCAACTGAAAATCCCATATGATCCTCTGTTTTCTGCATGGTTTTCCACTCCTTTCCGGAGAAGATGTTGGAATTTTCCCATGCAAAAAAACGGAAACGGAGACTCCGATGATCCACGGACTCCGGTTTCGGACTCCAGATCGGTGGCGGCCTCTTCACAAATGCAGCTGGCGCAGTTTATTGGACATCAAGCCTGGGTCAATCAGGCCAGTGATGCCAGTGGTTTGGTAACTTTCTTGGCGAAAGTTAGGATGGTGTTGGATGGTGCGAAAGTTTGGGACGGCTTTTTTGGTGAAGATTCCAAGTTTTTTCAGCTGTGTTTGATGATGATGTTTGGAGAATTTCAATGAGTTTTGGTGGTGAATTTGCTGATGTTTGGACAACTTCTGCGGATGTGTAGTTGTTTATTGATGATTCATCCATTCGGCATGGGGTGGTTCAGTGGACCAACCAGATGATGGATACAAGATGGGATCTACATTGGATCTACATCCCCAATACTAAATACTTGTCTGAGGGACGTCACTGATATTTGAGGCGCAGGGGATTCGGGGTGCTACAGAATAAGTCTGCCAATCTTTAAATCATGCAATCATTGCAGCTAGCCTTAAGAAAGTATGTTTAAAAGGATTTTTTTAGGTGATGTATGCCACAAGTTGATGGTACCAGAATATACTGTATGGGATTGTCTAAGAAAATGGCGCCCTTAAATGCTCAGGTTCATCATGAATTCCCCATATTTTCCCATTTGAATGGCCATTTGATGGGTCAATCCCCATGTTCAGACACCCATATGTGTGTTGTGTGTTGTTGTCACTTGCAGTAGCTGGAAACGGGCTGCCTGTTGGCATTCCACCCTTTTCAGGTGAATGCCAATTTTCAAGCCCTGCAGACTCCGGACGCGGGCCGAAAACCCAAAATTGGCCTGGCATTTTGTGAGCTACAGCATGCGTTTTGTTTTTAAGGGTAACCATCGCGGTAAACGAAGTTTAACTTTTTTTCCTGAAGAATGAGGATGTAAATGGATGTAGTCAATTTGCAAAACCACTTGAACCACGATTGTGCTTCAAAGAAAGTCACCAGAATTCTGGTTGATTACCATGGAAAACCACCAAACCCACTGGCAGATCATCATTTTCCCTGTTATTTCATGTTATTTCTCACTGAATCCCAATAAAATTGGCGGCAGTTTGCGCATCATTTTCGGACAAAACCTAAGGTTCACCAGCACCTCCAGTGCCTCCAGAGGCGTTAGCGACCTCAGGTTTCAGCGGGTAAATCCCCCCATGAGTGGAGGTTTGTAGCTGGGAAAATCATGGAAAATCATCGAACTACATGATGCATTTTCCAGCAGGCCATGCTTGATTACCGGAGGGTAACGGTCCCAGAAAACTCCAAGAATTTCGAAGGGAAAAACATGGAGAAAAACCAGCTGTGGGGGATTTTGCGAGGACATTTTTGCATATGAACCGGGTGAACAAAGCACTGGGAGCCAGCTAAGGTCTGCTGGTTTTGTTTCCAGCCAGGCCAAGTTCTGATGTTGCCTGGATTTCCTGGGTCTGCGGAACCGCTGTTTCGGATCGACATGGGTTGGCTCGGCACTAAACAGTCATTAAAACCATGTGGTGGTTTCCTAAAATGGGGGTACCCAAAAATGGATGGTTTATAATGGAAAATCCTATTAAAATGGATGATTTGGGGGTACCACTATTTTAGGAAACCCCACTTTTCTGTGTACCTGAAACCCCTGTTTCTGCGTCGTTCGGTGCCCCATTTGCCATCCATTAGCCATATGTTCTGTTTTGCAACATCGTTACTCTTGCGCTTTTTGGTTAATTATTGTTTACATATAGACTTACATATGTTTACATTCTCCCTAAAACACGTGAAATGGTGATCCCAACGCTCCCGACAGGCGAACAATCAAAGTGTTTCATATCAAGAAAGCACTCCGATGGCTGGCGATACGACTCCAACGATTCTTGGAGGTCTCAAGCTCAGGTGGGTTTTCATATTACTCATCAACTCATCTAGTGGCTCAGGATAGTTGATAAGACAACGATGATGTGAACAGCATTGAACAGCTGAGGTGAACAGCACAGTCCCGTAGATTTGATCCATAGCCGTATGGAGCCATTCAGAATTGATGTTTCCACATGTTTTTGTTTAAACGACGACATACATCGTTGGAGAAAAAATCTCAGAATTGAAAGCCAGATGATGATTAAGAATTGATCTTCCAAACATCGTTGAAACGGGATTGATGATCCTGAAATTGGATGATTTTCGATCATGTTCACCATTTTGGTGAGGCAAAACGCCAGCCCTCACGGGTGCCCAGACCCCCACCGTGGTCCCCTCGGACTCCTACGGGTTCTCGGGCCCTGCGCCCACCGTGACGGAGCGGCAGCCGACGCAAACGCAGGCCTGGATGGAAAATCACAAGTTGTTGTTGGCTAAAATTTGGATGTTTTTTCCCATACTTTGGCTGAGTACATCCTAGACTTTCCCCGTTTTGTGTCTCATTCACATCCTTTCAACTCTTAAAGCCACATTTTCCGAATTTATGCAGGTTTAATGCCAGTCGTTCCTCACTCAAATCCAGTGTATCTATCTACAATGCATAAACCGCAATGTTCCCTACACATTTTTCCTATAGTTTCCTTCGATTTTTCAACATGTTCCCGAGATTTTCCCACCAGTTCCAGCATTTTTGGCAGGTGCCCAGCAGCGTGGCCACCTCGTCCCTGCGCACCGAGACACTGCGCAGTCGGACCCTGACGCAGCCAACGGAGACAGCGACAACCTCGGAGCGTTGGGGAAGCCCAGTGGGGTGTTTGAAAATAGATAATGTGGGTAAAACAAGAATAAACCTAGCATGACTGGGAATGGTTTATACCACCTATAAAAATGGTGAAATTGAGGGATGGTTTATTCTACGATACCTAGGGTTGATCATTGATGGTTGATAGATCATATTGTAGATAATCCTATTGAATCCTATTGATATATTGTTTGGAGATTACTGCCCATGCCATGCAGCAACAGGCGATGCAGCAAGCCCAACAACGTCCTGCAGCGCAGCAAGCCACGCAAGCCCAACGGGCAGAACAGACAGCCAGACTTATGGCCGAACAGCAGGCAGCCAACAAGCTGAAGCAAACAGGCAAACCCAACAACTTGCTGCAGACCAACAAGCCGCGCAAGATGCTGCAGCAAGGGCACAGCAGCAAAAATTGCACAAACAACAGGCAGAACAGAGAGCCAGACTTATGGCCGAACAGCAGGCAGCACAACAAGCTGAAGCAAACAGGCAGACCCAACAATGGGCTGCACCCCAGCAAGCTGCGCAAGCAACGTGGCAACAGGCCGAACAGCAGGCAGCACAACAAGCTGAAGCAAACAGGCAAGCCAAGGAACGTGCTCAAGACCAACAACGTGTTGCAGCCCAAAAAGAAGCCACAAATGCTGCAATAGAGGCAGAGGAAGACGTCAGGTTGGCAAAGTTCCAGGCAGAAACAAGAGTCAAACTTGCAGAGCTGCAGACCCGACCGCCTGTCAAGGGGAGACCAGATGGCAGTCAACGACCTCCTGAACCAGCATGGCTGGGTTCCGTGCGTGGGTGTGTTTCACATTGTGCATGCTGCTTACCACAAGTTTTTAGCGGTTGTTTTGTTCCACTATGAGGCCACCAAAGAGAGCGATCGGCGAGGTACCTTCCTCATATGTGTGAGCAAGCATTGAGTTTTGGTGCTCAGTGCTGGAAATCAAGCTCCAGGCAANTGAGGCCACCAAAGAGAGCGATCGGCGAGGTACCTTCCTCATATGTGTGAGCAAGCATTGAGTTTTGGTGCTCAGTGCTGGAAATCAAGCTCCAGGCAAACGACATGGAACCTAATGCAAAGCGGGCTGCTGCAAAGCAAGAAGGTAGCCCTTCTAAGGCCTGCGTTGAAATACTACAATGGTGGTGAACCAGTTCATTCCCNCATGGAACCTAATGCAAAGCGGGCTGCTGCAAAGCAAGAAGGTAGCCCTTCTAAGGCCTGCGTTGAAATACTACAATGGTGGTGAACCAGTTCATTCCCGCAAGCTCCTGCGAAGGGTTTTTCCCAAAGAACAACTATCAAATTCATCTACATAACATCTCTTTCTCATATCATCTTCATATACACCTCATACAAAACATATACAGCATCATCTACATCATCTACATCATCTACATCTACATCTACATCACCTACACCATCTACATCATCTACATCATGTATACATCATCTATATCATCAACATTNCATCTACATCATCTACATCTACATCTACATCACCTACACCATCTACATCATCTACATCATGTATACATCATCTATATCATCAACATTTACATCAGGAGTTAAGACTCAGGAGTTCTTACTCAGGAGTAATTACTCAGGAGTTAAGACTCAGGAGTTAATACTCAGGAGTTATGACTCGGGAGTTTTTACTCAGGAGTAAATTACTCAGGAGTTATTGCTCAGGGGTTTTAACTCAGGAGGAAATCACTCAGGAGTTCTTACTCAGGAGTTACATACTCAGGAGTTACTACTCAGGAGTAAGTTCTCAGGAGTTAGTTCTCAGGAGTTAAAACTCCTACCAAAAACTCCTACTTCTCAAGTTCTTCTAATTCNGGCGGGGCAGTCAAATGCAGGGTTGCGAAACGCAACCCTTTCGCACGAAATGAGGGTCGATGTGCAAAAACTGAGGTAAAATTGCGATTTTGAAATCGTCCCAGGCGACAGGGTCGATGTGCAAAAACTAAGGCAAAATTGCGATTTTGAAATCGTTGTTTTGTCCCCGCGCAACCCTTTCACACGAAATGAGGGTCGATGTGCAAAAACTGAGGGAAAATTGCGATTTTGAGATCTCAGATGCAACCCTTTCGCACAAAATGAGGGTCAAAGTGCAAAAACTGATGTAAAATGCGATTTGGATGTGTCTCTGTCCAAGCTTATGCGTGTCAACGCTCTTCTGTGTAAAAGCTTCTGTGTGTGCACGCTTTCCTGTGTAAAAGTTCTTGTGTGTAAGCGCTCTTCTGTCTGAAAGCTCCTGTGTGTCAAGATGTCTGTGTGTAAACGCTTTTCTGTGTAAAACCTTTTGTGTTTACACGTGTCTTGGTGTAAACGCTTTTCTGTGTAAAAGCTCCTGAGTGTAAACGTGTCTTGGTGTAAACGCTCTTCTGTGTAAAAGCTCCTGTGTGTAAACACCTCTGTGTCTACTAGCTTTTCTGTGTGAAAGCCTCTGTCTGTAAAGGCGTCTGTGTGCAAAAGCTTTTCTGTGTAGAAGCTTCTGTGTGAAAGAGTTCTTTGTCTAAATGCGTATGTGTGTACACGCCCTTCTGTGTAAAAGCTCCTGTGTGTAAAAGCTCTTGCATGTGTGTAAACGCTTTTCTGTGTGTAAAAGCTTCCGTGTGTAAACGCTTTTCTGTGTCAAAGCTCGTGTGTGTAAATGCTTTTCTGTGTAAAAGCTCCTGTGTGTGAACGCCTCTGTGTGTCAAAGCTTTTCTGTGTAAAAGCTCCTGTGTGTAAACGCCTCCTGTGTGTAAAAGCTTTCGTCTGTGTGAAAGAGTTCTCTGTATAAACGTGTCTGTGTGTAAACGCCTTTCTGTTTAAAAGCTCCTGTGGTGTCTTGGTGTAAACGCTCTTCTGTGTAAAAGCTCCTGTGTGTAAACGCCTCACACACATTTTCGAGAAGACACACTTTCGAGGACACACATTTGCGCACTGTGTGTAAAGCTCTTCTGTATAAAAGCTGCTGTGTGAAAGAGTTCTCTGTATAAACGTGTATGTGTGTACACGCCCTTCTGTGTAAAAGCTCCTGTGTGTAAACGCGTCTGTATGTAAAAGCTCTTCTGTGTAAAAGCTCCTCTGTGTAAACGCGTCTGTGTGTCAAAGTTTCTCTGTGTAAACGCTCTTCTGTGTGAAAGCTCCCGTGTGTCACCGTGTCTTGGTGTAAACGCGTTTCTGTGCAAAAGCTTCTGTGTGTAAAGTTTTTTGTGTGAACAGAGTTCTCTGTGTAAACGTGTCTGTGTGTAAACGCGGAACACACATTTTCTAGGTCACATTTACGCAGAAGCACATTTGCGAAACTATGTGCTGCAAGAACGTTCAAGAGATTGACAAGGCTGGCATCAGATGTTAAGTGTTACTGAATCTTTTTGCAGGATCAAAACATTGCAAACCGTACTTCACATCAGGAATCGGATGAAAACGGTCATTTTTGAGTCCTTGATTTTTTTTAAAAAAAAATCAGAGACTCAAACAGGGTATTTGCGTCAAAATCATGGCGACAAACAGTTGAATTTCCGTTGTCGGCTCAAGCCACGTAGTGCTTGAACAGGCTCACATTGTCAGAATTGCAGTTTGATTTGCACGGGTCTTCTTCCTTTTTTTTGCTTCATTTCAGAACGCATTGAGCACGTGGCACAGTATCATGCATGTCGTCTGATTGTCGTACGTTGAAACAGAGCACAGGGTGGACGGTGAACTGAACCCACGCTGGTTGTGACCGCAAGTCGTGCGAAACAATCAGCTGTCACAGATCACGCAAGAGTTGTCATTCATCGTGAGTTCACCGACATCAATCATCATATCATTCATTGTCATTCATTCATCATCATTCACCTACCGCTTTCTTGTTTTCTTCTTCTTCCCAACTCTTTTTGTCTACTCCCTCCTGCGTTCCTTTCGGGCCACACTGTCGTCTAGTTTTTTGTAGACTGCTGCCGTGGTTGTTCACCTCAAATCGTTGACACCTCTTCCACAGAAGGCCTGAATTCCACCTTGTTGCAATCCTGTCCCAGCCTCCTAGTTTTCAGGCGCCACCTCCTCCGAATGCGTGGGCCCTCAGCTATGGTTGTCAGTGTCCGCAGATAGTTCATTTGGACAGGTCGGGGCATGGTCATGGCTATAGATTGTTTGTTTGCCATTGCTGCAAGTAGCACACCGAGATTTGCTTGTATGGTTGTGATGTTCAGGTGGCAGGTGGTGCAGTGCCGATGACAGCACAACATGCGGCAAATGCTGAAGCATCACCCCGACCACCTGTCAAGGGGAGACCAGATGGCAGTCAACGACCTCCTGAATCAGCATGGCTGGGTTCGGTGTGTGGGTGTGTTTCACATTGTGCATGCTGCCTACCACAAGTTTTTAGCATTGTTTCGTTCCACTGTGAGGCCACCAAAGAGAGCGATCGGCGCATGGAACCTAATGCAAAGCGGGCTGCTGCAAAGCAAGAAGGTAGCCCTTCTAAGGCCTGCGTTGAAATACTACAATGGTGGTGAACCAGTTCATTCCCCACAACATTGTGTGGGGTTCTTGTTTTTGCTTTGCACCTCCCGCCTCCTCCTCCCGACTCCCACGTCCTCCCTCCTCACGCAGCATTGTCACACACAACTCTCACACATACAGCATTGTCACATACAACTCTCACACATACAACATTGTCACACACACCTCTCACACATACAACATTGTCACATACAACTCTCACACGTACAACATTGTCACACACAACTCTCTCACACACAACATTGTCACGCACAACTCTCACATATACAATGTTGTCACACACAACTCTCTCACACACAACTCTCACACACAACATTGTCACACACAACTCTCACGCATACAACATTGTCACATACAACTCTCACACATAAAACGTTCTCACATACACCTCTCACACACACAACATGGTCACACACACACAACTCTCTCACACACACACAACATTGTCGCACACAACTCTCTTACACACAACCTTGTCACACACAGCTCTTTCACACACAACATTGTCACACACAACTCTTTCACACGCGACATTGTCACACACAACTCTCTCACACACTACAGTGTCACACATACAACTCTCACACACAACTCTCTCACAACTCTCTCACACACAACGCTTTCACACACAACTCTCTCACACACAACATTGTCACACCTTCGTTTTGCGTGGCAGGCGTGGCACTTAGGGCACTGGGCAGGGTCTGGTGACGGCCTTGGCCGGCGCTGGTGTCCGTGTGGCGCCGCGCCTCTTTTGCATGGCAGGCGTGGCACGTGGCGACATCTGCCTTCGTTTTGTGTGGCAGGCGTGGCGCTTGGTGACATCTGCCTTCGTTTTGTGTGGCAGGCATGGCACTTACGGCACTGGGTTGGCTCTAGTGACGGCCTTGGTCGGCGCTGGTGTCCGTGTGGCGCCGCGCCTCTTTTGCATGGCAGGCGTGGCACGTGGCGACATCTGCCTTCGTTTTGTGTGGCAGGCGTGGCACTTGGTGACATCTGCTTTTGTTTTGTGTGGCAGGCGTGGCACTTACGGCACTGGGTTGGCTCTGGTGACGGCCTTGGTCGGCTGGTGTCCGTGTGGCGCCGCGCCTCTTTTGCGTGGCAGGTGTGGCACATGGCGACATCTGCCTTCGTTTTGTGTGGCAGGCGTGGCGCTTGGTGACATCAGCTTTCGTTTTGTGTGGCAGGCGTGGCACTTACGGCACTGGGTTGGCTCTGGTGACGGCCTTGGTTGGCGCTGGTGTCCGTGTGGCGCCGCGCCTCTTTTGCGTGGCAGGCGTGGTACATGGCCACATATATGTGTCTTGATTTTGTGTGGCAGGCGTGGCACTTATGGCACTGGGCTGGGTCTGGTGACGGCCTTGGTCGGCGCTGGTGTCTGTGTGGCGCCGCGCCTCTTTTGCATGGCAGGCGTGGCACGTGGCGACATCTGCCTTCGTTTTGTGTGGCAGGCGTGGCACTTGGTGACATCAGCTTTTGTTTTGTGTGGCAGGCATGGCACTTACGGCACTGGGTTGGCTCAGGTGACGGCCTTGGTCGGCACTGTGTGGCGCCGCGCCTCATGACAGGCGTGCCACTTGGCGACATCTGCCTTCGTTTTGTGTGGCAGGCGTGGCGCTTGGTGAAATCAGCCTTCGTTTTGTGTGGCAGGCGTGGCACTTACGGCACTGGGTTGGCTCTGGTGACGGCCTTGGTCGGCGCTGGTGTCCGTGTGGCGCCGCGCCTGTTTTGCGTGGCAGGTGTGGCACGTGGCGACATCTGCCTTCGTTTTGTGTGGCAGGCGTGGCACTTGGTGACATCTGCCTTAGTTTTGTGTGGCACTTTCACACGCAACTCTTTGACGGATTGTCACACACACAAACCTTTGACACACAGCGCTTTCACATACAACTTATACGTACACAACTCTGTCACACACAACTTTTTCACGCACAGACCCTTGTCACACACAACTCTTTGACACACAACTTTGACACACACAGAACTTTTGCACACAACTCTTTCACACACACGCAACCTTGTCACGCACAACTCTTTCACATACAGCCTTGTCACACACAACTCCTTGACACACAACTTTGTCACACACAGCACTTTCACGCACAACTTACATACAACTTTGTCATACACAGCACTTTCACACACAACTCTTTCACACACACAACTTTGTCACAGACAGCTCTTTCACACAGAACCCTTTCACACACAACCTTTTCACACACAACTCCTTGACACACAACCTGGTCACGCACAGCACTTTCACACACAATTCTTTCACATCTGTTTGGTGCTTCTNACAACCTGGTCACGCACAGCACTTTCACACACAATTCTTTCACATCTGTTTGGTGCTTCTTGGAAGGAGTTGACTTGTGGGGTTATCCGGTCCTGTAATTTTTTGTAGACTGCTGCCGTGGTTGTTCACCTCAAATCGTTGACTTGAATGCTGCGACAATGTGTCCAAGGTGTCACTACCACCCCCACCACCTCCACNACCTCTTCCACAGAAGGCCTGAATTCCACCTTGTTGCAATCCTGTCCCAGCCTCCTAGTTTTCAGGCGCCACCTCCTCCGAATGCGTGGGCCCTCAGCTCTGGTTGTCAGTGTCCGCAGATAGTTCATCTGGACAGGTCGAGGCATGGTCATGGCTATAGATTATTTGTTTGCCATTGCTGCAAGTAGCACACCAAGATTTGTTTGTATGGTTGTGATGTTCAGGTGGCAAGCGGTGCAGTGCCGATGGCAGAGGTCTGGTCTTCTTCAGCTTCAATGCTTGCCGGTCTCCAGTAGTCACATTCTTTGCCAGGTGGGACCAGCACTGATGGGGAGTGTTCCCAAAGGAGCAAAGCCAAAGGCAACATTCAGCAGACCAGCGGAGGACCATGGATTGGACAGTTCCAAGCAACACATTTGGAAGTGTGCATGTGTGTGTGTGTGCTTTTGTGTGAGGAGCCCCAAGAATCTCCACCATCTCCGGTGGAGGCTGATCCAGAAGAGGCTGGGTGAATTACTTTTTCTCTGATGATGTTCTGGAAATGTGTATGTGAGCGTGGAGCAGGAAGCGAGATCGCACAAGAAAAAGAAAAGGCACACCGATCAAAAGGAGGCCAGAAACAGGCTTATATTTGAAGCAGCTGTGAGTCACCGACCCACCCGAGCAGAAGAAGAAAAGAAAACGAAAGGAAAAGAAGGAAAAGAAGTGAAAACTGAAAAGTGAAAAGGGCTAAAAGGTCTCCTGCGTTCCTGATGAGCCAACGTCATACTTTGACTTTGCCCGCATTGTTTTCAAGAGCCGAAGTCGTTTCTGAAAACACCTGTGCAGATCAGGAAAAAAAACGTCAGTTGACTTCAGTGCAACAGTGTGGGGCAGCAGCACAGCTTGTCAGGGGGCAGACAGGGTCAGTGTTTGTATTGGTGCAACGTATTGAAATCAGGGTCTATCTTGCCTCGAGCTGCGACAGCAAGGCGACCGATGGAAATATTGCAGGCCATGTTTTGTGCTTAGAAAAGTCTCGGTCAGCATAAGAGTTTGCTCTTTCTGTTTTTGCTTTTGAGCTTTCCGAAACGCTCTTGATGCTACACTCTCAATTTTCTCATGGAACATTCCGTCGCGCTCTTGACTCCAACACGCTCTTGATGCTATGCTCGGAACTTGTGAATTTGCAGTGTTTTGTTCCTATGAGTTTTGTGTTTTGGTTAGAACATAATCACCATGTTTCCACTCTTCACATCGCACATCAATTCTACCTTTCGTCCACCCCCCTCTCAAATTTACATTTTATGCAGCAGCGGGCAGTGCCTGAACCAGTCTCCGCAGCCAAGTCCGCCAGAGTCGTCCGTTCCTTGGTTGTGCTGGGCAAGGTTATTGCTCTATCATCCGGCAACTAGTTGCGAGGCTGCTGCTGCTGTTGCTGCTGCTGTTGCTGCTGCTGTTGCTTGTGCCAGAAGCCTGCTGCCAGGCAGGCTGCTGCTGGAAGGCTGCTGCTCCTGCTGCTGCTGCTGCTGGAGGCTGCTGCTGCTGCTGCTGCTCTTGCTGCCGCCACATTGCTGCTGCTGCTGCTGCTGGAGGCTGCTGCTGCTGCTGCTGCTGCTGCTGCTGTTGCTTGTGCCAGAAACTCTTCTTCCCTTACGCGCTCCCCTTGCGTCGGCCGGGGTCGGCGGATATTGATAATGCATATATTGACATGTTGTCTGACTGGGGTGACAAACGATCGAAGCTAGTTGATTTATCATAGATGGGGATTGTTTTCGGGCATTTGGGATTTCATTGGCCGTCTACAGTATTTCCCCACCTGCCAGGTGAGGGTCACTAGATTTTATCAGAGTCCATCGCCCGCCGCCGCCACCTCCGCCGCCTCCTCTGCCGGACTTCAACCGTACTGCCAGATCCCAGTGGGCACTGCCGGATTGCAGTCGCGAGCTCCAGATCGCACTGGGCACTGCCGGGCATCAGTCGCGAGCTCCAGATCTCAGTGGGATCCCAGTGCGCACTGCCGGACTTCACCGCAAGCTCCAGATCCCAGTGGGCACTGCCGGACTTCAGTTGCGACTGCCAGATCCCATTGACCGCCAGAAAGAATGTCAGATAGAATGCCAGAAAGAATGCCCGATAGAATGCCAGAAAGAATGCCAGATAGAATGCCAGAAAGAATGCCAGATAGAATGCCAGAAAGGATGCCAGATAGAATGCCAGATAGAATGCCAGATAGAATGCCAGAAAGAATGCCAGATAGAATGCCAGCAATGCCAATTAGCATGCCAGAAAGAATGTCAGATAGGATGCCAGAAAGAGTGCCAGAAAGAATGTCAGATAGAATGTCAGAGCATATGTCGGAGAAAATGTCAGATGGAATGCCAAAAGGAAGAGGAGGAGAGGACAACTCTGATGAAATCTAGAGACCGCAGGTCTCTAGATTTCATCAGAGTTGTCTTCTCCTCCTCTTCCCTGCCAGAAAGTTTTGCCAGAAAGAATGTCATAATCTGTATCACACTCATGGTGGGGATCACTCGAAGCCAAGTAGTTGTAGGATTTGTGTGGGATTTATATGGGATGAGGTGATGCGACACCAGTGAGATGTTGGTTGGTTAAGCCACCCAGTTCGATGTATTTACCATACTTCCTAGTTGATGACTGGTTGGTTTGAGATCGTTTTTATTTTCCATCCTTGCCTGGGGATGACAGATCCCCATTGACTAAGACTGTTCACAGCGGTTGAACTGCTAAACCAATGTTGGTTGATGACTAGATCGGGGATTTTACTCGCCAATATAGTGGGGATTATCATATTCCATAAATCTCTCGTGAAAATGAGATGTAACATGATGTAACCCAAAGATAAGGCCTTGGTGAACCAATCAAAAGGGGCATCAAGAGGCCTCGGGATATCACCAAGAAATGAGGATACGACCCTCAAAAGTTGAGAGAATCAACCGGGGAATTCAACAAACCCCAGAACTGCCAACATCAAAGTTTTATCCAATCCCGGTGTTCAAAGAAATCGCTAGTAAAGCCTCATTTAAGTCAATCCCAGGTGATTAAATTTTATCATTTTTTTCCAAAAGTGTCCAAAAGTCAAAAAAACAATCACTATCACATTTTTTACGGAACAGTAATCATTCAAACAGCTGATTTCATCACTATTTCGCTACTTTGAAGGAACCAACATGGATTTGTCATGGTTTGTCGGAAAAAAGGGTCCCTCCAAATTCCCGATTGTATCGCCATTTGGGGGTATCCCCTATTGTCAGACAGACCCATATTCCAGAAAACTCTGAAACAAAATGCCATCCCCTGAGTGGAATTTATAGGGACCCCGCACTACTCCCATACTATTCCGATATTCCCAACAACGATGTTTTTGAATTAGTACACTATGAATTTAAAGCCCATAACATAGATTCATCATGATTCATCTAAATTGCTATAGATATGTATAGATTGATATTGAATAACCAACAAAAGCCATGGATGACCCAGCCCCAGGTTCCGGAACCAAACCGCGGCCACCACCCCCGGAGTTCACTTATGAACCAACGGAGCTGGAACCTCCGGTGCCGGAGGTGGGATCCCCGAAGTTAGCGGGAAATCATCGAAGTAACTGGGGGTTTTCTCCATGACATTCAAGAGATATATTTGTATATATTTATATGATTTTATAGGTCGTTGATGTTGACTTACAACTTCGAATATTGTGAGATGTTGACGTTTTCCTTATTTCGGAGTGTTTGAGAGAATACCTGAGGTGTGGAAAAATATCTAGAGTTTCTAGCTCGGCTCTACAATATAGGGAATAGTTTTTATTGTCCGATTTGAAAATTTGAGGAGATGTTTGCAAGTATGTCATTCACACACCAAAATTCAGGTTTTGAAATAACGATCATGTTCTTCAGGTTGGATGTTTTGGGCCAGTTGAAGGCGGTCCGGTCACACTACTGTTGCCAGTGGCTCGACGAAGGTAGTTAGCTCGCCTTAGGGATTTGCTGCTAGTAACTGTTAGGTTTATTGCCATCTCCATTTGAAAATATTTGAACATATTTGGAAACTTCCTTGAAACTGTTCAGTTTCCTGCTTCCATGAGCTCAAGTCAACTTCACCTGCAGATTCCCGAGTTCACAAACGAAGTCGACTGAAGCAGCGCAACCTCCCGGCTTGCAATGGCGCTGCCAAGCGAATCGCTTGAATCCCCATGGTCTGGGCCCAAGCCGTTCAGTTCAGAAAAAAACCTCCCCAAAGTTTCCCAGAGATTCAAAAGTTTGAAACATCAGCCCAAAAAGGTGGCTTCCGTGGTGCTCACTCATGGTGATGCTCGAGGCCTTTGAAATACCCCCGGGAAACCGTTGTGGATGTAGGGGATGAGAACACATATGACTGGGACCCTAAGAAAGGGTGTGTTTAATGCGAATTGGGGATGGGAGTAGACGGGACCACAGAATATTGGGCATGTCCATTTGGTTGGGGATTTCAAACATGTTGAATAAGCTTCCCATCCTAAAGTGTGATGATGACTCATGATTAGTGAGGTTCAAACCGCCAGGGGGAAAACTGGTGAACTAAGCCAAAGCAACATTGGTGGCCACCCTCCAATTTGAGGGTTGAATGCTAAAAATGACCCCCTTTGTTTGGCCATTTGTTCAGAGTATGTAAACCCCAATGTTTATCCAACTAGACAAGGGGCAAAAACGGTGGACGGATCATTTCACAAGTTCTATGGTGAAGACAGGGAAGACTTGGCAGGTAGCTCATTTCTGGACCATCGATTGGTTTGGTTTCTTTTTTGGAGTTATTCAGGGCCCATTGGGCCCAATGCATCCACATCATTTTGGTCATTCACTGATTGACTCGCTGGTTTCTTCTGAAAATTGAATACCCCAAAATCGAGTGTGCTAGAAACTCACTTGTTGACCATTGGAAACGGCCGTTTTTTGGAGAATATCTCTTTGTTGGACAAGCCCAAAAATATCTAGCCATGTCATGGCTATATGCAAGCCGTCAATACCCCATGAAATCCCATGATTCCCACGATTTTTATTGAGGTAACATGGTGATAGCATGAATCATGGATGACTATATACTTTCATATACAGATATATACAATATCTATTAGAAAGTACTGCCATTAAATCCTATGTTTTCCACATGTTTGTAGAAGCCCAGTTGGTTTTTTTTGACAGCCCCTTTCGTGCGGATAGGCAGCCATCTTGGCCATTTGGGCCGTGTGGTACATCGTACGACGGATGACCAAGTCTGAGGAACGGAGAGTTCGCGGAAGATTTTTCTTGGGAAACTACGGTATGTGGATGGAATTATGGTAATATTCAGGGATGGTTTATGATGGGGTTTAACACATTATGATATCAATGGAACCATATTGGCATCATCAATAGGATATAAATGATTATAGATCGACATATAGCGGGAAGAAGCAACAATATCTGATATGGATAATATGTCTGGATGAACTTCATCATGACCTCACGTCGGTTTGAGGGTAAGGATATACAGGGAATCATCCCCAAATGTCCGCAAGTTTCAGCTGCGTTCAGGTTCGTGAATTGTTGTAATTCAGCTTCATGAATGGAATATGGGGTTTGTCAAAAAATGGGGTATACCTTCAAAAATGGCTGTTTTCAGTGGGAAAATGATGATATACCATTGGATTTAGGGGTGCCCCCTTTTCAGACAAACCCATACATGTGATATAAGCAACAAACATGGGGTATGTCCGTAAATGGGGTATGACCCAGCAATTTAAAAATTATGATAACCCATCGGAATTCAGGGTACTGTGGGTACCTTATTTTCAGACACACGCATATTGTCGAGAAACTGTGTTGTATATGATGTTCATTTTATGTTGGGAAAGAGAAGATTTGTTGGGGCTGTTGGGGTCATGAGTATGGGTCATGAGAGTTGTGACAAAAATTGAATTTGTGGACGGTGTCATCTTATCGTTGATGGACACTGGAGTCTCTTTCTGAAACACCAAAAATGTTGAGAAAATCACTTTCCTGCAGGACCTTTCAGTTGGGGAAACCCGAAAAAAGTGCAGCTGATTCGAACCGCATCTGCTCCAGGCGCGCGAAAAGTCACTGCCCGCTACAATCACTGAGGAGGTCTCTGGGGATCTTTCACCAACAGTACTCCCATCCCAATGTCAAACACCCCGCAGAAACCATGGTGGATCTAGGAGATCAAACCACATATGACTGGGACCCAGCTGGGGTGGATGTCTTGGTCCATGTTTTGCAAGAAGTTCTTCGGGGCTGTTTCCGGAACCCAGGCCATACCTTTTCGGAGATTTGGTGAAAATCTAGGTTTCAATCCTTTCAGTTGCACTGCTGTTAGAGATTTTGGGCCATTGCCATGTCCCAGAAATTTAGATGGAGAAATCACAATCAATCATGAGATTTGTTCTTTTGTTCTCATATTTTTTAGACAAACCCATATTGGGTTTGTTTGAAATAGGGTACCGTACCACAAAATCCAGTGCTTTATCGGCATTTCCCCTTTTGATGCCGGTTCTCTCTCATGATATCCCCATTCTGATTGGTATTGATTCCATTGTAACTGAACCACGGTGAAGAAAGAAGATATCCCCATGATATCCCCATGTTTGGGGATGATTTCGACCATGCTGTGGCCACAAAGAACGACATCGCCGCCACCGCAGTCGACATCGCCGCATTTGGTGGTGACCAATGCTTCTCCCTGCGGGCCGTTGGGTGTCTCATCCCGCATGGGAACTCAGCGGCACAGATTGGGATCCGGGCTGGCTGCTTGTTCGATACCATTGATGTCAGACCTATCAGACCTACACTTCGAGGAGTTTTCAAGACATTGACCTGGAATCCCAAAAATGTGGATCTATCGCATGTCTGAGATGTGCCTAAGAATGGCACACTTGATGGCCCCAATGTACAAAATCAGGGTTTGGCACAGGCCAGGATGACGTCTCACACTAGATACATGTTAAAGAAGCGGTGTCAATGTATACATAAACATTGTCTATGTTATGTACTGGTCCGTGGTCCAATATATGTATGATATTTACATATATTACAATATAAATTGATATATATATATACATCATACATCATATATCAATATACAATATATATATATATGATACATATATATATATATGATACACACATATATATATATATATATATGTATCATATATACAATCAATGTTCTATGTTGTATGAATAGCTATAGTACCCGAAAAGATGAACCATGAAACCCCGCACAAAAAGGGACACATTACTTGTCTATCTGTTTGGGGCTTACTATACAATATATACACGTATCTGGATTAATGACAATGACCTCACTGTGACCTCACTGGAATGATGGTTAGAAAGAGGGATTGTCCATTTTCAGGTTAGTGAATCATTCTGATTCATCCAGATGTATATATATATATATATGTATATATATATATATACATATCCCCATATTACATTCGATGCATCCCCGTTCTCCAAATCACAGCAGGGGAATGGTCGTTCGAGGTTCAGACAACGTTGAGCCCGTGGAGTTTGACAGCGGAATTTGTCATGGCTCTTGGCTTTGTGTCTCAGCTGAAAAAAGCGCCTGGGGATGGGTAGATGGATTTTTGTTGGGTAAATCAGGGTATTTATCAATATTTCGTATATTGTATGTGATGTACTGGATTATCCATTGTATGTTATTATACATGTATACATATATATATGTATATAAATATATATATACATATATATGTATACATATGTATACAGTATATATTATTATTATAGAGAATTATGGTAGAGAACTAAGGAAAATCAACTACCTTGCACTTTATGTCTTGATCCACTCATGTGCAGATTGTTTTTTAGACCTTTTTTCGCTCAGGACCTTTTTTGTCGAGTGTTGTTTTCCCCTCTGAAGGAGGTTGTTTTCCTTGATGATCTGAGCGCTTGATTGGTCCGTTTCATTTTTGCAACTTGCAACCGGCTTGTTGCTTGTGTTGTGACATGTTCCGTATACTGATGCATCAAATGTATACGTATATATATATACACATTATATCTACTGATGTATATACAAATCTATTGGTCGATACTAGTTGAGTCACGAATGGAGGTTTGGATGTCTTGGAAAGTTGCAAAAGCCCTCGCCGACCCAAAAATCATGTTTTTAATAGTTCTGAAAGCTCGGATCGTCCCAAACATTGAGATGTTTGTTGTGTTTTTTAATGGATATCCGAGGACATCTGCAGTGTAAGATTCCGATGGTGTTTGGATGTGTGTTGGGGTGTGAGATTTACCAGGGTGCTTCCATGATCATTTTATCTGGAATATGTGTGTCGAGGTGTCCATTTTTGTCGTTATCATGGCTGCCATGACCCATGTGGGATCCTCAGGTGTGCACAAGCCGACCTACGTGTGCACCTCAGAGCCCGGATTGGTGATCTGTTTGTTATTTCTGGTTGTAAACCATCCCAGTTTTTTGGGGGAGATTACAGCAGTTTCTTTGTTGATTTTGTTGTGGTGTTCAGCGAAAATGTCCTCATCAAAGCCCCATTGTTCCTCCCCAACATCCAACTTTCACAGCTGAAATCCACCAATTCTGCTTTTGTCAGCCATATTCTGAGGAGCCTGACCGGATGCAAAGTGGCAAGTATCCACTGGCCGAACACCTTCATCAGAGGACCAGCGGGCAGCGGGCAATGCTTTTTTTTCCTAAGCTCCAGAAATGACATGTTTGGATTCAATCTCTCAAGATACAACTAGCTAAGCATTGGCTTTATATGCAGATGGATGATGATGGATTAATCATCTGAAATGTTTGGTGGCATATATCGCATGATCCTGCTTTTGGAGAACATCACGTGTTTGCAGTGTATCTTTGTGGTGCGATTAAAAAGACAACATGTTAAGCTGATACCTTGAAACTTGGGAGGAAACGTCTTTGGGAATGGCGTCTACAGCTGCGATTCCGTGACTGCGTTGGGTTCTGAGAAAGAACCATGAAAAATGGTGAAGAAGATCGGGGTTTCCTGAAATGGGGGTACCCCCAAATGGATAGTCTATAATGGAAATCCAATTGAAAGGGGTGATTTTGGGGGTACCCCCCATGACTTGGAAACCTCCATATAAGGTGAAAGGCTGGATGATCATTGCTGTTGTTGAAGTGTTGTTTTGTCGACAGGGAAGGGATTGATTGGAGCATTTTAAGGCCTGCGTTTGTGCGGGATGGAGCAATCTTGACCACTTCTGGAATTGCTGGTGTTTGTAGTTGGTGTTTTCCATGTATCATCTAGTTGCCGTCCTAGATCGACCCTCTCATGGCCTCTTGTGTCTATTGTTTTACCTGAATGAGACCTGTGAGACCTGGGACTTGGACGAATGTCTTGTCTTTGAAAGTTCTGCTGTTGGGCTCCTGTCCATTTTGATGCTCGAGACCAGAGCGGTTTCCAACTGTTCAGTCTCAGGACATCCCGGCATCCTCGTTTGACTGTTAGATGTGGTGGATTCAGCTGAAGTCCAGACCCAGAACTACCATCAACATTGAATCAACATGCAACCTACAGCTATTTTTCTCAGGTTTGTCCAAGAACAGTACTGAGATGTACTGAGTAAGTACTCCTCAAATTGAATGGTTTATTAGATTCTTTGGCCATACAATGCGGTACAAACCATTCAGAAACCATCTAGTCAAAATGATTCCAACTTATCAATCCCACAATTGATGGTCATACCAGCCTCTTGTCACAGAGCTACCCTCCATGTGTGGACCGTGGCTCCAGGTGTCGGCAGATAGCGTCTACTTCGGATGTGAGCAAGATCGCTACTACCACGTGGGAACAGCCGGTGACCCAAGAGATGGTTTTTGTTGGGCGGGCAAAGGGGCTCCTTGATGAGGAAAGATACGAAAAGCCAGTAGGATGTCTGAAATACTTTTAAGATTTGAGATACAACGGAACTTTAATGACCCTGGGGACCACTTCAGCCACTGGAGGTATTCAAGGTGGGCTGAGTTGGTGCCTGCGCTGAGGTTGAACGCTACATTTCCAGTTCTGTGATTTCTCTTCTGAGGCTGGCTGAAGTCGTGCCACTTGACAAAAGGGGTCATCAAGAAATCCCATGAGAATGGAGTGCACTCTGGTAATCAAGCAGTCATTGGATTGGTTAAAGGGAGAGTTTACAGGAAACCTCCATGTTTCATAGGAAAAACCATGGTTTCCTGTAGATTTTCCCTTAAACCAATCCAATCAAACAGTTGTGAAACATGGCAATTCGCAATCCACCATTCAGATGGACCATGATTTTCCCAGCGAACTAAACCTCGATTCCAGGCATGCATCTGCGGACAATATGTTGGAGCCTCAGGATGCTCCTAAGCTGGAGGATTTTTTCGTGTTTGGAAGTCATCAAAAGCCCTTGATGGTTGGAATGGTCATACCATGTCATGGTTCAATGGATTATAATGGATCATGATGGATTCTAATGGATTGCATGTCTCCCCAGAGTGGTTTGTCAAACCCCAATCTGTGGGACACGCCTATATGCCCACGTTCATTGATTGTTATCATCTCACTTATCCCCATTTAAGCCATTGTTTGTTCGGATTGCAGCATGTTATCTCCCCATAGACTGGATTTAATTGCTTCTATCCTGTCGCATCTGCTATCAAATTCCCAGGTCTTACTTCATACATTTAATCTCTGATTCGATACATCCAGTTCCCAATGATAGTCGTGATTTCATCGTGTTATCAGAGATAAACAACTCGATATGTAGAACCAACAGGAATGTTTGATTGGTGGCCCCAAACAAATTCCCAGCTCTTGGTGTTTCATTCCAGCTACATTCCAGTTTCGGTAAAGTATGTATTCTACTCATGTTCCAGTCATATCACAGTTTTGTGTCGAGTATATCATATAATGTACTTGCAGTTATGTTATGTGTATATATATATTATACATATTATATATATATTATACATATTTTTCCGCATCATATTTCAGTGCTATTCCCAGTACCACCTGAAACCACTGGTGTCACAGGTATCAAACGCATGGAGAAGATCCAGCGTCGGGTTGGCTCAGGATCTATGGATACCAGGGGATGGTTGAAACCCAGTTGGTAAACTAACATAGCTATTGAAAATGGCAATTTATAGTGGATTTTCCCATTAAAAATGGTGATTTTCCATAGTTATGTTAGTTTACCAGAGGGTATGGCGGTTCTTTACCGAATTAATGATGTACCGGGGACAACTGGATTCTCTAGATATAGCGACTGGGATATCCGCTAATATGAGGAAATGTTCGGCAGGTTCTATATGAAATGTCGCCCTAGAAAGCATGGTGTAGGATTGGATCTATGAACTTTGGGGGAAAAGTATGGAAAAATCATCGGGATGGAATTCATTTCCTGGACATTCACCATGGAAATGGAAGAGAATGGTTTCTGGTAGGCAATAGAATGACCTACAAATGCTGGGTTTGCAATATCTACGTTGATTTTCTGGTGAGGTAAATGAATTTCAATGTTTATGATGACCAGAAAGATTCGAATTTGTGGATGCTTATCATGGGCTAAAGAATTGCGATGACATTATCATCATGACATTAGCCAAGCTTTGCCAGCCAATAGCAGGTGTTAAGGTTCCAGGGTTTCAGCGTTGCGGTTCCTTCCGTTTTTTCCCCAGGTCAACCCGACAGTCTCTGCGTTTGGCATTTTCACCATGCATGAGGTGAAAGATACTGTAGGTTCCACCAATCAGACATGGTCAGAAACGCCAAGACAATTGCAATGGAACGAGATTGTTATCTTGCCACAAAGGTGCTAGAAGTATCGCAGACTGCGATACAACGAGCAGCATTTGCATGAGTGTAAGGTCAACCAGGGTTAGGGGACAGCATACTGTGTCAAGTGAGGCAGATTCAGATCCTTTGATGCTGTGAAAAACTTCTGACAACCTCATCCCTACTACTATCCTGGACTATGACCATTCGTTTGAGAATGCTTTAAACATATGCCCTGATCTTGATTGGAAGGAAATCTGAGTTGCTTCAACTTCTGAGACTTAAGGTGAAGGGAAAACATATGCATATAGGTTGCTCACGTTGATTCGTAATAAAATTGGATCATTGTTGATTTCAGCATAATTTGATTGTTGCAAGTAGAAATTATATGAAATTATTGGATGAAATCTCCATATGTTAGCGTCAAATCTCCTAAAATCACCCCCAGGCGGCCGCTTTTCTTTGGTCCAGTCATTGACCATCATTGAGGTCCGTGCGAGGTGAAGCGGAACGTCCGACCATCGCGTTTCCCTTGTGGGTTTGGACACCAAGCAGCGCAGCTCTGCGCTGGGGGAAGAGGGAGCCGGCGGAAGAGCCTGGTGGTTGAATGGTTGAGTGGAAAGATGGTGGATGTAAGTGGTTGACAAGATTTGATAAGCCATTTTTTGCGTACCTCAACTACAAGCTCAGGTACAAACTCAGTGTTTTCTTCGTGTATACCCCTCAGATCATCTTTTTGATGGCTGGGTTACCCTACTTTACGGCCATGAGTTTTGGTTCTCCAATCATATCGCCCTTTTTTTCCTACCTTCATGACGTGATACTCAGCATGATATCCAAGGAAGATTTATAGCCACCAGTTGCACTGGAATGTGACAACCATCCTCAAATCAAAATAGGAGTTTTATGCAACCCTTACAACCCAAAGTAAAGACATAGAATATCAACGGATTGGTTTAAGGGAAAATGTACAGGCAATCCGATATTTCATAGGAAAATCCATGGTTTCCGGCTAAGAGTTTCCCTTAAACATCGACAATCTTTGGACCTTGGGAGTAAGCTCCAGATTTTGTGCTGTCCGACACTGGACCAAGGTCATGGATCAACTGATCATTACAGAGGAAGGTGAGGAAGCACCGAAGCTTGATGTGACATGCTCAGTGTATCTCAGTGTCATTCATACAATCTTCCAAATGGGTTTGTCTGCAAATAGGCTACCCCTAAATCCATTGGTCAATCATCATTTTACCATATTTTACCTATTAAATAATGCTATAGTTGGTGGTATACACCATTTTCAGACAAACCCAAATATCATGTCATGTTTGTTTGGGATCCGGTATGATCCAGTGAACATCAAACTTCACCTGATTTCACCAGGCTTTGCGGCGTGCCATGTCATGCCATATGTTTTTTCCATCAAAGGCTCGGGCGGTCACTCTGAGGATCCAGATTTTTCCACCTACGGCATCATCCGAGCACAGAACAGAAAGGGGATGCAGGAGGCCTCCCCCTTGATTCGTGAGGGTCACTGAGGGTGGGGAACCCTGCGAGTTTGTGATGTTAGCATATATGTGGTAGCTGCAACTCAAATGGTACACTCCACCTGAGAAACAGGGATGACATGATATAGTTATGACCTTTCATCGATGCGGAGAGGAGACAGTCTCTTCAACAAGAAACAAGGCAGTTTATGTGTGGTTCCAGCTGCAATAGTTAAGGGATGATTGAGGAAATTATAACGTAAGTTCCTCCAACAATCGATCTTTCTCGGAAAAAAGATCCTAACTCAGAACGAACTCTTCACAGTTCGTCTCCTGAAACAGCTGAAAGTGTCCAGGCACTTCATGGGCTGGAGTTCAAGCCTGGTCGAACCTACACTTTTGGCCTCTCGACTTGGACGGATCTGCTGAAATGCACTGACCATGGATGCCATGGATGCCAAGGATGCCATGGATGCCATTGGAATTGGAATGTTTTTCTTACCGGATATTGCAGATATTGCTGGTCTTGGATGGTCTTGCAGATATTGCAGATAAGAAATGACTTGTCTTCGGTCGAAGTGTCACCCACTGCCGCTTGCAGTGAATGGAATCTTTTCGATTTTCCAGAGATTTGGATGTGTCCAAACTGGCCGCGGCAGACGATGAAGCTTTCTTCGGGGAGATCCCCGGATTGTTGGACATAGCAATCTTAAAATATCTCTCAAACACTCCTGAGTCATCGGAAGTCAGTTGTTAAATTTTGTTAATGCATTGGTTCCCTGGGGAACGGGAGGAACCCCTGGTACCAATGGTTCAGCTTTTAATGATCCCTCCAATTCCAGGATAGGATGGTCACCATCAGATCGAGGCTTTTGGTGCATTGCACAATTTGTGGATGCCATCGGCTGGAGGGTGTTGGGAAGCTCAGTTGGGTCATGGGGGTACCCCCAGTTCTCCTCCATTTTTGTTGGGGATTTTCCATTATAGACCAGCCAGCTATTGGGGTAACCCCCATAAAAAAAAAAGAAACCTCCAGATGGCAAACTCAAAGCTGTCATCCGCTAGTTGTGTTGTGCAGTTACCTCCCGCGACCAAACACGGCTTGCTGGAAAATCCACCAATCATAGATGATTTTCCCATTAAAGCCTTTAAGCCTCCATTTATATGGGATTTCCCATTGCCGCAATTGATTACCAGAGGGTAGGTCAGAATTCTATACTCACAATTTTCGTACACGTTTGGGGTCGACTGGGGCCGGTTTTTGGCTTGCCACTAGCTGCATAGTATATGATATTATTGACATTTTTTTAACGAGGAGCTTATGATAGCAGATAGCATTGAACAGCGCGAAAAGGTTGAGTCGGAGACCGTTCTTGACTGAACCCCACGGCTTAAAACCGAAGGGCCCAGCTTTTTTGAACATCTGTTTGCCTGAGTCTGAGTCGGATTGAGTTGGAGTCCATCCTCAAAGTTTCATAACTTGTCATTCTTGTGTTCCAATCACAAAACTGGGCGAGCATTGGGTGGTTGGAAGAGTCGTACACGAATTACCAATCCCATTCTTGGAGCGCCTATACCAAGTAAAGTCCTGATTCAGGCTGGTGTGTTCCACATGCTTTACAGGCTACATCCCGATTTTTATGATTTGTTTAAGGCCTAGATCAATCTTCGTCCCAACCAGAAACCAAAACTTCAACCCATCACCGAAGAAGTCTCTGCCAGGCCAGCTCGGGGCGTCATTCCAGAAGTCAAACTCAATGAGATCGGAACTCATCCGTGCCGGGACCAAGTTTGGAAGGGAAATCAGGGGTAAAACCCACCATGGGTGGCTTGAAAGCCCATGGAACGTTTGGTTTGCGAAGAGTGAAACATGATGAGAACGGGTGATATTTTTGATATCCGGCTGAAAGATATGTCAGGTCCGTGGTGGGTTTGAAACATCGCCTCAAAATGTGGTGAGATTCTTGCGGACCTGCAGGAGAGGTGTTGTTTACTGAGAGAAGGAAAACTGGTTATTGCCTCCAAAAGACGGGTGCACATAGGTGTTAATTTGTTGATGTGACTCATGTGAGCTGTAGTCATGCAGATAGTGCAGATATCTTTTTATCTTGCAGGTATAGTGTAGCATATGTAATTTGCTGATTTAGAAAACGGACAGTCTCTCGGACCCTCTGGAATCCACTCGAAGCCACTTGAGAGACACTCCAAAAGTAGCTGGGGAGTAGGAAACATCTTCTGGGGCCGGTTGAAAAGGACTTTGTGCATGACAAAACATGTTTTCTTTTAATGTACATGATAAATCATGATACCTCATGGTCTAACATCTCCTAGGGGTCAAACATCATTCATACCGGGAGGTTTCCCAAAATGGGCCTACTTCCGAATCATCCATTGTTGTGACTGAGATTTTCCGTTCTCAACCATCCAGCTATTGGGGTACCCTCTGGTAAACTAACATAACTATGGAAAATCACAATTTTTAATGGGAAAATCCACTATAAATGGCCATTTTCAGTAGCTATGTTAGTTCACCAGAGGGTACCCCCATTGATGGAACCTACTGAGGCCAATCTATGTGACCATGTATCTCCTGAGACCGCAGGACCAGTGGACCGACGCGACTTGGACCTTCCCGGGGTCGAAAGAAAGGGGACCTGGTAGGATAGCTTCATGGCAATCGATGGCATCAACTTCTCCATGATTTCCCATGTTGGTTGATCAATGTTGAGCATCATCATCTTCTGTTCCGAGAAATTGCAGGTTTGGTTGTTTGAAGGGTGATCTCCAATGGTGCTATTGGAGCCATTGATCTAATGAAGTGCATCACCAAGAAGGGCAATCCAAGGTAGCAACAGAGAATCACCATGTTCTTAGTGGTTAAATATCAAACTATCTAGGAATGGAGCCATTTAATTTACTTTGGTGAGTGCACTAGAGGGTCAACATGCGCGGAGTTTGTTTTTTTTTTTTTTTTCGTGGCAGTCCTATAAACAAGCTTTTTGGAGTCTGGATAGCCTCGAAGCTGTACTTCCACTCAACAGGTTGCATGAAATTAACGTTGACCCGCCCCAGCTGGATATGACTGGACCTCCCCCAACCCCAAACCGAAATTTGTCCAAACAAGATTTGGGAAGAGCATTTCTCAGATTCGAAAATTCAGGCTACCTCATGGTTCTGATAGCAACCCTTTTCTTCTCGCAGTTTGAGATATGCCCACTTTCCATCTCTAATTGAGATGATGATTTCCAATGAAGACCAGTTTTTTTCAGACGGTCCAAACCACCCAATTTGTTTTGAAATACACTCTGGTACTCTAAACACTCTGGTACTCTAACCTGACAGTGGCAAATCCATGTATAGGCAAATTTCCTATTAAACATCCCTCTTGTGAATGCTTGAATGCTTACGCCCACTGATAGACGATTCTCGCACTAGAGAACCATGGGTTTTCCTTTGCAGACAAAGTTTCAAACCCCAAGTTGCACCCTCTGGTAATCTAACGCATGGAAAATCACCATGTTTAATATGGGTAAATCGAATCATACTTCATCAATAAATGGTCCATTTAAACCATAGCTATGTGAAATAACCAGAGGGTAGGAGATTTCAGAGCAACCTTTCAGTGGACCATGGCGCATCCCTTTCTGACCATGCAAGCCCGAGGTCCAAGGTCGACGTGATACGCGTCATTTGGACTCGCGGTTTGCGACCCAGGAGTATGCCGAGGTTGTCACCCAGGTTTGTGGTGAAATTTTCATTTTTCAGTGAAATATGGAACACTTTCCCAGCAAATGAGGAATATCTTTGGGGAATATTCCATGATGTTCCCAATTTTGCCTATTACCTTGTGTGGTTAAACACAATATTTCCCAGAGTTGTTGGCTTTACAACTCCCACTGTTTGTTGGTTTTGCCTTTTCCGGATAGAGCCCAGGAAGATCTACATTTGGCGCGTTTCACTGTGGAGTTCCGCCCTTCCACCACCATTGGAACGGCAAAAGGACAGAGTCGTTTGCTGGTTCCGAAAAAGTTGAAGTCCCACCAAGTTTCGAAATGTGTAGAGTTCAAGAGTTGGAATCTTTGTTTCCGCTTGTTTGATCAGACTACTCCATGATTGGTAGTGAGGCCATAAATGCATGTAAATACATGTAATCACCCGGTCTCACTAGCAGTTTGGGACATTTCAGCACACTCGTTCGGATGTGTCTGACATCTTCCATCACATGTCAACAGCTGACTTAGAGGATAGCTGCTGTCACTCTTTGTGGGAGTGGTCGGATTGTTTTGGTGGAGAATAAGAGTGTTCCTATGTTGCAAATTTGGTGCATTGTTTTGTCTGAAACGGTTGGTGACTTGATTGAAGTGCTTACACTTTACTGCAGATATATCACCACTTTTTCTGGCAATATAGGAATAAGTTTCACTTCTGCTACTCAGAATCTCCATGTTCCCGGTTCGCTGGCAACATTCCCATGGTGCTTCACATGCTTTTGTCGAAACCCACTAGATGCGAGTTTTCTTGATAAAACCACATTTTTGGAATACTATTCTTGTCTGGTTTGTCATGTAAGCTTCGTTTTTTCCCCGAACTTTCTTGTGGAAACCCTCATGCCAACTGGTTCAATCCACAGTCTTTGTTGATCACATATGATCCAATCACCATTTTGGGGTTCCCTAAATCCAGATGTTGAAGTCTTCAGATCTCCCTACTTTTCCTCATGTCCAAATGGATCCCCATACCACCCCTTTTTTCATGGGCTTGTGCCCTCAAGTTGGTGTCATCTTCCGATGGGAAAGCGATACCGTAGATACCCCATTTTTCATGCAAAGCCACAGTTGGATTCTATGTGTGAAATAAATCTAAATATGGTATAATATGGTAGCTTCTTCTAATACTTGCAAAATGCGTCTTGTTACCATGTATGCATTAATACGCTCACACCCTATCGAGTATATGAAAACAGATAGTCAGTATATCCAGATCTGTCAATATCTTCTTTATTGCTAAGAGATAAACAGCAAAGAATTTATAGTTACTCTAATGATTCTTTCTAAGAGTAGACATATTATTCCTGCCTGGTAGCACTAAATATATCTACTACAAGTCGAAGGTGATGCCCCATACTTAGCTTAGTCAGCTAAGCTGGTTTATGAGCAGATTGACCAGGATTTATGGAAGAGATACCGATAGTTTTAGTTGGCTTGTAAACCAACTTGCGGATAACTGGGAACACTACCTTCAAACCAAACCGCGGATTTTCCAGCAAGTCATGAAGCTGATTAGTGGAAGATACTGACCACTATTCCATTTATTTAATGTCCCATTAATGTGGTAAACAGGTAAACCCAATAATAAACCTACCAACTGGGGATGATAGTTGCCAACCATTTACAGTGATGGGGGCTGGTTGATTATTGGGTGTACCCCCTTAATGTCTCATGAATACTGTATTCCATTCTATCACCACGATACCACCATTCCGGCTGAGGAGCTCCAAGGAGCAGCCTTTGCCCGGCGACGCCTCTCTTCTGGAGACGGTGTCTTGGTATTCCCTCGGCAGGTGCAGGGTAGCAGGATGACGGTCGCTTTCCTGTGGAAGTCCCCGAAGCAAATCACACATTCCCTGGAAATGGCGATTTTTAATGGGACATCCTTTCCAATGGTGGTTGATGGGAGATAGATTTACAACTTGGGCGGAATTTTGAATGTTTGATTGCCGGACGCTGGTTTGATGCTTAAGAAACGTGTGATTTGAAGATGTTTGAGAAGAGAATGGAAAATCATGGTCGTCATCATTCAAATGGCAGGAGAGCCACCAGGAAACAAAGCGTTTCACTTTTTAGCCACACTTATGAGACCTATGGATCCCCGCTAACTTAAGACCAACACTTAAACCCGAGTTGGACTATGTACAAACAAACTTAAACCCTAGTTGGACTATGTATAACTTATCTCAAACACTAGTTAGACTATTTATGAACACACACAACCCCAAATTAGCCTGTGTATAAACTAGCTCAAACACCTAGTTAGACTATCTATAACCAAACTTGAACCGTAGTTAGACTATTTATAAACAGACTTAGACCCCAATTAGACTATGTATGAACCAAGTTAACCCTAGTTTGACTATGTATAAACTGATTTAAACCCTAGTTAGACTATTTGTTAACTAACTTAAACCCTGGTTGGACTATGTATATCACATCTTGTCTCAAACACTAGTTGGACTATTTGTAAACCAAGCAAACGATGCGGCACCACCTTGTGGACCACCAATTTGTCAGGGCTGAAGGATCTAAAATACGGACGGAAAAAAATGATCACTTTTTTTGGGGGATGAGAACCAGGGCCACGGAAGACGGTGGTAAAATATCGCCAGTGTCAACTCAGGTGATCCGAGTTCCCCGCCATTGTGTTCCTTCCCATCTTTTGGCTGCCCGTGGTGAGGAAACACCGGGGGCCCTTGTTTTTCGCGCCCGAGAATTTTTTTTAGGAAATCTTGAAATCTGAAGTGCCAGAGGGCAATTTGATGATTTTCGATTTTTGCTAAAAAGTGTAACATTGGAACTGAAAAGTTGAAGCTCTACATGTCAGTGGGTTCATTTTAGAGAGATCATTGCAACACTTTTGAGTAGTTCAGCACTCGTGACCTTGAAAAAACTATAATATCAGAACTGCTGGCATCGTGGCATTTTGAAGCTGGCAGTGTCCTACGACACTGTGGATAGTAGCTTGGAATGGCACAGATCTGTTGTAGCTGGCTGCATCAGTTTTCTACACTGTGCAGCCTGAAAATATCATCCCTAAAAGCACTCAAAACGCAAAGCCATCTACAGTCTAAATTTGTTCAAATCGCTTCAGACATAAGGCCAAATAATAAATCATCCAGTACAAGGGAAGGGCCTCACTCCCAGGAAGGTTCAGACCAAATTAATCCAAATTCCACTTTACCAAATATTAGTATGTATTCTTCAGCATCTGAGATGATTTCACTAAAATGCAATTCGGCTAAACTTTTTCAATAGCCACTTAATCGATCCAAAAACCTTCCTGCAAATGGTTGTTCGTAATGGAAACGATTGCAAAACCGGCAAACATGTCAGGTTCACGAGATATCACTATGAGTCAAAACCTTGGCACCCTAGGTACCCTAAAATAGCGTGTTAGTGGGTATTTTTTTTTCATTTTATTCCCCTAAATATGGTAATAATACGTAATCATTAGTCGGTTTTGACATCTTTTGACCCATCCCCATATTACCATGGCAGAGATGAAACCATCCACATGGTCTCCAGCGTTGATGAAGCTCTTCGGCTGCATGGTGTAGATCCAATGCCCAAGCGGACAATTCGTTTTGCCGGAGCCGAAGTGCTCAGGGGCGGCCTAACAAGTCGATTCCAAGCAAGGGAAATTGTAGGAAATTGTCCAATCCACTTTGCCACAACATGGTTCTTCATGAAAATCAGCAAAACGTTGGTCGTGTTTATTGATTTCTTTGGAGAAGATCAAAGTCAGATGGCCAAGAAATACGCCCACCCTGATGCAAACGCACCTGCCGCCTGGGTTTTCAGGATCCAATTGGGTGACCAGATGACCTCCATAGTTTTGTTGTGATTCGTTCCATTCCTCAAGTGGCCCCCGGTGAAATGAGACTCTTGGGGCAACTCACCAAGGTTGCGGGTCTTTGCTGGTGAAAATTTCGAGGTTTTCCAGGGTGAATCAAAAATTGATGAATAGATTATTGGAACTACCATAATGTCTTTCAAATGATCAAAGGAATATGACCAAAACCATCCAAAATCACACTTGATCAAAGTAAAAAAAATCATTTCAGAATTACTATGAATCACCGACATCCTGGAAATCCAGGTTTGAAAGGTCGGCGTCTTTTGCAGATTCCCCGACAGACCAATCGCGATGGACGAGCCTTTGGGGCTCGTTGCACTGTGCCATGCGCAGGTCAGGCAGTCAGGCCCAGTGGGGGGGTCATTTTCAACATCATGGATTGTGAAATAAACATAGATCATAGTAGATCAGATCCTTATAACTCTTGTACAACTAGAGATACATTTTTAAATCTTTTTACTATAGGGACATTTTTTACGAATCGGAATCCTTCAAGTATCTACAAAGTACCCTCCATGGGGATCAATTTACAAGATGTCAGAGGATTCTTGCTGTGTTAGATCCCCACATGTGCCGGCCACAAAATTCCCGTTGTTTTCCATGGATTATTGCAATAGTAATTTTCCCCAATGTTTCTGGCTCTTGAGATCAATTGAAATTGGTTGCTTTATGTTTCTTTCGTTCATTTTCATCCCATATATATATATATACATATATATATATATATACGTGCCATAGATTTCCACAATGTTCCATGGATTATTTTACAAAGGTTTTCAGAATTTTTCATATTATAGATGTCCATGTTTTCCCATAGATTTCCCTAACTATGGCTTTGAGATCATGGCAGAACAATTCAACTGATACCGATCTCACTGGGCCTGGCCCCTGTCGGTTTCCGGGTTTCGTCACGGTCGTAACTCCTCAGTGGGGCCCTGTCCGTGACGGAAGCTGGCGGAACGAAGAACGCTTTAGCGTTGCGGTGTAAAAATTGGAGATTTGGGCAGGAAAATGTGGGAAAAACCGAATGGATGTCCCATTTGTGATATATCATGATATACTTGTGGTGCATTTATTCATCATTGAACTGGCCTTGGAGAAATTTGGTTTCATTGATAAACGGTTTGATAACTTCCGAAGCAGTATCTAAGGTAAGCCACTTGGGTGGAATTTCGGGGGGGACCTCCAGCCCCTTCATGGTGTATGCGTTCATGTTTGAACCCCACCCCATGGTGCAATTAATGACCTCTCTGCAAGTTGTGAACAATGCCGTTACAGGAATTGGTCAAATCAAGCATACCATACTTTTCGGGAGATGAACATCCATTTTACCAGCTGTTTTCAGGTTTTCCAAGGTGCAGGGTTCTCATCCATCGCCAAATTGGCTTCATTTAGCTTTCCCAGCTTGCTTGAACACGCGGGTTTGTCTGAAAATTAGGTACACCAAAAATCTAAGATTTTGGAACATGTGTTTATCCCTATTGTATTTGCCGTACATTGGGAGTCACGTATGTGGGGGGGAACCCGTACATCCCAGTGTCTCATTATATGCTGATGATGGTTGGACAAGTTAAGCTGATGGTTTTCCAATTAGGTTTAGATTTACTGTTGATCCAAAACGGTCATGTTCATTATCATGGATTCTGAAAGTGATTGATTAGCAGATCATAAATTCACAGTTTATAATTGATAACCATTGATAACAATCATAGATATTTGATGATTTACAAATTTTATTCTGCTTGGATTTCCATTGGTTGTGGCGCAGGCTCCTCCTAGAAGATTGGTGGCACGACACATCGAGGCGGGGGAAGGGATGTTGTAAGATGAGCAGTTCCGAAGTTAGGCCTTTGGGGGTCATGGGGTATTAACATGCATTCAGCAACCAACAGGGAAAATATGTGAAAATATGAGAAAATGGTGGCATGGTTGATACATGATACAAAACAATGCACCGCGGCGGAAGCAGCCTGTAGGAATGTTGTGAGAAACAGAAGCAATGAGAGAGTTGAGGTTGCGAGGTGGATCACCGAATGAGCAAATGGTTTTTGAGATGCCTACTGAATGACATGAAATCAATGACATGAAGAAATCATGGCTGAGCGAATGAATGAGTGAGTGAATGAATGAATGAGTGAACCTATCAATGGGTGAATCTATCAATGTGTGAATCAATGAATCAATGAATTAACGCATCAATCAATGAAGCAATCAGTAATTGAACCAATGAGTGAGTGAATCACTGAATGAGTGAATCAATGATTGGGTGAATCAACCGATGAATCGATTAACGGCGAAATCAATCAGTGAATCAGTGAGTGAGTGAATCAATGAACGAAATGAATGAGCTACCTCTCATGGGGCTACCCATTCCCAAGGCCAAGTCTCCCTAAGCCACCTCACTGAGCCCCTTCCCCACTGAGCCACCTCTTCGCTGCGTTTTCGCTGTGATACCTCTTCTCGCAGCTACTTCTTCTTTGAGCTGCTTGTTGTTTGCGCAACTTCTGCTCTGACCAGCTTCTGGTCTGAACTACCTCTCTCTCTCAGCCACTTCTTGAGCTACCGCCTCTTCTGTATATTTTCAATCCCAAGTCTTCTCTTCTCACTGCTGTTAAGCTGTCACAATACGTTTTGCAACCTTCAGCTGCAATCCCGCATAGAAGGAGGGTCGCAGCATCTAATGCTTTTCTGCGCACAGCCGTGCCATTGCGTTTTGTCACTGCCAAATCGGCGCGATTTCAAACCTGAAATCGGCCGCGTCCGATCCGTCAGTTTTTATAGAGGTTTTTTTTGGGAAACGGAGCTCTCGGCTACGGTCTTGTGCACCTTCTTCCGACCTCATCTTCCAAAGGGGTCTGCGGCCCTCAGTTTCTTCAGATCGAGGCCAAACACCCTACTTTAGCGACGCCTGGAGCCACCATACCTGGGATTCGTGCACATGGTCTCACCCGCAAATTTTCACGCTCTTGGACTATGATCTCTACAACTTTGCTGTTTCATTTCCCAACTAGTTGATGATGTGGTTTGCATGATGATGTAGTCACATGATGGTGTGAAGACTCATCGTGACAAAAACGCCCGTAACTCGGAAGTTTGCAAACTAGAGTTCCTTTGGTAATTTGATATCTCATATGGTTTCTATAATTTGATATCTCATCCTTTGTGATATCTCATATCATATATTTGATATCATACAACACGGTGCACATGTATAATGAGTCTATATGAAGCACTGTTGGGATGGGCGATCCATCGCCGAAAGGCTAAACCGGTTGACATGGGAAGAGCGACACTCACTATGTGTATCTATTTGTCAAATTTTGACATGCAAAGGTGGGAACAAGGCAGAAGTTTCAACATCTGAACAGATAGGATTGCGCTTACACGCCATGACAAGCTATGTTCTTGCCTACATTGAACCAAACGCTGGCAGATGGACCATACATGAAGCGCGCATTGGGAAGTGATGGGATTGGGGTAGAAAAAGGTACCCTATTCCATCCCACGCCTTATCACCATTTCCCAAAACCATACTTGGGCACCAATCTTTTTTGATCAGAGAAACCCAACCTTGGTTACATCCTCATCCAAATATTTTGTTATATCTTCAAGAAAATATCTCAGTGCATCTCCATAAAATGGTTGGTTTAATCGCTTCACCCTCAGGTTAACTAACATAGGTATGAAAACTATATTATATATCATCTATACATATACGATGCAGGTTTTCCACAACTATATTCTGGTCGCTTCGCGACGACAACCGCCCGCACCGGAGTGTTACCGGAGTGTTAGCTTCGGAGTTCCAATGAATAAAGCATAAGAAAACCATATGTATCCATATGTGCTATGTTGGGCCTTTGTAGGGCGTATGTTGGGAGNGGAGTGTTAGCTTCGGAGTTCCAATGAATAAAGCATAAGAAAACCATATGTATCCATATGTGCTATGTTGGGCCTTTGTAGGGCGTATGTTGGGAGTATATTGGTCCCATATTGGCTCTATGTTGGGCCTATCTTGAGGCATGTTGAACCGTGTTGGCCCATGTTGGGCCTATGTTGAGGCATGTTGGGCCATGTTGGGCCTATGTTGGCCCCATGTTGGGCCCATGTTGGGCCTATGTTGAAGCATCTTGGGCCATGTTGGGCCTATGTTGGGGTTATGTTGGGGTTATGTTGGGCCTATGTTGGGGCATCTTGGGCCATGTTGGGCCTATGTTGGGCCCGTGTTAGGCCTATGTTGGGCCCATCTTGGGCCATGTTGAGCCCAAGTTCAGCAACTGAGCCGATTTCACGACCTTCTCAAAAACATGGAAAAACCCACGATTCTAGAGCAAAAATTGGGCCCCCCCCCAAGCTAAAGCTTAATAGCTATTGCAATTGCTTACGAATCACGCGTGCCAACAAAAAACGCCTCGGCACCTTCGGTGCGGGCGGATTAGTTTTCTTGGACAACTCCAGACAGAATGAGCTTCAGACGTCTCAGGTGCAGCGATCAGCTGAAGAAGTGGCTGATTTCTTGCGACAACAGGAGGTGGCAGGGGCAAATCAACAGGGGCTATTTGTGACAGAAAACACGGATTTCCAAGTGATATCATATAAACATACATAAACATGTATAAACCCTAAATTTGGTGGGTTGGTGCTGACCGTTTTCTACCAAAAATAGGTGTTTGGATGAAGGTTTCCCTTCTTTGTAGAAGATGTCCATCCCTGGCTGGGCCAACCTTTTGAACAGCCGCCATTCAGCTTTTAGGATGACCGAGCAACTTTCCAGTAGCTGGCTCAGCGGGTTTTCAAAACGCCTCGGGCGGAGGACGCAGTTTCTGGTATATAGTAATATACTACGCACATTCTATATCACATTGTATATCACATTTATTTTGGGTGATATGACCAAGAACAGTTGCGTGCCCTACATTTCACCGCACAATGTGGCAATGTGTGTGTTTGGAGTTTCAAACTTGTCAGAGTCCTAAGGTATGTTTTCTGGAGAATAAGCAACCATACTTTGGATTCTAAGTAGCTCAAATTGTTTTGTGACGCTCCCACATCACAAAAAATGCCCAAGTCAGAGCATGCCGTTTTGGACGATGATTGATGTTCCATTTTTTGGGATATTGGGGTAGAATCTATTCGCAATGGGGAATGTTCCAATGGATCCCGATGTCTTTTTTGCAGCTTGTCGTTGAACCGAGGCGCATAAGTAAACACTTCAAACTCGCCTGCGGCTCAGATGGGTGATGCAACCAAGCTTCTCCTGGAAGGTGAATCCCTTCAGCATGAAGGGCTCAATTCTTGACCGCCAACAATGGCCAACAACCACTGATAAGGGAGTTATGAACCATCTATCATCTATTTTTGGGGGTGTTCACCTTTGGGTTTTTCCTGTATTAAATTGTAATACTCATCAGTAAATTAAATTATCTGAGTTACGATAAGAATCTAATTATCCGCTAGGTAGTATAGTAAGCATAAGCCACCAGAGATTTTGGGCATTGCTCTTGTGAGCTGAAACTCTGAAAAGGGCTCCCGAAAACCACCAGGTGTGCGATCCTTTGGGCTCATGTTAATCATCCAGTTCCCCAAAAAGTCCAATGTTGCAGCCGTTGATCTTCCCTGGCCAGGCCACACAGAAGATCCGCCAATTGGTGGAAGATCATGACGACTTGTTTGCGGTGGAGAAGGACCAGGCGGGTAGTCCCATTGAACATGTCAGGTAAAGCGACCGGAGGGTCCCATGATTTGGGAGATTGGGGGTTCTACAGATAATACGTTTGGACATTTTTAGCTGGTGGGTAACGTTTTGGATCAGAATGATCACCGTTTTGGTGTTTGTCTTGATGTTTTACACCATCGTGTCACCCAGTTTTTCCAGTAAGAGTAAAACGTAAATTGCAGTTGGTGGGGTCGAATGGTTTTAAAAGCAACAAGCATATATATGGATTGCGAATGCTTGTTTGATCCGGTGACTTTGATTTCTGGGCATATCATTTGTCCGAGGGTTACCATCAGTTCAACCTCGGCATCAAGAAACTGTGGCTGATGAAATTGGTGTTCACCACCAGAAAGTATAAGCAAGTGCTGAATTTCTCTGAAAATGGAACCCCTCTGATTCAAAACAACCAATGGTTTCATTCCCTTTGCCCCTTGACACTTTACATTTGCATAGCCTACCACGTCATGTCATGATCATCGCAGGTGGTGTTGAAAGACCAACAGCGAAAAGAAGCCCTGCGGTGTTTGGTGAAGCAGCTGGTGAGCTCTGAAATGCAGAAGATGGAGATCGATCCAGAGAAGGTGAAACAGGGTGTTTTGTGATGGATATACCCTTTGGTAATTTAACATAGCCATGGAAAATCCACTATTTATAGATGATTTTCCCATTAAAACCTCCATTTATAGATGATTCTCCATGGGTATGTTAAACAACCAGAGGGTATAATTAGTGATGATTGGAAAGACGAACTGGGTGGTTCGACATTTTTCGTGTTCTTTTTCTGGAATGCGTAGCGCAGGGTTCTCGTTCATCTTTGGGGGGGTCTGGGTGTGGCGGTATCATCGTGCAGGGTTGCTTTGCCGACCGCAACCGTTCGCAACGAAGTTCGTCGTCATTTTTGGCGCTTTGGAAAGACGTAAAGTATGTGTAGCGTTGCTTTTGTGTGGCAGGCGTGGCGCGTGGTGGTATTCCAATGTGCTTGACAAGTGTGGACAATAGTTTTTGTGTGACAAGCGAATACCGTTGAACGGTCTTTTAACGATGAGTTGCATTTTTCGTGGCAGGCGCAGCACTTTGGAGATGTCCTTGTTTGGTGACAGGTGCAGCACTGTAGACGTGTCGTCTTGACTGCATGGTTTTTGCGAAGGGCATTGGAACTGCTGCGCCGAGCGGTGACAGGTGCGGGGCAGGCGCAGTATTTGGTGAAGTTGAAGCGAAGTGTCTTCCAACAGCGCTCGCCACTGTACACTTGAGTCTCCCCACTCTACATTCCAGTCATTCCACACTTTCCACTCCTAGATTGGACATGTCACACTGCGCTCCGCACTCCACACTCCACAGTTTATGCTCCCCGCTTTACGCTCCATGCTCAACACTCACCACTCCACACTAACACTGCACTCTTTACACTTCACACTGTACACCTTACACTCTACACTTTACACTTTTCACTCCAGGCTCTACCTCCACAACTCACACTCTACATTCTGCACTCTGCACTCTGCACTCTGCACTCTGCACTCTACACTCTACATTCTCCACTCCCTGCTCCACACTCTTCCCTCTACAGTGTCTACAGTCCACACTCTACGCTCTACATTTCACACCTTACATTCTACACTACCAGTTCTGTACCCTGCAGTCCCACTGCACTCTACACTTTACACTGTGCAGCACTCCCCACTCCACACTTTACTTTCAACACTTTACACTCTACACTCTAAGGTAGACTCTACGTTCGGCACTCCACACTCCACACGCCACATTTCATATGCACACCCTACACTCCACACTTTACACCACATGCTTTTGACTCTACACTCCACACACTACATTCTATCATATACATTCCATACTCTACGCTCCGAACTCTACACTCCTCACTGTACACTCCCCCCTTCCACCTCACACTCCGCACCCCACACTCTATACTTTATACTTCCCACTCAACACTCTACACTGCAGTGTTTAGACTCTACACTTCACAATCCACACTGCACTCCCCCTGCCTCCACACTCCGCAGTCTAAAATGGTAGCGGAACGGGAAGAGTTTACAAGGCTGTTGTATTAACTCATTGCGCAAAAGTGTGTTTTTCGTGATGTGCATTCAGGATCATTCGGGTGGCTCGTGGCTTGAATCAAGATCCATCAAGATCCAGGTCCCAAATTTTGGATCCCTGGATGATGTTGGCCAGGCCATGGAGTGCATTTGGTCCGCTGCCCACTTTGCCATCAAGGCAGTGTTGCGACTGCAGATGGCCATGGACTTCAGCGCTATTTTGAGCGCCAAAACATGGGACATGATTTAAACAGAGTTTGCAGAGACTTGTAGACTGAATAGTATATAGTCTTGCAAAAAGCAGCCGTGAATCATCACAATATGCCTGAGATTTCTCCAGTGGCACCTCACCTTTGTTTCTTAGCAGAGGCGACTCCGTCGGAAGTGAAGCAAGTCTTCGATAAGGTTTCCCAGTCTGTCCTGAGGACGCACTTGTCATAGGGTGAGGTTTTGCTTGGGAGTGGTTGTTTCGGTATTAGTAAAGGCAGATGTTGGTTTCCTCCACAGAATCGGGGGTGGATTTCATATTGATTCTTACTTGTGCTCTACTCTTGCTGAAAATTTGGGATTTGCAGATATTTGCAGTGAAATTGCAGGCGACAATGGATACCTTGTCGATTAGCGCCTTGTCGATTTGTGCTTGGCATCCCATGGAAGGAGCAAGCAGAAAGTGCCACGAGGGGCGTATCCTGCCAACATGCCTTTGGTGCCCACCTCAGATCCAAGGTGAGTCAACCGTAAGAAGCCCAACTGTGAACACACTGTTTGGTGAACATGGGGAGATGGGTGTCTCAATCACTGGATTTTATGGTGTTCTACAGTTTTCGGACAATGCCATCCAAGTATCGTTCCAAATTTTATACAACACATACACACACACACATATATAATCACATATACATAGTCGTATATAGTTACATCCCGAAGTCATTGGTATCTTCTAAGCATCATCATCAAAATCTAAGGATAATGCTTATTGTAAAGCAAAAGTCATATCTTATTTGCCCTTTGGCAAGTATCTAAGTCACATCTCGACCGCGCACCACGTGGGCGCGCCTTAGCAGGCCCTGGCTTGCATCATCGACCGGGCCGTGTACCTTGCTAGACGCTTGAGCCAAGGCCTCTAGCAGCACATTTCAAAGACCGCTTTGTCTGAAAAGTGGGTACTCCATTTCCATACGTTGCTTTGTCTTATCATATCATGATCCTTGTGTCCACACACATTCAATTGGAGATAAGGCTCGCATTTGATGCTTTGATTCATCACGACGTGGGTTTTATGGACGTTTCTTGCAAGAAAGAGTAGAATTTGGTATAAACGTCATCAAAGAAACCATCAAACTCCCATCAGTCCCATCCCCCGTTTATATTTACAGCATTTATCCCCTACATCCACCATAGTTTCTGGGGTTGAATGTGATTGGGGGAAGGAATTAGATGTTTTTGCTCATCAGCCTCATTGATTCACATAGTTTCACATTAGTTGTTTGGTGCGGCTGATATCTGGCACCCAAAAACATCGATTCTTCAGACCTGGCAGGAGCCATGACGTCCATTGAACGAGCACTGGGGCCGAGTTTGTACAATATCCTGCTGAGCAGGCGCATACCTGAGCTGGAAAAGTGGGAGGGGCCATCTCTAAGGAAAAGCCTCCGGTAATGTGTTTTTTCCGCTAGCTACCTGATTTGCTGGTGAGCGTCCCGTTTGATACATTTAATAGGATTTAATATGATTTAATGTTTTTTCCAGTTTTCCCAGTCCATTTGCTGACATTAGTTCGGGCCGCTGTGGCTGATCACCAGAGGGCAGTACTCGTTATAAGTCTTTGATGGCAACAGTTTGGTGGCCAAGCAGGTACATGCTGGGAAATTTGAGGATGGAAGATAGACAAAGACATATCAAAATTATGATGCTGGGCATATCAACCTAGAGTGGCGTGTGTGGTGATTGAAGCTAAGGGAATTGACAGATAGAAATCTCCATCAATCGAAGGGAAAATGCGAGTATCAATTCATCTAACATGACTTGTATTAAGCCATCTCCATATCCCCAGTTTTTAACCTTCCAAATCATTGGCCGTGAGCTGATTTGTGGTTGGAATTCTTTGAAATCTAGGGCAAATTCCATCAGATATCAGAAATTTCCCGCTGAAATTGATGGCTAAGCTCGGCTTATTTTGCAGATGGCAACTTGGTCGAGTGCGTGGTAGCCAATTCCTGGCCAACCTGCCTTTTCCTCAGTTAGACCTGGGGGAAACTTCAAACAGATCCGCCAGGTGAAAGTTTGTGGATCTTTGGGTTTCATTTTCAATGGTACAAAAATGATGACAAACCAGCGAATTTGGGAAGTTTGAGACCAAAACATTTTGGTTCGGATGAGAAAATTCCTGGATGGTTTTGAAATGATTCTGGAGGGACTGTTTTCAATCCCCGAATGATCATTAGATTCAACATGACCAACAGAGCTGACAGCTTGGCCCAGTTTTTCTCGCAAGCCTTCCATCACAAGATACAACCGCAACCACACCAGCAAGCCGCTCCAAGGTTCTTAGCTTGGGAAAGACTAGGCTACTTCGAGGACAAACACCTCGAGACGTGTAAGAAACATTTGCCACGGCCATAGCTACTGTGAAATCACAGTTGACATGGCATCTTTGATATTGTTGACACATGTTGATCCAGAATTAATAAACTACCAGTTCAATATATATATATATATATATGATCGAGAGACCTTTAGGTACTATTTTGTTGCTTTCCTTTTCTCTGTTTTGTAGATTAATTCGATTACTTAAATTGAACTAATNAGGTACTATTTTGTTGCTTTCCTTTTCTCTGTTTTGTAGATTAATTCGATTACTTAAATTGAACTAATTAAACTAATTAATTAGTTTAATTAGTTTATTCAAATTAAACAAATTAAACTAATTAAACTAATTAATTAGTTTAATTAGTTTAATTAGTTTAATTAGTTAAATTAGTTTAATTAGTTTAAACTAATTATTTAGATTAATTAAGTGAATATTTAGTGATTTTAATTAGTTTAATTAGTTTAATTAGTTTATTTAGTTTAATTAGTTTATTTAAATTAAACAAATTAAACTAATTAAACTAATTAAACAAATTAATTAGTTTAATTAGTTTAATTAGTTTATTTAAATTAA